>CAWUFW010002813.1:672500-795000 GCA_963921515.1 Calotriton arnoldi | reverse complement strand
AAGTTCAGCTGCAAATTAAAGAATGTGTTTTCTATGCATTGTGTTATTGTGTTTTGACCTTAGAGTGTTCAATGTCTTTAGGAGGGGGGCCCTTGAAGGCAAACTTGCCCCCTTTGTCCATGCCTTGAAACAGCTCTGCTGTAAAGGTGTGAGGGGAGGTCCAGGGGGGACAGGTATAGAAACAGCTCCTGCGGAAGGACGTCAGGGTTAGAGATAGGGGGCCAGGCATAGACAGCCTGAGTATCATACATGAAGGATGGAGTGAGGAAGAGTGCAGTATAAGATACACAGACAGGCGCTTTCAAGGGAGAAGAGGCTTCTAGGAACCCAGTGAAGTGATGGTGTGAAAACTTGGGGGCCGACCCTTCCAGCCTCTTGTGGCACTGCCAGAGAGGGACTGGCCCATCGAATGTCCCTTTTTAAAGCTGGGGTCTCAAAGACAAGAACTTCTGTAAGGGGTGTGGGTGGGTACACCTGTTTGTGTCATTAACAGGGGCATCATTTGTGATGACATGGTGGGCACACTATCGCTTAGATGATCTGCGTAACAGTGGCGTGCCTGGTTTGCTGGGGATGGGGACGGTGCTCACTTCAAGAACTATGAGTAAGTGTTTCCCAGAGACAAGATTCAAAACAGCATTTCAAAATACAGTCACTCAGAAAAGGACTGACTTAAATGTGAGTTTGAGATCAGAATTTTAGGAAAACCATGAAGGTTTATTATAATATTTAAAGTGCAATGCAGAATGAACAAAGCAAACGTAACATTGAGTCAATCACAATACATCAAGCCAATTGGCATAGAACTTCTGTTCTCTGTTATAAGAATAATGCACAAAGAGCAAAAATCAGGCAAATAGAGTGAGGAGCCAATTTGTATGTTGGCGGACCACAGGCTTGGGTACAATGGTGACTACTCTGTCACCAGCATATCCAAACTTCTCTGACAGCCCGACAGAGTACGGGTCATCAGGAAATCAGATATATGTCTCTCCACCCAATTAGGATGGGCAGACATATAGCTGTTTTATACTGTCCGTCACAGCCTGACAAAACCTGGGGGCAAGGGACAGTAAAAAACAAAAAATGCCCCCTTCGAGAGGGCATTATCTTTTTTATTTAAAAAAAAAAAAATCGCTTCAGGATTTTTTTTTTGAAAATGAAAAAGAAACCAGTTTGGTGCAAGGCTCCATCATTGATGGAGCCTTGCACCTAACTGCAAAGAGCATTGACTGGATCTGCTATGACGGTGGCTGCAGCAATACTTTAGAAATGACCACCAGCTTGGCGGTCATTTATAAATGAGGCAGGCGGCATCTCCTTCAGGGTGACAGCAATTTACTCCGTTGCCGTTGCAGTGAAACTGGCAGTCTGCTTGTAAATAAATGGGGCCCTAAGTCTCAATGTGCAGGAAATTAATAGAAAATCTGGCAGCATCCATAGAGGGTCAGGAAAGAATCTGTCTCACCCCCAAATTCAAGGGTTCATATAACCATTTTCAGCATAGTAAATCATGGAAACTGCATAGTCAGCATGGTGTAAATATTATTACAGCATATTTCTACAACGTCACATAACCCTACCATCTCAGCACTAAACCACTACATAAATATTGATTCGCCCCTTCTGACCTACTGTCATCCGGAGGTGTCAGAACAAACTGGTTCCATGAACAACAGAAAACAACTGTGAATGAATGTAATACAGTGTGCTAGCAGGAAGAGCCTTGAAAACGTAGCAAAAGTCTTCCTCCTGCGAGGTCTTTGAGAAAAATATGTGATAAAAATAAACAGCATTTCTTGCTGCATACGGTGTCAAGAGAGAAAAATAAACACAGAATGAACACAGTGATTCAGCAGCCATTTTAAGAAAGATGGAGACGAGGACTAACGAGGCCTTGTTCTGTCCAAGCCTGAACACCACATGAAAACACAGCATAAGGATTTTGTTTCAATTTAAATTGCTCCACGTTAATACACGTGTGAATCCAACTATAGAATAACTCTGTATAAGTCTGTGCGAATGACACAACTAGATATTAGTTATACCATCCACACATACTCTGTGGGTACGCCTGATAGTCTGTGCCATTGACACAACTAGCCGTTAGTCATACCATCCATACATACTCTGTGGGTAGGCCTGATAGTCTGTGCCATTGACACAAATAGCCATTAGATATACCATCCATACATACTCTGCAGGTACGCCTAATAGTCTGTGCCATTGACACAGATAGCCGTTAGTTATACCATCCATACATACCTCTGTGGGTACACCTGATATTCTCTGCCATTGTCACAACTAGCCGTTAGTTATACCATCCATACATACTCTGTGGGTAGAACTTTGTCGGGACACCCTGGGGAGTTGGCGCTGTATGATCAATCTGCCCCTTTTGTAACAATGTCGGACACCTGGGTTGTCTTTTGGATATGCTTTTATTTATAATTGGCAATTGAAAGAAAGTTCAGCACGTGGTTCTTGTTCTTGTTCTCCCGCAGTCATGGAAGTTCTGGCTGGGTTACTCAGGGCTCCGTATCCTCCCAGAAGACGCGGGACATGTGGAAACAAAAAGAAATAAACCACGGGTCAGTGGGGAAGTCCTTCAGACTCCAAACAGCAGGAAGGGACTGTGATGGACCACCGAGCGCTCCCACCATGTGGAGAAAGAGAAAAAAAAAACGGTGTCCACCCACAAAGAGTTACCCGTTCCCTCCCCGTGATGTAGAAAACCCCGTAGACGGCAACGTACCTGCTCCAGCCACGCTCCTCCTGGAGAGTGGCGGGCGGCGCGTAGTGTCGCTGGCCTCCTGGCTCACTCCTGCTGCCCGGCTCCTCCGGTTGGGCTTCAGGATTCTCGGCGATGCAGCAGTCTCTCTCGTGTTCCTCCGACGTCCTCCTCTCTCGGTCGGTTCCTATCTCTGGGTTCCCGGCATGCTCACTCTGGCACCCGATTCCTTCCGTCTTCTCTTCGGCGTCCGATGCTGATAGGAAGGCATGGGCTGACGTCATTCCTTCGGACTACACCTCCCTCACTTTCCACGGTGAATTAAAGGGGCCGCTCATGTCCTGCATACAGAGCAGCAGAAATTCAGTTTCCTGACAGTTCAGCGACTCCCGGTCCCCAGGGGCTTCCTTACACATCCCTCCCCCAGGATTTCCCCGATCGGGGGAAAGAGGATAACGGGACAGATAATCAGCATTCCCCTGCTCCGTGCCCTTATGGTGACGGACCTCGAACTGAAAAGGCTGGAGGGTCAAGAACCATCGGAGGACACGGTCGTTGCAACCCTTGTTCCGTTGGAGCCACGTCAAGGGGGCGTGGTCAGTGTACAACACAAAGGGCCTACCCTCAAGGCAATACCGCATCTTCTCGATTCCCCATTTCACAGCCAGGCACTCCTTTTCAATCGTGGGATAGACCCTCTCCCTAGGAAAAAGTTTTCTGCTGATGTATAGGACAGGTCTTTCGACACCCCCGCTGTCTTGCTGTGACAGAACTGCTCCTATGCCCACCCCGGATGCGTCTGTTTGGAGGATAAATGGCTTTTTGAAATCAGGTGTTACTAACACAGGGGAAGTGGTTAGGGCTGTTTTGAGGTCTTGGAAGGCCATGTCCTCAGTGACCGAGGGGAACCGGAGTTGTGTCGGGGAGGTTGTCTTCTTTAGTAGGTCCATGAGGGGGGCGGCAATGTCCGAAAATTGCGGGATGAAACGCCGATAATAACCTACTAGTCCTAAGAAGGCTCTCAGCTCGCGTTTGGTAGTGGGAAATGGTGTGTCCTGTATAGCCCTTACTTTTTCGGTCTGTGGCTCTATCATACCTTTGCCCAACATATATCCTAAGTATTTCACTTTCTGAAAAGCGAATCTGGATTTTTTTGCGTTGATGTGCAAGCTAGCATCTCTAAGCTCAGAAAGGATAGCACTAAGATGGACCAGATGTTCTTCCCATGTTTTACTATACACGACAATATCGTCTAAGTAGGCTGAGGAGTAAGTCAGGTGAGGTGCTAGCAGTGTATCCATCAGCCTCTGGAAACTGGCTGGGGCCCGTGTAACCCAAAGGGTAGCACTGTGAAGTGGTAGAGGCCATCAGGGGTGGAAAAAGCCGTCTTTTCTTGATCGTCGGGGTTCAGGGGAATTTGCCAATAGCCTTTGGTGAGGTCGATTGTAGAGATGTAACAGGCCTCACCTAGACGTTCCATTAACTCGTCAACCCTGGGAAGAGGGTAGCCATCCTGTTTCGATATCCGGTTTACTGCCCTAAAATCGATACAGAACCGGATACTCCCATCCGGTTTTGACACCAAACCCAAACAGGTTGTAAAAAACCTAGGGTTTTGGATAGACACCGTCCTCTGTTTTCGAACCCAAACCATGAAGGTGGCAGGGACTTGTTTTGGGCTATTGCGAGGGCTCAAACCCCTGTTGGGCTTTTTCATCCCCTATCAGGCAGGTTATCATTCAGGCCTTGATTCTGCCAAGACTGGACTATGCCAGTTCCCTCTACTTGGGGTCAACCAGTCTGAGATTGTCAGACTACAAAGGGTTCAGAATGCAGCGGCTCGTGCCCTCCTTGGTTTGCCGAGGAGGTGTTCTACCTCTAATGCCATTCGCCGCCTCCATTGGCTGCCTGTGGCCAAGCGTTCAGAGTTCAAGGCCCTCTGCATTACTTTTAAAATTCTTAATTCTTCATCTCCTTGCATTTTGACTAATCTTCATACCTTCTATATCCCCTCCCGCCAACTTCGTTCTATGGGACAGAATCTTGTGGCTGTCCCTAGGGTCAGGAGGACGCGTGCTGGTGGGCGCTCCTTTCGTGTGCTGGCCTCGAAGCTCTGGAATGCGCTCCCCACCTCCATTCGCAGTTTAAAGTCCTACCTGCCTTTCCGGAAAGCTGTGAAAACATACCTCTTCCCTCCGCTATAAGCTGTCTCGTCTTGTGATTTGCTTTGTAGTTTTCTGCGCTCAGCGCCGGGACGCCCCTTTGCTGGGGCAGCCGTGCGCTCTATAAAAATTTATAACATAACATAACACCAGTACAACAGGAGAACACCAGTTGCTATGGGAGGGTACTATAACCCCTAACTCCAGCATTTGGGACACTTCTTTTTGGAGGGCAATACGGCGTGTTTCAGGGACCCTGTATGGTCTTTGTTTCACTATCTTCCCCTCTTGGGTTGGGATGGAATGCATGGTCAGAGGTGTCCTTCCCGGCTGGTCTGAAAATATATCCTTAAAGGAAAGGAGGAGGGTGTGTACTTCCTTTTTTTGGTTGTCTGTCAATTCCGAGTTAATGATAGTAGCATCGACAGTATGTGACAGAGTTTCTACAGTGGAGACATTATGTGTACTTCTGGGTGGAGGAGCTAGCCACTTTTTCAAACGGTTTATATGGTACATCTGGGTCTTGGTGGCGGAAAGGGCTAGGATATACGTGGTTTTTCCTATTTTCCTCCGGACTTGAAAGGGTCCTTGCCATTCCTTCCTCAACTTATGTGTGGATGAGGGAAGTAAAACCAAGGCCCAATCACCTATGCTTAGTTCTCTCCACCTTTTCCCCTTATTGTAAAAATATTTCTGGTTCTCTTGGGCTCTCTCTAAGGTCTCATGGGCCAGAGTTCTCAACTTATGTAGATGGGATTTTATCTGATTGGAGTAGTCTAACAAGGACTGGGCTTCCTGGGCCCCATCCTTTTCCCAGCTTTCCTAGGCTATCTCCAGAAGCGTACGGGGTTTTCGCCCAAAGAGGAGCTCAAAAGGGGAATCCCCAAGGCTGCTTTCTACCTGGCTTCTGAGGACAAACAGGGCCAAAGGGAGAAGTTGGTCCCAATTCCTCCCATCCCCGGTCAACATCTTCTTGAGTGTGAGCTTGAGACTGCCGTTGTAGCGTTCTACAAGGCCGTCAGTCTGGGGGTGGTACACAGACGTTTTGATATGCCTTATGTTCAGTTGTCTACAGACTTGTTTCATTAATCTTGATCAGTGATAATGTCCCAGGGAAACCCCATCCTTGAGAAGACCTCTATTAGCCGCAGGGCTATAGTGACGGACGTAGCAGAGCGTAAGGGAAGGGCTTCCGGATATCTGGTAGAGTAGTCTACTATGACAAGAACATACTGATAGCCCCTGGTGGACTTAGGAAGAGGACCTATGAGGTCCATCCCAATGCGGTCAAAAGGTTTGCCAATGATGGGAAGGGGGCTCAATGGCACTCTCGGAGGGCTATAAGGGTTCCTTTTTTGGCAAATTGGGCACTCTTGGCAGTATTTCTTTACTTGGGCATGGACCCCTGGCCAGAAGAAGCTCTGTAGTATTGACTGCGCCGTTTTTTCCGCCCCACAATGTCCCGCAAGGAGATGGGCATGGGCAAAGAAAAGGATCTGGTCTCGGAACCCAGTAGGTACCAACAACTGCGGCTCCTCACCTTCCTTGGCTACTCGATACAAAAGGCTGTTTCGCTCCCTGAAGCAAGGATATGTCTGTCGTGGGGAATTCTGTGTCTCTCTAGCGCTCTGCCATGCGTTACTGAGACTACTGTCGTTTAGTTGGGCGGTCCTGAAATGCGTATCTATGGCCCAAGGTTCGGAAGTAAACAGACCATTATGGGGGCTTTTGGGGTGGAGAGCACTCATCAAGTTCCCTAACAGAAGGCTAGAAAAACAGGGGTTGTCTATGCCTATTATGAGGGGTTCAGGAAGGTAAGGTAGGACTCCTACTTCTGTCTGGGTTTGTATGCCTAGCTCAGTTCGGAGACTGACTCTGGCTACTGGGTAGTCCTTTATGTCGCCATGTACACACCTGATGCTAACAGACCTCCCAGGAAGTAGATAAGACTGGGGAATGAGCTCCTTTCTTACTACTGAATGCCTACATCCTGAGTCTAATAGGGCTGTAAAAGGATAGCCATTCATTCTCAGACTCACATAGAAGACTGGACCCGTTTCTTGAGCGTACAATACGGATCGCGGCAAGTAGCTGACGTCCATCAGCTCTTCCTCGGTTTTCTCCTTTCTTTTCCTGCAGAATTTGGCAATGTGCCCCCACTCGCCGCATTCGAAACACTGGGGACAAGAAGAAGGGAGGGCTTCCGGTCTCCCATATCGCGGTCTCATGGGTTCAACTGGGGTCTTGGTTGGTTTTCTTTCGGCTTTCCTGGGTTGGGGTGGTCTTAGGTTTTTCTCAGGTTCTTGGATCATGTTACGGTTTTGTGCCCTGGCGTAAGAAGTGGCCATCTCTACAGCATGTTCAAGAGTCAGACCGGCATGTTGGCACAGCCATCTTTGTGTCCCATAAGGTAATGCCTCAAGATATTGTTCGAGGTAGATCTTATTCATGATCTCTTCCCAGGTAGAGTCCAAGGGCTAGAGCCACCGGTCGGCGGCATCCTTTAGTTTGTAAAAAAGTGTCTTTTGGGGTGTCACCTGGCGCACCCCTCTCTTGTCGAAATTTAAGGCGGTGAGCCTCATCATCAACCCCCAAACGATCCAATATGAACTGCTTCACATGCCCATAGGCATCGGTGCCATCCCGGTTGGCCATTTGATATGCCGCCTGGGCTTCACCCATGAGCAGGGGCACCAGATAGAATGGCCAACTATCTGCTGGCCAAGCGCTGGCCCTAGCTGCCCATTCAAAATTTAGAAAAAAGGAAACCGGGTCATCCCCTGGGACATATTTCTGGAGAGGGATCACTGTTCCTGGTAGGGCAGCCCCTTTCCCTTGACCCAACGCTATCAGTAGCTGGGACTGTCCTTCGGCCAGTTTGGTCAGGTTATCTGCCTGGGTCTGGATTGCGGACGTGAAGACAGCCCTATCCCTCTCAGCTTGGCTGGCGTTCTTCTCCACAGCCCACTCCAACTTACTTTGTCCTTCTCTCATCTGTGATATAAGGTTTTCCATCTTTTATCGGATGGAGGATGCCCGCATTCTCCACCAAACTTTGTCGGAACACCTTGGGGAGTTGGCGCTGTATGATCAATCTGCCCCTTTTGTAACAATGTCGGACACCTGGGTTGTCTTTTGGATATGCTTTTATTTATAATTGGCAATTGAAAGAAAGTCCAGCACGTGGTTCTTGTTCTGGTTCTCCCGCGGTCATGGAAGTTCTGGCTGGGTTACTCAGGGCTCCGTATCCTCCCAGAAGATGCGTGACGTGTGGAAACAAAAAGAAATAAACTACGGGTCAGTGGGGAAGTCCTTCAGACTCCAAACAGCAGGAAGGGACTGTGAGGGACCACCGAGCGCTACCACCATGTGGAGAAAGAGAAAAAAAAGCAAAACGGTGTCCACCCACAAAGAGTTACCCGTTCCCTCCCCGTGATGTAGAAAACCACAGTAGACGGCGACGTACCTGCTCCAGCCACGCTCCTCCTGGAGAGTGGCGGGGCGGCGCGTAGTGTCGCTGGCCTCCTTGCTCACTCCTGCTGCCCGGCTCCTCCGGTTGGGCTTCAGGACTCTCGGCGATGCGGCAGTCTCTCTCGTGTTCCTCCGACGTCCTCCTCCCTCAGTCTGTTCCTCTCTCTGGGTTCCCGGCATGCGCGCTCTGGCACCAGATTCCTTCCGTCTTCTCTTCGGCGTCCGACGCTGATAGGAAGGCATGGGCTGACGTCATTCCTTTGGACTCCACTTCCCTCACTTTCCACGGTGAATTAAAGTGGCCGCTCATGTCCTCCATACGGAGCAGCAAAAAGTCAGTTTCCTGACAGTTCAGCGACTCCCGGTCCCCAGGGGCTTCCTTACAGCCTGATAGCCTATGCCATTGTCACAGATAGCCGTTAGTTATACCGTCCATACATACTATGTGGGTAGGCCTGATAGCCTGTGCCATTGACACAACTAGCCGTTAGTCATACCATCCATACAAACTCTGTGGGTACGTCTGATAGTGTGTGCCATTGACACAGATAGCCATTAGTTATACCATCCATACATGCTCTGTGGGTACACCTGATATTCTGTGTCATTGACACAACTAGCCATTAATTTTACCATCCATACATACTCTCTGGGTACGCCTGATATTCTGTGTCATTGACACAACTAGCCATTAATTATACCATCCATACATGCTCTGTGGGTACACCTGATATTCTGTGTCATTGACACAACTAGCCATTAATTATACCATCCATACATTCTCTCTGGGTACGCCTGATATTCTGTGTCATTGACACAACTAGCCATTAATTATACCATCCATACATACTCTCTGGGTACGCCTGATATTCTGTGTCATTGACACAACTAGCCGTTAATTATACCATCCATACATACTCTCAGGGTACGCATGATATTCTGTGCCATTGACAGAACTAGCCATCAATTATACTTTCAATACATACTCTGTAGGTAGGCCTGATAGTCTGTGCCATTGACACAGCTAGCCATTAGTTATACCATCCATACATACTCTGTGGGTACGCCTGATAGTCTGTGCCATTGACACAGCTAGCCATTAGTTATACAATCCATACATACCTCAGTGGGTACACCAGTGCTTAATTTGTAAATAAATTAAGTGCCAGGGCCTCAGTCAGGAATTCACTGCAGCTTGCACCACCCATTTACCTTGCCAATGACAATGCCAACACAACTACTAACCCTCACAGTCTTACAAATGGAACAATTTAGGCTATTCCAGGCCCCCAAAGCTATAACAATGCCTTGGGTGGCAGCACTATACCTGACTGCCTCAAGTCTAGACAGATAACCCCCATTCTTAAAAAACCCACGGCGGACCACACTGATCTAAATAGCTTCCGAACCTATCTTCAACATCCCGACTCTTTCAACGCTCATCGAGAAACGTGTCCATGCCCAGCTATGTGATCACATAGAGCAATTTCAAATCTTAGACCAATACCAATCTGGCTTCTGTTAGGACCACAGCATTGAATCGGCCCTAACTCACATAGTTGACGACGCGCTACGAATGCTTGATCAAAATAAATCCTGTCTTCTAATCCTCCTCGACCTCTCATCAGCACTTGATACGGTCAAACATGACAGCCTCCTTGACTTACTGGAATGCAGAATAGGGCTTTCTGGTCCTGTCCTAGACTGGTTTGCCTCCTTCCTCCACAATAGATCCCAAAGAAAAAAGATTAATCAGTCTCTGACCAACTCTACATCTGCCACATTAGGGGTACAGCAGGGTCCATGCTCTCACCCACTCTCTTTAACCTGTTCATGGAGCCATTAACCAAAATTCTGATATCATCTAACATCAATTATCACATGAATGCTGATGACACCCAACTTTACCTGAAAATCTCCTCCTTTGAAGATATTAGGTCTCTCAACGCAAATCTACAAAAAAACTCAAAACTGGTTGACCTGCAACCACCTCAAACTAAATACTCTCAAAACAGAATTCCTTTTCATTTCACCCCCCCAAACAATCACTCAACATTTCTGAATGGATGAAACATTTAACAGCCCTCGATTGTATTCTACATGTTATCGATTCCAAAAAATCACTGGTAATAACGCTTGACAAGAACTTGAACATGCAGGAGCACAAAAGCTCAGACACCAGAGGAGCTAACTTCCAAATGAGCATCTTAAGGAAAATCAAACCCTTCCTCCCTCTCCATGACTTCAAGTCCGTTGTTCAAGCTCTAGTAATTTCCAGGTTGGACTAACCCTTTGTGGCCTCCCTAGGTCAAGGCTGGTCCCCCCTATAGGGCCTCCCTTAACTCAGCTGCAAGGCTCATTACTGGATCTAAATTCAATAACCACATCACGCCTCTTCTGAAATCACTAAACTGGCTACCTTATAAGGCAAAAAATCAGTTAAAAATGACCTGCATGACACACAAAGCCTTACAGTCCAACACCCTGAGGTACATTGTACAAACCTGGAGCTATCGGGAGGCGCTAGAACCTCAAGAAGCACCACGTCCTTACTGCTGAAACCGCAGAAATTCAAGACGAAGAAAACTTACAATAGAGCCTGCTCTGGCATGGCCCGAGGATCTGGAATTCCCTACCTTCTGAAATGAATTGAAGACACTATTATGGTGATATTGTAATTGGTCTTAAACAATCATGCTAATGAGCAAAGGCGATTCGATTATCAAATCATTCAGAAGAACTTAAAAGCGCTAATTGGAGCACTCTCTGGATGTATGCGCACAAGCGATCACGCAACCATGGTCTTAGCGCCCCATAAGCATGTGACAGTAATGATTCAATTTTATCATTTTCCATATTTTAGTTCTTTCAATGAGTGTATCTTATGCAATGGTTTTTATTAACTAAGCATATAATAAAATGTACTTACTTACTACCTTCTGAAATCCGAGCTAACCCATCACCTGCATCTTTTAAAAAAACAAGTGAAAGTACTATTGATGAACAAACTCCTGCTCTGGCTTCCAGGATCTCTACCTGCCGGCACCGGTAATGCACACTGTCCGCACTTGCAGTCTTCAGACACTGTGGCCTGTTCTGTTATTCTCTCTGTTGCACGAGAGGGAGAGCTTCACCCCCACCTTGGTACTGCTACTTCCTGCACTGTTATTGTGATTATTATTATTGCTTCTGTTGTCTGCTTTACCTGTTTCTCTCAACCTGATCATCTGTACAACACTCTGATACCCTCTAGGGTCATGTTCGCGCTATATAAAACGAAATACATATTAAATTAACAAACAACTGTTGTGGTTATTTGTAAATTAGAGAAACAGTGCCACCATGTGGCAGACTGTCATAAGTGCCGGTGTTGACAGTTATGAGCACCGGAAACCACTGGCTCCAATTAAGCACTGTGCTGGTGGCAAAGATAACCCTTAGTCACACCATCCATGCATACTTATGAGGGTGTCCTCATCTGTGCCATTGAGACAGATAGCCATTAGCGAGACTGTCCATAATTACTGTAGATTCACTATAAGTTCAAAACGTCTTTACACGATCCTAAAACTCCTGTTTTTAGATTCTTGGGGCATACACGCTGTCAAGCAGGTAATGTAGGATCAGCATGAACTCGAGCACAACAGCACATGGGCAGCGAGGTGTGCCAGGAAAGGAGCACAACAGATGACATCCAACACTCTGCACGCAGAGTACATGCTGTCTGCAGCAGCTGTTCCCAAAAAAGTCTCTATAATGGGTTTGCTAAGAGGGTTCTCAGGTCACCTTAACCGAAGGTTCGACGTTGAAAGAGGCTGTGTGCTCCGGGTGGCACAGGGCATGTTTGCAGAAGGGAGTTCAGCAGAATCCCAGGCACAGTCCTGCCAGGGAAGGGCTCTTCAGAGGGCCCTCCCTCTTCCATCATCTCCTGGGTTGCAGAAGCCTTTAAAGGTGGGTGGCAAGCATGCCCGCTCCAAGGCGCATCACCATGAAGAGTTCCCATCACATCTCGCTTGCGCTGGCACTGCTAGCCCTCTGCGTGGAGCTGTCCTGGGCTGGAGTCTGGAATGCAGCAGGTGAGCACAAGGTGGCAGGGGCTCCGGGGCAACCATAGGCAGTGGCTGGTTCTAAACCAGCCCGCTCGGTGCAAAGCACTTAGTGGAATAACACGATGTGCATTTGTAAAGCATACCATCCCTCCAAGGAGTCGCTAGTCACTATAGAAATGATGTTTATTGTTACCCAACTCAATGATACTCATGTTATCGACCATGGGAGGCTGAGAAGCTGAGTGGGCCATCCAGGATTCAATACTCTGATCATGGGATCCTACACAGATCCCTGCACAGCGTACATTAGTACACTGACACATCAGACGCAGATCATAAAAAGGGCCACTGGAATCATGTGGCAGGGTAGGACCAAATTATGTGGCTCAGTTCATAACATTAAGTGGTAAAACATTTATGGTTTATACTGCAGCTC
This sequence comes from Calotriton arnoldi, assembly GCA_963921515.1. Lineage (NCBI taxonomy): Eukaryota > Metazoa > Chordata > Amphibia > Caudata > Salamandridae > Calotriton > Calotriton arnoldi. Next base: position 782,151 of record CAWUFW010002813.1, on the reverse strand, counting down.
ATTCTGTGGCAATATTCTCTTACTATTCTTTCATTTTAGTACACATTGATAGAAAAGGGATCTCAACACTAGGAAAAATTCAATCTTTTCTGAAGAAAGAAAAGTATAGATAATCATCAGCTCTTATTGAAAAATGTTATTCACAAGGAAATATTTTCACTTGATTGGAAGCATGGGAACAAAACTTTATTAACATTGTCCCTTCTAATTCCCAAAGTAATTACTTTGGGTAAACCCTACAATGTTGCATTAGTAGATAGCAAGTTTGTAAGTCTGCACTTCATGAACTAAAGGTGTCTCTTATTCTGCAGATCCAAGTTATCTTTTAGAACATGGATTTGCATGAATGATGTTGCAAAATAACAAGGACGTAATTTGTCCTTGACCAGGAGTTGCAACCGAGACCCTGGTTGCACTTTGCGACCCCTGACACTGGCTTGGAGCCCTGGTTGCACTTTGCGACCCCGACACTGGCTTTGAGCCCTGGTTGCACTTTGCGACCCCTGACACTGGCTTGGAGCCCTGGTTGCACTTTGCGACCCCTGACACTGGCTTTGAGCCCTGGTTGCACTTTGCGACCCCTGACACTGGGTTTGAGCCCTGGTTGCACTTTACGACCCCTGACACTGGCTTTGAGCCCTGGTTGCACTTTACGACCCCTGACACTGGCTTTGAGCCCTGGCTGCACTTTGCGACCCCTGACACTGGCTTTGAGCCCTGGTTGCACTTTGCGACCCCTGACACTGGCTTGGAGCCCTGGTTGCACTTTGCGACCCCTGACACTGGCTTTGAGCCCTGGTTGCACTTTGCGACCCCTGACACTGGGTTTGAGCCCTGGTTGCACTTTGCGACCCCTGACACTGGCTTTGAGCCCTGGTTGCACTTTGCGACCCCTGACACTGGGTTTGAGCCCTGGTTGCCCTTTGCGACCCCTGACACTGGCTTTGAGCCCTGGTTGCCCTTTGCGACCCCTGACACTGGCTTTGAGCCCTGGCTGCACTTTGCGACCCCTGACACTGGCTTTGAGCCCTGGTTGCACTTTACGACCCCCGACACTGGCTTTGAAACCCATGGCCTCAGAGGTGACAAAATCAGTGCCAGGAACGTAGAGGCAGTTCTCTTTTATGCCTATTTTTTATTACTCTAATAGTGAATAATACAGTATTATAGTGAATAATACAGTATTATTCTCTATTAGTGTAAAATGAAAATGGAGCACTGGTACCTGAAATGAGACCTTTGCTGGCAGGTAAAGCAAGTAAACATTGTTTTTATATGTATGTCGTGCACATGCTCGCAGGTGAGAGTGTGTTGGTGTTAGAGTGAGAGCATGCGTACATGTGAATACTTGTATTAGTATGTGTGAGCAGGTGCGAGTGAAAGTGAGCAAGAGTCAGTGATAGGTAGTGGGTGAAAAAGGGATATTGGGTATTAGTAAGTGAATATGAGTTTGAATGTGTTAGAATGAGTGAATACTAGAAAGTGAATGCAAGTTTGCAAGTGAGGATGAATGAGTTCTAAATGCCGTGTCGAGCCTAACCTTATTTCAGACTGCGAAAGATTATCCTTCGCCATCTCACTCTCTTCTCAGGAGTTCTAATCTATCGCTGCCCGGGTGTGTGTGGGCAATTTCTTAAATCTCTTCCTGAAATGGCGGCCACGTTAGCAAGCTCTTCCCCCAATATTACCCTTCTAGGGGACTTTAACCTGCATTTTGATAATCCAAAAAAACTGATGCCTCGGATCTTATCCAGGACCTATTAGCTGTTCAGCTGATACAAAAGGTCAAAGGCCCCACACATAAGAAAGGCCATACTTTAGACCCGGTTTTCACCAACAACCCTGAGTTGTCGGTGGGTGACCCTATCCCCCTGCCTTGGTCGGATCATTTTTTGATCCCTATCTCTCTGTACTCATCAACTCAACCCGCTGCTACCGAATCTATTATCAGGAGAGTTCGCCTTTGGTCCAAACTTCCTCTAGATTCATGGATCTCTGCTCTTAAAAATTCAAAGCCAAAATTAGACTCTAGTCCTATCTTAGCCTCGGAAAAATTCACTCATTGGCTAGAGTCCTCGCTGGACACAGTTATCCTTGTCAAATCCAACTACAAAAGGGTGAGAGAGAAAATGTCACTGTGGTACTCGCCTAAGCTTCAGTCACTTAAGCAAGCTTGTAAAAGATTGTAGAGGAATTGGAGGAAAGACTACAATGAATTGAGTAAACAGAAATATAGAGAGTCCATAAAACTCTACCAAACTGAAATTAAAAAAAAGCACAGGCACTTTATTATGAAGGAAAAATTAATTCAACAGCTAATACTCCTCGGGAAATCTTCCACATTGCGAAGAATCTCCTAGAGCTCCCATCTCCGGGAATACTACCAGATATCTCTTCAGATCGTTGTAATGAACTTGCTGAATGTTTCCATGGAAAGATTCAAGATATATACAATGCATTTCCTGGCTCTCCTTGTCCCAGTGACCTTCTACTAACGGACATATTTCCAATTATGAATCTGGATACTCTATCTGAAATCTTCTCCCAAGTAAAATCTGGCTCCCCCTCGATCCGGTTTCTCCTCACTTCCTTCCAAAGCCAAAGACGCGGTACTCCCAGTCATACTGGAAGTGATAAATCTATCTATTTCCACCGGCCAAGTCCCTTCACCCTGGAAACATGCCATGGTGAAAGCTCTACTCAAAAAGCCGAGCTTAGACCCAGATGTCCTGGGTAACTATCGTCCCATCTCTCTGCTTCTGGTTATTTGTAAGATTTTAGAAAAGTATGTTAACACGACCCTCTCGGAATTTTTAGAAACCCATGGTCTTCTGCACTATTCTCAGACCGGTTTTGGCCCTCAGCATGGAACAGAAACCGCTCTTCTTGCCGTGGTTGAGGAATCTAAGAAAATCCTCGATCAGGGAGGAGCAGTAGCTATCATCCTCCTAGATCTAAGTTCGGCATTCGATACGATCAATTTTGACATCCTTCTAAACAGACTCAGTGGTGTCGGTGACTCAGGTGGTGCTATTACCTGGCTCCGGTCCTACTTAGATGGTAGAACATTCCAGGTCTTTGCAGGAGATACCATTTGTAGGAGCCTATCGCTCAGCTGTGGAGTGCCCCTGGGCTCGTCTTTGAGCCCTACATTATTTAATGTCTACATGAGACCACTTGCTGATATCATCCTGCCATTTGGGATTAAAATTGTCACATATGCTGACGATACGCAGTTGGTAGTTGCCCTCAACCACTCTCAGAACTCTCCCTCTGGCCTGGAATCCTGTCTGGAGAAAGTGGCATTATGGATGGAACACTCCTGTCTTAGGCTCAACAGAGAGAAAACAGAACTAATGCTCTTGGGCAACGCGATTAAAACAGATTTAAAACTTACATGGCCAATCTGTCTTAGCCCTGCCCCGACTCCCAACACTAATATTAAAAGCCTAGGCATTTGGCTGGATAAGTCCTTTAAATTTGACCACCAAGAGGTGAAATTGGCAGGAGTCTGCCACGGCACTCTCAGGCTGCTTCGGACAGTTCTCCCTCTCCTTCCCATGGGGGCAAGGAGAATTATGGTTCAGGCTTTGGTACTCTACCGTTTGGACTACGGCAACTCCCTCTACCTGGGAGCACCTACATCAACCATTAGGAAACTCCAAGTTGATCAGAACTGTGCTGCTCGGTTGTTGCTTGGTGTTCCTAAAACTCAGTCGGCTGAGCCAGCTATGAAGACCCTACACTGGCTGCCAATTTTGGAAAGAATAAAATTCAAATCTCTGTGTATAGCCCATAAGACCCTATGGGGGAGGGGCCCTTTAATTAATGACTCTCTCATTACTTTTTACCGCCCCAGGAAACGCCTTTGCTCTGCTAATCTAAACTTAGCGGTAATTCCCAAAACTAAAAGGGTAAGAAGTGGAGGCAGGTCCTTCTCTTACAATACAGCTAGACTTTGGTACACCCTGCCCCTACATCTTTGCTCAGAGTCTCGCCATCTTCTCTTTCGAAAGCTTCTTAAAACATGGTTGTTTCAAATTGGCACTCTATAAACTTTCCAGTCTCCTCATTGTCTATACTGCTAGCGCCGGGATGCCTTAGGGTAGCTATGCACTCAATAAATGCTGTTATTAATAATAATAATAATGTGAGGGTGTGAATGAGAAAAAGTGTGAATGAGGGAGAATACGTAAGAATAAGGGAGTGAGAGTAAGGGTGAATGTGGGTAAGTATGTGTGAGCCAGAGTAAGAATGGGTGAGAGTGAGTGAGAATGAATGAATGACTGCAAGTGAATGAGGGAGAATGAGGGTGGTTGAGTAAGTGAGAATGAGCTTGAGTGAGCATGGTAGGAATGAGGTGAGTAATGAGAAGGTGATGCTTGCCAGTCTGCCGTTGGCCCTGATATGCTGAATGGAATTCTTGGCTTATGTCACCCATGACAAAAAGCTGGCATTGGCATACAGGGGTAATTCTTATCATGCCCGGCTCCTGTGAGAAGATGCAGGGACTGGCATACTGGAAGTAGTTATTGGCATATGGGCACTGATGTTAAAATACCGGTACTGGCGTACTGGAGGTAGTTCTTGGCATATGGGCCCCCTGTGGAAAAATGCTGGTGCTCGTGAGAAAACTCTTGGCATAAGGGGCACCCATGGCACAATGTTGGTAGCACATGGGAGAAAATGCTTGTAATAAGGAAGGGCAATTGTGGCATAAGGGAGGGTGGAACCCTGACAAAAAGATGGCCCTGACACTTGTTTCTGGGAACGGGCTGCACTATATGTCTCATCCTATACCTCTCTCAATATATATCCTCTACCACTACTCTCTGACTCGTCCCAAACCTCATTCTACTACTATGATCTCCTTAATCCCTTATTAGACTCTTCCCTTCTCTATCCCTCCTTTCACTCATTCAAAACCTCATCTTACTATCATCTCTCAAATAACACTTTCTATACTCTTCCCTCTTCTATCCCTCCATTATCTTATTCAATCAAACTAACAGACTCACATGTCCACTGCTCAAATGACCAACTTATATGTCCCTGTACTAATCCAACACGAATCCTTTTGGGTTACAGAGTAGCGTTCTAATCACCAAAAAGCACTTCAGACGTAGTAAGCGCTATATAAATACAATTACAAAAAATACTAGATTTAATTTTTGACTTATGCATGGCATTAATAGCAAAATTCAGGCAGGCACATATTATATGCAACTTTTGGTATAAGTGACAACCATGCCATCTCAAGGGCGCCAATCACAAAATTCTGGCCCTGTATCATGGAGGTGACGGGGAGGGGGGAGGGGGGGCACATACTGCACATTTAAAAAAATTTGATCAGTTCCTGTAGATTGTCAGCTTTGATTGGCACCTCATGCCAGGACATGAATATTGAATGAGTGCCCTTTCAGAGCCGAGGGGTTTTGCGAATGTTTGTGAAAATTGAGCTTTAAAATGCAATATTTCACCCCATTTTTTGCGAATGTTCCCTGGAGATTAGGACGCGCGTCTCATTTGCTTCGCTCGTTCGCTACAATTCAGGGCGAGTACCAGTTACAAGGATCATGTCAGCACCATAACATACGTGACTTATGTAGACCTTTGTCTGTGTTGTTATAATCATCATGCAGTTATTACGGAATATCCTTACTGTCAATTATTTAATTGTCTGAAGTGTAAAGGTAATTTGACCTCACTTCCTGAGAAGATCCAGGGGTCATAGGTCATATGATATCATTTTCTGTGATGCCATTAAGGTCAAAGGGCATGCGATGTCACTCCTGTTACCCCTAGCATCTTTAGAGATTGAGATCCAGGCAAAACCTGTTAATGACAAAGAAGCAACTATTATTGCCACCTTTTCTGAATTACATTTCAATATGTCCGGATACTCTTTCATGCTGCAGTCAACAATCCTTCTTCAGTCCAACAACTGGGGCATTAATACTGTCTCGGCAAAAGATTCACCTCAGGACTTTTGCCTTGGCCCAAACTTATAAGTATTGTCATCCTTCCAATTTGCTTTTTCTCTGTTTGCATATCAAATATGTGCGCTTCCCTGGGAGGGATTTGCTCTTTGTGCTCATTACCTGCTCCTCCCTTGCCCCTTTCTTTTGCTGTCTGTGACAAGTATTGTTTTCTCACTGCTCATGCTCAATAAACAGATGTTGAACAAAAAAAGATTCACCTCATAAGTACAACTTGTGCACTTAAATGAAGCTGCCAGCAACAAAAAGGAGGCCAGTCCAATAATGCAAGGTGTCTGGCGCTATATCCGAGCGCAAGTGGGGCTTTTCCTCCAGTAACTTCGGCTCCCTTTCAGTTAGAATTTTTTTTCTTGAAATCTACAAATTAACGGACTATGTGGCAAGTACGGTAAATCCATAATTATTAATTATATATAAAACGTTGCATCCGTGCGATAGTGTTTTTTTTTACCCTGATAACAGGGCACATCGTGAATATTGTGCCTTTTTGTATAGACGGCTGAGCAGGGAATCCGGCAGCACAGATAATAAACACAACGAAATGTAAACCTGTGCAGAAAAGTGAAGGGATCTAAAACATGCTGTCTCTGTCCTTCATTCATAGATTCATGGTACATTTGTCGAAACACAACGAATCCGTGATTGTTACGTCGCTCACTCTGCATAGTGTTACTCAGGCATATGGGGAACAGAGTCAAAACACGGGAGTATATTTACTAAGATTTTGCCCCGTGTGTGCGTCCCAAAAGTGATGCAAATCGACCCAAAATCTTTTTTTTCCAATTTACTTTCCAGCAAAAAACTTGTTTTGCGCAGAAAAATCACTTGAAAGTAACGGTTATGGTGCCGCATTGTGGATATTACCACACATTTGTTCTGCGGTAATTATGAGCGATGGCACGCCCATTCGGGTAGAAGAACATTTCGTTTTGCTGCCCTTTCTCTCAAGTTACATATATAGCCGACCCACCAGGAGTAGCACCTTAGTGGTAACTGCCAGTACCAGCCTCCCAATCCACAGAATGTGCCACAGATCACAGGGTTCGATATCTGCGCATAGAACCCCACTGACAGGCACATACCATAGAAACACACTTACCACAGGGCACAACGCCTGTGTGAAAACCTAGGGGCATATTATCAAGGGCAGTATCGCCACTTTTTGCCGCTAAAGCGGCGATATTTTTATCGCCCTATTAGCAAGCTGTCGCTAACAGCTGTTAGCGACAGCTTTACGGCAAAGCGACCGTTTTGGTGCCTCTTTGCATGTCAGCGATATATATCGCTAATGACATGCAAAGTAGGCGTTCCCAACTAAAAGCGACTGAAAACAGTCGCAAACACAACTTCCCCTATTAGCAATGCTCGCGAGCGATAAAAAAATTGCGCCAACCGCGATTATCGCTGGAATCTAACACCTGCTAAAAACCTGACAACCATTATAGTCAATGGGAGGTGGATTGTAAGGTTAAGTCCTCACCTGCCTATTAGCAAGCTTTTCATTAGCGTTGAATTTATCGCTGGATTTCCCGCGCTATTGCTGGGTTTCGCCGCCATCGCTGGATTTTGTATCGCCTTGGAGATGAGCGTTGATAATAACGCGTTATCTCCGCGATGAAATCCAGCGATAGCCGGCGATAGAAAAAACAGCGCTAAGCGCGCTTTGCGATAATTATCGCAATTTCTTGGTAATATCCCCCCTAGATTTCCAAACTGAGAGAAGGGAAGAGAGAGAGGGGGGGGGCGAGGAGTAACAAACAATTCTTTGATTTCTGGAGGAAGTGTTTGATCCTCGTCACATTGGGCTGTTTCCACTCACACCCAGCTGTAAAGCAGGTCAGGACTGGACGAGAGGGGGCGGGGCACAGAGAAGGACATGGAGTGCGCTGTGTTCTAAAAGGAGAGCACTGGACAGACACACCCAGGGAGAGTAACTTCTAGATCCCAAGAAAAGAGGAGGGGCCGAGAGGGCAGTGGAGGTGGTTGGAGGTAAACCACCAACAAAGAGAGTTGGGAGAGAGGATCCATTAAAAACAGCAGCCTGCTTGTCTGCAGTGTTAAAATAAAACACAACACATAAGGAAAGCCAAAGGTTTATCAGGCATTTAATTCAAAACTACAGACAGGACAGCAAATTATCAAGGAAGAATTGTCAATTCAAATGTCCTTCTAAAATGTATGCCTGTTCCATACAGCTTGTATAAACTTTTCTCTCAATACAAGTCTATGGAGCATATACATATGACAGAACCTTGTTACTTCAGCAAAACGTATGTAATGAGCAGGTAGCAGGTTCTCCTCACAGAGACAATTGAACACAATATACAAATACATGAACACACTGCTGCTTTGCTACCAGATGCAGGAAAAGTGCAAATGTACTACCTCAAATAAACGGGCTTCTAGGCCAACTGGAGTAATGAAACTTAGGAGGCATATTGAGGCTAAAAGGCGCTTAAGAATGGCAGATTAACTTTAAAAAAAATGACATCCTTCATTTGATGTATCAGTGTATGTTGTGATATACAGGTGCAGTGGGGCATCAATGTTAAAGCAATAGGAATATACAATTATGTTTCACAATACCCACAGTGGTACATCTGCCCTATTCGGTGTACCCTAGGTGTACCCTAGTAGGGCATGGACTTTCAGCCGGCTCCACTACAGCCAGTGTTGATGCCACCAGACAAGGTGACTGTAGTGTCTGGAGGAGGCCGCTTCATGAGTGACTCATTCAATCTGACTATGGGCTGGAAAGAACTTCATCTCCACCAGCGCGACTACTACTACAGATCCCAATCCTCCACCCGTCCTGGTGATACTCTGGTGTTGTTCCATCTTGTCGGACAGTCGCCAGATTCATCCACGCTCCAGCAGTTTCATTGGACTTCAGGTGTTGGATGGGAAGCAACTGGCCGAAACTGAACCCTGATAATACTGAGATTGTGGTTCCTGGTAGGAGTGTGAGATCGATGAGAACCTTGAGTGCGGCTGAGTGAGTTTGGGCAGTCATCCTTCCATCGCCCATCCTAAAGTGCCGGGAGTCTGAATGGATTCAGAGCATCAGATGAACTCACAAGGAGTCTCCTCTTGTACACACCAGATTCAAGCTCTCCAGCTGATTCTCCCTTTATGGACTCCTGAGGGCATTGGTCACCTCTTCACTGATTGGTGCCCATCTCAGCTACTAAAATGCAGTATATCTAAGCATACATGTTTCAGGGCGCCTCTAGCATCTTCAAAATCAAGCTGCCAGAGATGCCACGTGGCCCTCTCTCAGCTATAAGACTTCTCCCCTTCTGCACCCGCTCCATGGGCTTCCCGTCTAGTCTAGGGTCGCTTTTTAACCAAACGGATCTGTGTTTGCGTTCCCACCAAGAAGGTTTTTCTTTTGGAGATTCCAACAGGGCCTTGATTCCACCGCTCCAGTCTATGTTATTCTTCTCCATTTGAGTTTATCTTCTAGGACTACGAGGACAGCAGGGCCGGACAGGCCTTTTATTCCACCAGGCATTTCCCCGGTGGGCTGTAGCCCTTGGAGGCCGGTTTTGAAATCCCAGGGTGAACGCTGATGTCTCTGTCACTTTTCCCAGCTCCCAGAGATTACCTGCAGCAGGCACAGGGGGTTTGAAGAGAGGGAAAGAGAGAGGGAGGAAGGGGAAGGTAGAGAAGGCAGCCAGAGAGGGAGAAGAAAGAGCAGAGAGAATCGATGAATGGAAAGAGAGAGATTGCATGAGCGCTTGAGTCCCCAGTCTGGCCCTGATTTCCAGGGGGAGAGCTGGTCGAGGAGCCTTATTCCACCCACTGCTTTCTCTTGACATCAGGGCCACAAGGTGTTACTTTTCTTTTAGAAAGAAGCTGAAAACATAACTTTAGAACAATTGATCCAGTTTGGCAGCTTCTCTGTTTCCTTCCCACTGCAGAGATTTTTGGGTGAAATAAGCACCGTACAAAACTACCTTACCTCTTCGGGCCCTTTGCTCCAATTAATTACTAATTGAGAGGTGTAGAACCTCCAAGACACCCCCCCCTTACAATCAGCATATAAGACCCCTGCCACCCTCCACACCTCCTGTTTCTGTTGTGTCTCAGACACACACCTGTGGATCCTGACCGTACTGTGGTTCCTGAGTGCAAGAAGAAGAAAGGAAACATGCAACGCTGAGCACATCTACCTCATCCAGAAGGTATAGTCTTTGGTGAAGAGACCATAAGAGAAGGTTCCAAACAAGGAAATCTACTAGGAACCAGGACACATCGGGGCAGGCCAATGCGACCAAACACTGGCCCTGACCCTTACCCACCGCAGCGGATGGAAAATCCAGTAGGGGGCGACTGTTAAAATTACCACCATTTGGGAAGCCGACATCTCCAATCAGTGGGTCTTGGATATCCTAAGAAAGGGAAATTTAATAGAATTCAAAGCAATACCTTCAAAATCAGGATTAATTCCCATAGTTATCCCAGTGAAAAGGTGTCCTCTGTGGACAGGGATACACAATGTGCCTGCCCAGAGAGCCAGCATATCTGTTCTTCTGATGGAAATGGAAGAAGGGACATCCTCAAGATGACTTCTGGTTAGAAAAGTCTCTGGCGATTACAGGCTGGACTCGACCTCAGAGATGTGAACTTATGGATCCGAGCCATCCATTGCAGGATGCTGCCCTCCAGCAAGCGATGCCAATGCTGTCAAAAAAGGAAACTACCAACCACTAAGTACATGACTTGAGCACAATAGTTCGTTAAAGAAACAGTTTAACTATATAAAGCACGACTTAATTAGTTAAAACCATTCTGCTCATTACATGTATTGGCAGGTAACCCTCACCAACATTAAGTATGAGCTTCCCGGCCCGACTCGTTAGTCGAAGTCACTTACTAAAGGGATGCCAATGGTTTCATAAGGGAACTTTCTCTCAACCATACATCTCCAAGATGCAGACTGCATGTGCCGATACGCTTGAACCCTCAGAAGTATTTGAGATTTGCAGTGGGGCCGAAGTCACAGTTTGTGGCAAAATTATACTGCGCAAGTGTGGGAACAATGTCAACAACCAGAAGGTGATGGGCAGCGCCTTCTCGCTGCACTTGTGTTTTTGTGCTATTTGTTTTAGTGTGAAGTGAGTCCTTGCATACCTGCTAAACATAGCGCTAGATGCTAAAAGACCAATTTACATTGCACATAATTATGCAAAAGGAAATTGCGCAGATTTTGCACAACCCTAATAATAGCTGTCAGAGAGAAGGGAACAGGGGAATATTAATCTCAACATATGCTGAAGAAACCAACTCTGGATGCGCAGGATCTCAACAACTATCGACCGATTTCAAGACTCCCAATCCGAGCAAAACTGGTTGAGACAATAATGAATCCACAGCTCGCCACTGTTTTGGAAGTTAATGGCCTTTTAGATAACACACAATGTGGCTTCCGAAATGATTTTACTACGGAGCTAGCGCTTATGGTCTCAAACGAAGAGATCAGGGGCGCAGTGGATAAAGGGGGTAATGCCGCCCTCATCCTGTTAGATCTATCTGCGGCCTTTGATACGGTCAATCATGACCCTTTGATCTCTCGGTTACAGAGCCTGGGGATCCAGGGTGCTGCCCTCAATCTGTTGATGTAATTCTTGACCCACCACATTCAATCAGTCTCCGATAAGGGTTTCCTAACGGAACCCTTTACGCTGCCTGTGGGGTTCCACAGGGCTCATCTTTGAGCCCAACGTTGCTAAATTTGTACATCACCTCCCCCGGCAGCATAAATCAAATCTTTCAGGATGTTGTTAGTCTCTGGTGACACCCAAATAGAGATTTCCTATTTGATAAGGGCCCAGAGGTGGATAAGCCCTTTTGTAGCTGTATGAGTGCAGTGGGCCGGTGGATGGTTCAAAATTGTATGTAACTCATCAAAGACCGAAGTTATTCTGTTTGGCAAAAATCCAACACTCTGGTCCCCGGACTGGTGGTTTGAGGAACTCAGCACTCTTCCATCGCCAACCCAGAAGGTAAAAAATCTGGGTGTCTTGCTAGACAACTGATCATCATACAAAGCACAAGTGAATAGAGTCACTTTGGCTTCCTTCTTTGCTTTGCCTTCAGTCAAGAAAATCGCTCAGTTCCTACCTTTTGATTTGATACAGACCATAAGGACCGTTATTATTGCACTAGTTCATCTGTACCGAAACCTACCAAGAAAATCCCTGAATAAACTTCAAGTTTTACAAAATGCGGCGGCTCGTATGCTGATGAAGGTCGCTAGATATGTTTCAGCCTCCCAAGCCATAAATAAATTGCACTGGCTACAGGTAAGGAAACAGATAGCCCTTAAAGGCCTTTGTACGGCCTACAAAGCCTTGGCCCCGCGTATCTAAAAGATAGATTCAGATGGTACCTTCCAGGAAGGAATCTTCACTTCAGCTCAGCAAGAGATCTGGAAGTTCCCACTCACAGACTGGCTACATGGGGAGGCAGGAGCCTTGTAATCTGCATGGCCCGGAACTGGACCAGGGCCTCTGGAGTTAAAAACGGCCACTCTTTACTGAAGTTCGGGTAAGATTTTAAAACCTGGCTTTTCAGGCATGATTAGTGTCCACATTTTCCTGTCTATAATTTTACTCATTTTGAGCAGCGCCAAGATGCCCCCAGGCATTTGTTTGTGCTTTATAAATAATAAATCAAATCAACAGCTCTTGTGCAGAGATGAAAAGCCTTTAGCCCAAGGAAAGGGGATACACCCTTAGTGACAGGAGACCTACTGCCAGGAGAATGACCCCAGGCCCAAGGATAAGAGATGCACCCTTAGTGACAGGAGACCGGCTGCCAGGAGAATGACCCCAGGCCCAAGGATAAGAGATGCACCCTTAGTGACAGGAGAGCTGCTGCCAGGAGAATGACTTTGGTCTCAGGCCCAAGGATAAGAGATACACCCTTAGTGACAGGAGAACTACTGCCAGGAGAATGACCCCAGGCCCAAGGATAGGAGATACACCCTTAGTGACAGGAGACCTACTGCCAGGAGAATGACCCCAGGCCCAAGGATAGGAGATACATCCTTAGTGACAGGAGAACTAATGCCAGGAGAATGACCCCAGGCCCAAGGATAGGAGATACCCCCTTAGTGACAGGAGACCTGCTGACAGGAGAATGACCCCTGGCCCAAGGATAAGAGATACACCCTTAGTGACAGGAGACCCGCTGCCAGGAGAATGACCCCAGGCCCAAGGATAAGAGATGCACCCTTAGTGACAGGAGAACTACTGCCAGGAGAATGACCCCAGGCCCAAGGATAAGAGATACATCCTTAGTGACAGGAGACCTACTGCCAGGAGAATGACCCCAGGCCCAAGGATAGGAGATACCCCCTTAGTGACAGGAGACCTACTGCCAGGAGAATGACCCCAGGCCCAAGGATAGGAGATACCCCCTTAGTGACAGGAGACCCGCTGCCAGGAGAATGACCCCAGGCCCAAGGATAAGAGATACACCCTTAGTGACAGGAGACCTACCGCCAGGAGAATGACCCCAGGCCCAAGGATAAGAGATACACCCTTAGTGACAGGAGACCTACTGCCAGGAGAATGACCCCAGGCCCAAGGATAAGAGATACACCCTCAGTGACAGGAGACCTGCTGCCAGGAGAATGACCCCAGGCCCAAGGATAAGAGATACACCCTTAGTGACAGGAGACCTGCTGCCAGGAGAATGACCCCAGGCCCAAGGATAAGAGATACACCCTTAGTGACAGGAGACCTGCTGCCAGGAGAATGACCCCAGGCCCAAGGATAAGAGATACACCCTTAGTGACAGGAGACCTACTGCCAGGAGAATGACCCCAGGCCCAAAGATAAGAGATACACCCTTAGTGACAGGAGACCTACTGCCAGGAGAATGACCCCTGGCCCAAGGATAAGAGATACATCCTTAGTGACAGGAGACCTACTGCCAGGAGAATGACCCCAGGCCCAAAGATAAGAGATACACCCTTAGTGACAGGAGACCTACTGCCAGGAGAATGACCCCAGGCCCAAGGATAAGAGATACACCCTTAGTGACAGGAGACCTACTGCCAGGAGAATGACCCCAGGCCCAAGGATAAGAGAATACACCCTTAGTGACAGGAGACCTACTGCCAGGAGAATGACCCCAGGCCCAAGGATAAGAGATACACCCTTAGTGACAGGAGAACTACCGCCAGGAGAATGACCCCAGGCCCAAGGATAAGAGATACATCCTTAGTGACAGGAGAACTACCGCCAGGAGAATGACCCCAAGCCCAAGGATAAGAGATGCACCCTTAGTGACAGGAGAACTACCGCCAGGAGAATGACCCCAGGCCCAAGGATAAGAGATACACCCTTAGTGACAGGAGACCTGCTGACAGGAGACTGACCCCAGGCCCAAGGATAAGAGATGCACCCTTAGTGACAGGAGACCTACCGCCAGGAGAATGACCCCAGGCCCAAGGATAAGAGATGCACCCTTAGTGACAGGAGACCTGCCGCCAGGAGAATGACCCCAGGCCCAAAGATAAGAGATACACCCTTAGTGACAGGAGACCCGCTGCCAGGAGAATGACCCCAGGCCCAAGGATAAGAGATACACCCTTAGTGACAGGAGACCTACTGCCAGGAGAATGACCCCAGGCCCAAGGATAAGAGATACACCCTTAGTGACAGGAGACCTACTGCCAGGAGAATGACCCCTGGCCCAAGGATAAGAGATACATCCTTAGTGACAGGAGACCTACCGCCAGGAGACTGACCCCAGGCCCAAGGATAAGAGATGCACCCTTAGTGACAGGAGACCTACCGCCAGGAGAATGACCCCAGGCCCAAGGATAAGAGATACACCCTTAGTGACAGGAGACCTACTGCCAGGAGAATGACCCCAGGCCCAAGGATAAGAGATACACCCTTAGTGACAGGAGACCTACTGCCAGGAGAATGACCCCAGGCCCAAAGATAAGAGATACACCCTTAGTGACAGGAGACCTGCTGCCAGGAGAATGACCCCAGGCCCAAGGATAAGAGATACACCCTTAGTGACAGGAGACCTACTGCCAGGAGAATGACCCCTGGCCCAAGGATAAGAGATACATCCTTAGTGACAGGAGACCTGCTGACAGGAGAATGACCCCAGGCCCAAGGATAAGAGATACACCCTTAGTGACAGGAGAGCTGCTGCCAGGAGAATGACCCCAGGCCCAAAGATAAGAGATACACCCTTAGTGACAGGAGAGCTGCTGCCAGGAGAATGACCCCAGGCCCAAGGATAAGAGATACACCCTTAGTGACAGGAGACCTACCGCCAGGAGAATGACCCCAGGCCCAAGGATAAGAGATACACCCTTAGTGACAGGAGACCTACCGCCAGGAGAATGACCCCAGGCCCAAGGATAAGAGATACACCCTTAGTGACAGGAGAGCTGCTGCCAGGAGAATGACCCCAGGCCCAAGGATAAGAGATACACCCTTAGTGACAGGAGACCTACCGCCAGGAGAATGACCCCAGGCCCAAGGATAGGAGATACACCCTTAGTGACAGGAGACCTACCGCCAGCAGAATGACCCCAGGCCCAAGGATAGGAGATACCCCCTTAGTGACAGGAGACCTACCGCCAGGAGAATGACCCCAGGCCCAAGGATAAGAGATACACCCTTAGTGACAGGAGACCCGCTGGCAGGAAAGCGACTTTGGACTCAGGCCCAAGGATAGGAGATGCACTCTTAGTGACAAGAGATCTGCTGGCAGGAGAGTGACCTCAGGCCCAAGGAAAAGCGATACACCCGTAGTGACAGGAGACCTGCTGGCAGGAGAGTGACCCCAGGCCCAAGGATAAGAGATACACCCTTAGTGACAGGAGACCTACTGCCAGGAGAATGACCCCAGGCCCAAGGATAAGAGATACACCCTTAGTGACAGGAGACCGGCTGCCAGGAGAATGACCCCAGGCCCAAGGATAAGAGATGCACCCTTAGTGACAGGAGACCTACTGCCAGGAGAATGACCCCTGGCCCAAGGATAAGAGATACACCCTTAGTGACAGGAGACCTACTGCCAGGAGAATGACCCCAGGCCCAAGGATAAGAGATACACCCTTAGTGACAGGAGAGCTGCTGGCAGGAGAATGACTTTGGTCTCAGGCCCAAGGATAAGAGATACACCCTTAGTGACAGGAGACCTACCGCCAGGAGAATGACCCCAGGCCCAAGGATAAGAGATGCACCCTTAGTGACAGGAGACCTACTGCCAGGAGAATGACCCCAGGCCCAAGGATAAGAGATGCACCCTTAGTGACAGGAGACCTACTGCCAGGAGAATGACCCCAGGCCCAAGGATAAGAGATACATCCTTAGTGACAGGAGACCTACTGCCAGGAGAATGACCCCAGGCCCAAGGATAAGAGATACACCCTTAGTGACAGGAGACCTACTGCCAGGAGAATGACCCCAGGCCCAAGGATAAGAGATGCACCCTTAGTGACAGGAGACCTACTGCCAGGAGAATGACCCCAGGCCCAAGGATAAGAGATGCACCCTTAGTGACAGGAGACCTACTGCCAGGAGAATGACCCCAGGCCCAAGGATAAGAGATACATCCTTAGTGACAGGAGACCTACTGCCAGGAGAATGACCCCAGGCCCAAGGATAAGAGATACACCCTTAGTGACAGGAGACCTACTGCCAGGAGAATGACCCCAGGCCCAAGGATAAGAGATCCCTTAGTGACAGGAGACCTACTGCCAGGAGAATGACCCCTGGCCCAAGGATAAGAGATACATCCTTAGTGACAGGAGACCTGCTGACAGGAGAATGACCCCAGGCCCAAGGATAAGAGATACATCCTTAGTGACAGGAGACCTACTGCCAGGAGAATGACCCCTGGCCCAAGGATAAGAGATACACCCTTAGTGACAGGAGAGCTGCCGGCAGGAGAATGACCCCAGGCCCAAGGATAGGAGATACGCCCTTAGTGACAGGAGACCTACTGCCAGGAGAATGACCCCAGGCCCAAGGATAAGAGATACACCCTTAGTGACAGGAGACCTACTGCCAGGAGAATGACCCCAGGCCCAAGGATAAGAGATACACCCTTAGTGACAGGAGACCTACCGCCAGGAGAATGACCCCAAGCCCAAGGATAGAGAGATGCACCCTTAGTGACAGGAGAACTACCGCCAGGAGAATGACCCCAGGCCCAAGGATAAGAGATACATCCTTAGTGACAGGAGAACTACTGCCAGGAGAATGACCCCAGGCCCAAGGATAGGAGATACACCCTTAGTGACAGGAGACCTACTGCCAGGAGAATGACCCCAGGCCCAAGGATAAGAGATACACCCTTAGTGACAGGAGACCTACTGCCAGGAGAATGACCCCAGGCCCAAGGATAAGAGATACACCCTTAGTGACAGGAGACCTACTGCCAGGAGAATGACCCCAGGCCCAAGGATAGGAGATACCCCCTTAGTGACAGGAGACCTACTGCCAGGAGAATGACCCCAGGCCCAAGGATAAGAGATACACCCTTAGTGACAGGAGACCGGCTGCCAGGAGAATGACCCCTGGCCCAAGGATAAGAGATACACCCTTAGTGACAGGAGAGCTGCCGGCAGGAGAATGACCCCAGGCCCAAGGATAGGAGATACGCCCTTAGTGACAGGAGACCTACTGCCAGGAGAATGACCCCAGGCCCAAGGATAAGAGATGCACCCTTAGTGACAGGAGACCCGCTGCCAGGAGAATGACCCCAGGCCCAAGGATAAGAGATACACCCTTAGTGACAGGAGACCTACCGCCAGGAGAATGACCCCAGGCCCAAGGATAAGAGATACACCCTTAGTGACAGGAGAACTACCGCCAGGAGAATGACCCCAGGCCCAAGGATAAGAGATGCACCCTTATTGACAGGAGACCCGCTGCCAGGAGAATGACCCCAGGCCCAAGGATAGGAGATACCCCCTTAGTGACAGGAGACCTACTGCCAGGAGAATGACCCCAGGCCCAAGGATAGGAGATAACCCCTTAGTGACAGGAGAGCTGCTGCCAGGAGACTGACCCCAGGCCCAAGGATAAGAGATACACCCTTAGTGACAGGAGACCTACCGCCAGGAGAATGACCCCAAGCCCAAGGATAAGAGATGCACCCTTAGTGACAGGAGAACTACTGCCAGGAGACTGACCCCAGGCCCAAGGATAAGAGATACATCCTTAGTGACAGGAGAACTACTGCCAGGAGAATGACCCCAGGCCCAAGGATAGGAGATACACCCTTAGTGACAGGAGACCTACTGCCAGGAGAATGACCCCAGGCCCAAGGATAGGAGATACCCCTTAGTGACAGGAGACCTACTGCCAGGAGAATGACCCCAGGCCCAAGGATAAGAGATACACCCTTAGTGACAGGAGACCTACCGCCAGGAGAATGACCCCAGGCCCAAGGATAAGAGATACACCCTTAGTGACAGGAGACCTACTGCCAGGAGAATGACCCCAGGCCCAAGGATAAGAGATACACCCTTAGTGACAGGAGACCTGCTGCCAGGAGAATGACCCCTGGCCCAAGGATAAGAGATACATCCTTAGTGACAGGAGACCTGCTGCCAGGAGAATGACCCCTGGCCCAAGGATAAGAGATACATCCTTAGTGACAGGAGACCTACTGCCAGGAGAATGACCCCAGGCCCAAAGATAAGAGATACACCCTTAGTGACAGGAGAGCTGCCGCATGGAGAATGACCCCTGGCCCAAGGATAGGAGATACGCCCTTAGTGACAGGAGACCTACTGCCAGGAGAATGACCCCTGGCCCAAGGATAAGAGATACACCCTTAGTGACAGGAGACCCGCTGCCAGGAGAATGACCCCTGGCCCAAGGATAAGAGATACGCCCTTAGTGACAGGAGACCTACTGCCAGGAGAATGACCCCAGGCCCAAGGATAGGAGATACGCCCTTAGTGACAGGAGACCTACTGCCAGGAGAATGACCCCAGGCCCAAGGATAAGAGATGCACCCTTAGTGACAGGAGACCTGCTGCCAGGAGAATGACCCCTGGCCCAAGGATAAGAGATACACCCTTAGTGACAGGAGACCTACTGCCAGGAGAATGACCCCAGGCCCAAAGATAAGAGATACACCCTTAGTGACAGGAGAACTACCGCCAGGAGAATGACCCCAGGCCCAAGGATAGGAGATACCCCCTTAGTGACAGGAGACCTACTGTCAGGAGAATGACCCCAGGCCCAAGGATAGGAGATACCCCCTTAGTGACAGGAGAGCTGCTGCCAGGAGAATGACCCCAAGCCCAAGGATAAGAGATACATCCTTAGTGACAGGAGACCTACTGCCAGGAGAATGACCCCAGGCCCAAGGATAAGAGATACATCCTTAGTGACAGGAGAACTACCGCCAGGAGAATGACCCCAGGCCCAAGGATAGGAGATGCACCCTTAGTGACAGGAGACCTGCTGCCAGGAGAATGACCCCAGGCCCAAGGATAGGAGATGCACCCTTAGTGACAGGACACCTACTGCCAGGAGAATGACCCCAGGCCCAAGGATAAGAGATACGCCCTTAGTGACAGGAGACCTGCTGCCAGGAGAATGACGCCAGGCCCAAGGATAAGAGATACATCCGTAGTGACAGGAGAACTACCGCCAGGAGAATGACCCCAGGCCCAAGGATAAGAGATACATCCTTAGTGACAGGAGACCTACTGCCAGGAGAATGACCCCAGGCCCAAGGATAAGAGATACACCCTTAGTGACAGGAGACCTGCTGCCAGGAGAATGACCCCAGGCCCAAAGATAAGAGATACACCCTTAGTGACAGGAGACCTACTGCCAGGAGAATGACCCCTGGCCCAAGGATAAGAGATACATCCTTAGTGACAGGAGACCTACTGCCAGGAGAATGACCCCAGGCCCAAGGATAAGAGATACACCCTTAGTGACAGGAGAGCTGCTGGCAGGAGAATGACTTTGGTCTCAGGCCCAAGGATAAGAGATACACCCTTAGTGACAGGAGACCTACCGCCAGGAGATGCGCCCTGTCACTAGGAGATACACCCTTAGTGACAGGAGACCTACTGCCAGGAGAATGACCCCAGGCCCAAGGATAGGAGATACCCCCTTAGTGACAGGGGACCTACTGCCAGGAGAATGACCCCAGGCCCAAGGATAAGAGATACACCCTTAGTGACAGGAGACCTACCGCCAGGAGAATGACCCCAGGCCCAAGGATAAGAGATACACCCTTAGTGACAGGAGACCTGCTGCCAGGAGAATGACCCCAGGCCCAAGGATAAGAGATACACCCTTAGTGACAGGAGACCTGCTGCCAGGAGAATGACCCCAGGCCCAAGGATAAGAGATACACCCTTAGTGACAGGAGACCTGCTGACAGAAGAGTGACCTCAGGCCCAAGGATAGGAGATACACCCTTAGTGACAGGAGACCTACCGCCAGGAGAATGACCCCAGGCCCAAGGATAAGAGATACACCCTTAGTGACAGGAGACCTAATGCCAGGAGAATGACCCCAGGCCCAAGGATAAGAGATACACCCTTAGTGACAGGAGACCCGCTGCCAGGAGAATGACCCCAGGCCCAAGGATAAGAGATACACCCTTAGTGACAGGAGACCTACTGCCAGGAGAATGACCCCAGGCCCAAGGATAAGAGATACACCCTTAGTGACAGGAGATCTACTGCCAGGAGAATGACCCCTGGCCCAAGGATAAGAGATACATCCTTAGTGACAGGAGACCTACTGCCAGGAGAATGACCACAGGCCCAAAGATAAGAGATACACCCTTAGTGACAGGAGACCTACTGCCAGGAGAATGACCCCAGGCCCAAGGATAAGAGATACACCCTTAGTGACAGGAGACCTACTGAAGGATTATGACCCCAGGCCCAAGGATAAGAGATACACCCTTAGTGACAGGAGACCTACTGCCAGGAGAATGACCCCAGGCCCAAGGATAAGAGATACACCCTTAGTGACAGGAGAGCTGCTGCGAGGAGAATGACCCCAGGCCCAAGGATAAGAGATACATCCTTAGTGACAGGAGAGCTGCTGCCAGGAGAATGACCCCAGGCCCAAGGATAAGAGATACATCCTTAGTGACAGGAGACCTACTGCCAGGAGAATGACCCCTGGCCCAAGGATAAGAGATACACCCTTAGTGACAGGAGACCTACTGCCAGGAGAATGACCCCAGGCCCAAGGATAAGAGATACATCCTTAGTGACAGGAGACCTACTGCCAAGAGAATGACCCCAGGCCCAAGGATAAGAGATACACCCTTAGTGACAGGAGACCTACTGCCAGGAGAATGACCCCAGGCCCAAGGATAAGAGATCCCTTAGTGACAGGAGACCTACTGCCAGGAGAATGACCCCTGGCCCAAGGATAAGAGATACATCCTTAGTGACAGGAGACCTGCTGACAGGAGAATGACCCCAGGCCCAAGGATAAGAGATACATCCTTAGTGACAGGAGACCTACTGCCAGGAGAATGACCCCTGGCCCAAGGATAAGAGATACACCCTTAGTGACAGGAGAGCTGCCGGCAGGAGAATGACCCCAGGCCCAAGGATAGGAGATACGCCCTTAGTGACAGGAGACCTACTGCCAGGAGAATGACCCCAGGCCCAAGGATAAGAGATACACCCTTAGTGACAGGAGACCTACTGCCAGGAGAATGACCCCAGGCCCAAGGATAAGAGATACACCCTTAGTGACAGGAGACCTACCGCCAGGAGAATGACCCCAAGCCCAAGGATAAGAGATGCACCCTTAGTGACAGGAGAACTACCGCCAGGAGAATGACCCCAGGCCCAAGGATAAGAGATACATCCTTAGTGACAGGAGAACTACTGCCAGGAGAATGACCCCAGGCCCAAGGATAGGAGATACACCCTTAGTGACAGGAGACCTACTGCCAGGAGAATGACCCCAGGCCCAAGGATAAGAGATACACCCTTAGTGACAGGAGACCTACTGCCAGGAGAATGACCCCAGGCCCAAGGATAAGAGATACACCCTTAGTGACAGGAGACCTACTGCCAGGAGAATGACCCCAGGCCCAAGGATAGGAGATACCCCTTAGTGACAGGAGACCTACTGCCAGGAGAATGACCCCAGGCCCAAGGATAAGAGATACACCCTTAGTGACAGGAGACCGGCTGCCAGGAGAATGACCCCTGGCCCAAGGATAAGAGATACACCCTTGGTGACAGGAGAGCTGCCGGCAGGAGAATGACCCCAGGCCCAAGGATAGGAGATACGCCCTTAGTGACAGGAGACCTACTGCCAGGAGAATGACCCCAGGCCCAAGGATAAGAGATGCACCCTTAGTGACAGGAGACCCGCTGCCAGGAGAATGACCCCAGGCCCAAGGATAAGAGATACACCCTTAGTGACAGGAGACCTACCGCCAGGAGAATGACCCCAGGCCCAAGGATAAGAGATGCACCCTTATTGACAGGAGACCCGCTGCCAGGAGAATGACCCCAGGCCCAAGGATAGGAGATACCCCTTAGTGACAGGAGACCTACTGCCAGGAGAATGACCCCAGGCCCAAGGATAGGAGATACCCCTTAGTGACAGGAGAGCTGCTGCCAGGAGACTGACCCCAGGCCCAAGGATAAGAGATACACCCTTAGTGACAGGAGACCTACCGCCAGGAGAATGACCCCAAGCCCAAGGATAAGAGATGCACCCTTAGTGACAGGAGAACTACTGCCAGGAGACTGACCCCAGGCCCAAGGATAAGAGATACATCCTTAGTGACAGGAGAACTACTGCCAGGAGAATGACCCCAGGCCCAAGGATAGGAGATACACCCTTAGTGACAGGAGACCTACTGCCAGGAGAATGACCCCAGGCCCAAGGATAGGAGATACCCCTTAGTGACAGGAGACCTACTGCCAGGAGAATGACCCCAGGCCCAAGGATAAGAGATACACCCTTAGTGACAGGAGACCTACCGCCAGGAGAATGACCCCAGGCCCAAGGATAAGAGATGCACCCTTAGTGACAGGAGACCTACTGCCAGGAGAATGACCCCAGGCCCAAGGATAAGAGATACACCCTTAGTGACAGGAGACCTACTGCCAGGAGAATGACCCCAGGCCCAAGGATAAGAGATACACCCTTAGTGACAGGAGACCTACTGCCAGGAGAATGACCCCTGGCCCAAGGATAAGAGATACATCCTTAGTGACAGGAGACCTGCTGCCAGGAGAATGACCCCTGGCCCAAGGATAAGAGATACATCCTTAGTGACAGGAGACCTACTGCCAGGAGAATGACCCCAGGCCCAAAGATAAGAGATACACCCTTAGTGACAGGAGAGCTGCCGCCAGGAGAATGACCCCTGGCCCAAGGATAGGAGATACGCCCTTAGTGACAGGAGACCTACTGCCAGGAGAATGACCCCAGGCCCAAGGATAAGAGATACACCCTTAGTGACAGGAGACCCGCTGCCAGGAGAATGACCCCTGGCCCAAGGATAAGAGATACGCCCTTAGTGACAGGAGACCTACTGCCAGGAGAATGACCCCAGGCCCAAGGATAGGAGATACGCCCTTAGTGACAGGAGACCTACTGCCAGGAGAATGACCCCAGGCCCAAGGATAAGAGATACACCCTTAGTGACAGGAGACCTGCTGCCAGGAGAATGACCCCTGGCCCAAGGATAAGAGATACACCCTTAGTGACAGGAGACCTACTGCCAGGAGAATGACCCCAGGCCCAAAGATAAGAGATACACCCTTAGTGACAGGAGAACTACCGCCAGGAGAATGACCCCAGGCCCAAGGATAGGAGATACCCCCTTAGTGACAGGAGACCTACTGCCAGGAGAATTACCCCAGGCCCAAGGATAGGAGATACCCCCTTAGTGACAGGAGAGCTGCTGCCAGGAGAATGACCCCAAGCCCAAGGATAAGAGATACATCCTTAGTGACAGGAGACCTACTGCCAGGAGAATGACCCCAGGCCCAAGGATAAGAGATACATCCTTAGTGACAGGAGAACTACCGCCAGGAGAATGACCCCAGGCCCAAGGATAGGAGATGCACCCTTAGTGACAGGAGACCTGCTGCCAGGAGAATGACCCCAGGCCCAAGGATAGGAGATGCACCCTTAGTGACAGGACACCTACTGCCAGGAGAATGACCCCAGGCCCAAGGATAAGAGATACACCCTTAGTGACAGGAGACACGCTGCTGCCAGGAGAATGACCCCAGGCGCAAAGATAAGAGATACACCCTTAGTGACAGGAGACCCGCTACTGCCAGGAGAATGACCCCAGGCCCAAGGATAAGAGATACGCCCTTAGTGACAGGAGTCCTGCTGCCAGGAGAATGACGCCAGGCCCAAGGATAAGAGATACATCCGTAGTGACAGGAGAACTACCGCCAGGAGAATGACCCCAGGCCCAAGGATAAGAGATACATCCTTAGTGACAGGAGACCTACTGCCAGGAGAATGACCCCAGGCCCAAGGATAAGAGATACACCCTTAGTGACAGGAGACCTGCTGCCAGGAGAATGACCCCAGGCCCAAAGATAAGAGATACACCCTTAGTGACAGGAGACCTACTGCCAGGAGAATGACCCCTGGCCCAAGGATAAGAGATACATCCTTAGTGACAGGAGACCTACTGCCAGGAGAATGACCCCAGGCCCAAGGATAAGAGATACACCCTTAGTGACAGGAGAGCTGCTGGCAGGAGAATGACTTTGGTCTCAGGCCCAAGGATAAGAGATACACCCTTAGTGACAGGAGACCTACCGCCAGGAGATGCGCCCTGTCACTAGGAGATACACCCTTAGTGACAGGAGACCTACTGCCAGGAGAATGACCCCAGGCCCAAGGATAGGAGATACCCCCTTAGTGACAGGAGACCTACTGCCAGGAGAATGACCCCAGGCCCAAGGATAAGAGATACACCCTTAGTGACAGGAGACCTACCGCCAGGAGAATGACCCCAGGCCCAAGGATAAGAGATACACCCTTAGTGACAGGAGACCTGCTGCCAGGAGAATGACCCCAGGCCCAAGGATAAGAGATACACCCTTAGTGACAGGAGACCTGCTGCCAGGAGAATGACCCCAGGCCCAAGGATAAGAGATACACCCTTAGTGACAGGAGACCTGCTGACAGAAGAGTGACCTCAGGCCCAAGGATAGGAGATACCCCCTTAGTGACAGGAGACCTACTGCCAGGAGAATTACCCCAGGCCCAAGGATAGGAGATACCCCCTTAGTGACAGGAGAGCTGCTGCCAGGAGAATGACCCCAAGCCCAAGGATAAGAGATACATCCTTAGTGACAGGAGACCTACTGCCAGGAGAATGACCCCAGGCCCAAGGATAAGAGATACATCCTTAGTGACAGGAGAACTACCGCCAGGAGAATGACCCCAGGCCCAAGGATAGGAGATGCACCCTTAGTGACAGGAGACCTGCTGCCAGGAGAATGACCCCAGGCCCAAGGATAGGAGATGCACCCTTAGTGACAGGACACCTACTGCCAGGAGAATGACCCCAGGTCCAAGGATAAGAGATACACCCTTAGTGACAGGAGACACGCTGCTGCCAGGAGAATGACCCCAGGCGCAAAGATAAGAGATACACCCTTAGTGACAGGAGACCCGCTACTGCCAGGAGAATGACCCCAGGCCCAAGGATAAGAGATACGCCCTTAGTGACAGGAGACCTGCTGCCAGGAGAATGACGCCAGGCCCAAGGATAAGAGATACATCCGTAGTGACAGGAGAACTACCGCCAGGAGAATGACCCCAGGCCCAAGGATAAGAGATACATCCTTAGTGACAGGAGACCTACTGCCAGGAGAATGACCCCAGGCCCAAGGATAAGAGATACACCCTTAGTGACAGGAGACCTGCTGCCAGGAGAATGACCCCAGGCCCAAAGATAAGAGATACACCCTTAGTGACAGGAGACCTACTGCCAGGAGAATGACCCCTGGCCCAAGGATAAGAGATACATCCTTAGTGACAGGAGACCTACTGCCAGGAGAATGACCCCAGGCCCAAGGATAAGAGATACACCCTTAGTGACAGGAGAGCTGCTGGCAGGAGAATGACTTTGGTCTCAGGCCCAAGGATAAGAGATACACCCTTAGTGACAGGAGACCTACCGCCAGGAGATGCGCCCTGTCACTAGGAGATACACCCTTAGTGACAGGAGACCTACTGCCAGGAGAATGACCCCAGGCCCAAGGATAGGAGATACCCCTTAGTGACAGGAGACCTACTGCCAGGAGAATGACCCCAGGCCCAAGGATAAGAGATACACCCTTAGTGACAGGAGACCTACCGCCAGGAGAATGACCCCAGGCCCAAGGATAAGAGATACACCCTTAGTGACAGGAGACCTGCTGCCAGGAGAATGACCCCAGGCCCAAGGATAAGAGATACACCCTTAGTGACAGGAGACCTGCTGCCAGGAGAATGACCCCAGGCCCAAGGATAAGAGATACACCCTTAGTGACAGGAGACCTGCTGACAGAAGAGTGACCTCAGGCCCAAGGATAGGAGATACACCCTTAGTGACAGGAGACCTACCACCAGGAGAATGACCCCAGGCCCAAGGATAAGAGATACACCCTTAGTGACAGGAGACCTACTGCCAGGAGAATGACCCCAGGCCCAAGGATAAGAGATACACCCTTAGTGACAGGAGACCCGCTGCCAGGAGAATGACCCCAGGCCCAAGGATAAGAGATACACCCTTAGTGACAGGAGACCTACTGCCAGGAGAATGACCCCAGGCCCAAGGATAAGAGATACACCCTTAGTGACAGGAGATCTACTGCCAGGAGAATGACCCCTGGCCCAAGGCTAAGAGATACATCCTTAGTGACAGGAGACCTACTGCCAGGAGAATGACCCCAGGCCCAAAGATAAGAGATACACCCTTAGTGACAGGAGACCTACTGCCAGGAGAATGACCCCAGGCCCAAGGATAAGAGATACACCCTTAGTGACAGGAGACCTACTGAAGGATTATGACCCCAGGCCCAAGGATAAGAGATACACCCTTAGTGACAGGAGACCTACTGCCAGGAGAATGACCCCAGGCCCAAGGATAAGAGATACACCCTTAGTGACAGGAGAGCTGCTGCCAGGAGAATGACCCCAGGCCCAAGGATAAGAGATACATCCTTAGTGACAGGAGAGCTGCTGCCAGGAGAATGACCCCAGGCCCAAGGATAAGAGATACATCCTTAGTGACAGGAGACCTACTGCCAGGAGAATGACCCCTGGCCCAAGGATAAGAGATACACCCTTAGTGACAGGAGACCTACTGCCAGGAGAATGACCCCAGGCCCAAGGATAAGAGATACATCCTTAGTGACAGGAGACCTACTGCCAGGAGAATGACCCCAGGCCCAAGGATAAGAGATACACCCTTAGTGACAGGAGACCTACTGCCAGGAGAATGACCCCAGGCCCAAGGATAAGAGATCCCTTAGTGACAGGAGACCTACTGCCAGGAGAATGACCCCTGGCCCAAGGATAAGAGATACATCCTTAGTGACAGGAGACCTGCTGACAGGAGAATGACCCCAGGCCCAAGGATAAGAGATACATCCTTAGTGACAGGAGACCTACTGCCAGGAGAATGACCCCTGGCCCAAGGATAAGAGATACACCCTTAGTGACAGGAGAGCTGCCGGCAGGAGAATGACCCCAGGCCCAAGGATAGGAGATACGCCCTTAGTGACAGGAGACCTACTGCCAGGAGAATGACCCCAGGCCCAAGGATAAGAGATACACCCTTAGTGACAGGAGACCTACTGCCAGGAGAATGACCCCAGGCCCAAGGATAAGAGATACACCCTTAGTGACAGGAGACCTACCGCCAGGAGAATGACCCCAAGCCCAAGGATAAGAGATGCACCCTTAGTGACAGGAGAACTACCGCCAGGAGAATGACCCCAGGCCCAAGGATAAGAGATACATCCTTAGTGACAGGAGAACTACTGCCAGGAGAATGACCCCAGGCCCAAGGATAGGAGATACACCCTTAGTGACAGGAGACCTACTGCCAGGAGAATGACCCCAGGCCCAAGGATAAGAGATACACCCTTAGTGACAGGAGACCTACTGCCAGGAGAATGACCCCAGGCCCAAGGATAAGAGATACACCCTTAGTGACAGGAGACCTACTGCCAGGAGAATGACCCCAGGCCCAAGGATAGGAGATACCCCCTTAGTGACAGGAGACCTACTGCCAGGAGAATGACCCCAGGCCCAAGGATAAGAGATACACCCTTAGTGACAGGAGACCGGCTGCCAGGAGAATGACCCCTGGCCCAAGGATAAGAGATACACCCTTAGTGACAGGAGAGCTGCCGGCAGGAGAATGACCCCAGGCCCAAGGATAGGAGATACGCCCTTAGTGACAGGAGACCTACTGCCAGGAGAATGACCCCAGGCCCAAGGATAAGAGATGCACCCTTAGTGACAGGAGACCCGCTGCCAGGAGAATGACCCCAGGCCCAAGGATAAGAGATACACCCTTAGTGACAGGAGACCTACCGCCAGGAGAATGACCCCAGGCCCAAGGATAAGAGATACACCCTTAGTGACAGGAGAACTACCGCCAGGAGAATGACCCCAGGCCCAAGGATAAGAGATGCACCCTTATTGACAGGAGACCCGCTGCCAGGAGAATGACCCCAGGCCCAAGGATAGGAGATACCCTTAGTGACAGGAGACCTACTGCCAGGAGAATGACCCCAGGCCCAAGGATAGGAGATACCCCTTAGTGACAGGAGAGCTGCTGCCAGGAGACTGACCCCAGGCCCAAGGATAAGAGATACACCCTTAGTGACAGGAGAGCTACCGCCAGGAGAATGACCCCAAGCCCAAGGATAAGAGATGCACCCTTAGTGACAGGAGAACTACTGCCAGGAGACTGACCCCAGGCCCAAGGATAAGAGATACATCCTTAGTGACAGGAGAACTACTGCCAGGAGAATGACCCCAGGCCCAAGGATAGGAGATACACCCTTAGTGACAGGAGACCTACTGCCAGGAGAATGACCCCAGGCCCAAGGATAGGAGATACCCCCTTAGTGACAGGAGACCTACTGCCAGGAGAATGACCCCAGGCCCAAGGATAAGAGATACACCCTTAGTGACAGGAGACCTACCGCCAGGAGAATGACCCCAGGCCCAAGGATAAGAGATGCACCCTTAGTGACAGGAGACCTACCGCCAGGAGAATGACCCCAGGCCCAAGGATAAGAGATACACCCTTAGTGACAGGAGACCTACTGCCAGGAGAATGACCCCAGGCCCAAGGATAAGAGATACACCCTTAGTGACAGGAGACCTACTGCCAGGAGAATGACCCCTGGCCCAAGGATAAGAGATACATCCTTAGTGACAGGAGACCTGCTGCCAGGAGAATGACCCCTGGCCCAAGGATAAGAGATACATCCTTAGTGACAGGAGACCTACTGCCAGGAGAATGACCCCAGGCCCAAAGATAAGAGATACACCCTTAGTGACAGGAGAGCTGCCGCCAGGAGAATGACCCCTGGCCCAAGGATAGGAGATACGCCCTTAGTGACAGGAGACCTACTGCCAGGAGAATGACCCCAGGCCCAAGGATAAGAGATACACCCTTAGTGACAGGAGACCCGCTGCCAGGAGAATGACCCCTGGCCCAAGGATAAGAGATACGCCCTAGTGACAGGAGACCTACTGCCAGGAGAATGACCCCAGGCCCAAGGATAGGAGATACGCCCTTAGTGACAGGAGACCTACTGCCAGGAGAATGACCCCAGGCCCAAGGATAAGAGATACACCCTTAGTGACAGGAGACCTGCTGCCAGGAGAATGACCCCTGGCCCAAGGATAAGAGATACACCCTTAGTGACAGGAGACCTACTGCCAGGAGAATGACCCCAGGCCCAAAGATAAGAGATACACCCTTAGTGACAGGAGAACTACCGCCAGGAGAATGACCCCAGGCCCAAGGATAGGAGATACCCCCTTAGTGACAGGAGACCTACTGCCAGGAGAATTACCCCAGGCCCAAGGATAGGAGATACCCCCTTAGTGACAGGAGAGCTGCTGCCAGGAGAATGACCCCAAGCCCAAGGATAAGAGATACATCCTTAGTGACAGGAGACCTACTGCCAGGAGAATGACCCCAGGCCCAAGGATAAGAGATACATCCTTAGTGACAGGAGAACTACCGCCAGGAGAATGACCCCAGGCCCAAGGATAGGAGATGCACCCTTAGTGACAGGAGACCTGCTGCCAGGAGAATGACCCCAGGCCCAAGGATAGGAGATGCACCCTTAGTGACAGGACACCTACTGCCAGGAGAATGACCCCAGGCCCAAGGATAAGAGATACACCCTTAGTGACAGGAGACACGCTGCTGCCAGGAGAATGACCCCAGGCCCAAAGATAAGAGATACACCCTTAGTGACAGGAGACCCGCTACTGCCAGGAGAATGACCCCAGGCCCAAGGATAAGAGATACGCCCTTAGTGACAGGAGACCTGCTGCCAGGAGAATGACGCCAGGCCCAAGGATAAGAGATACATCCGTAGTGACAGGAGAACTACCGCCAGGAGAATGACCCCAGGCCCAAGGATAAGAGATACATCCTTAGTGACAGGAGACCTACTGCCAGGAGAATGACCCCAGGCCCAAGGATAAGAGATACACCCTTAGTGACAGGAGACCTGCTGCCAGGAGAATGACCCCAGGCCCAAAGATAAGAGATACACCCTTAGTGACAGGAGACCTACTGCCAGGAGAATGACCCCTGGCCCAAGGATAAGAGATACATCCTTAGTGACAGGAGACCTACTGCCAGGAGAATGACCCCAGGCCCAAGGATAAGAGATACACCCTTAGTGACAGGAGAGCTGCTGGCAGGAGAATGACTTTGGTCTCAGGCCCAAGGATAAGAGATACACCCTTAGTGACAGGAGACCTACCGCCAGGAGATGCGCCCTGTCACTAGGAGATACACCCTTAGTGACAGGAGACCTACTGCCAGGAGAATGACCCCAGGCCCAAGGATAGGAGATACCCCCTTAGTGACAGGAGACCTACTGCCAGGAGAATGACCCCAGGCCCAAGGATAAGAGATACACCCTTAGTGACAGGAGACCTACCGCCAGGAGAATGACCCCAGGCCCAAGGATAAGAGATACACCCTTAGTGACAGGAGACCTGCTGCCAGGAGAATGACCCCAGGCCCAAGGATAAGAGATACACCCTTAGTGACAGGAGACCTGCTGCCAGGAGAATGACCCCAGGCCCAAGGATAAGAGATACACCCTTAGTGACAGGAGACCTGCTGACAGAAGAGTGACCTCAGGCCCAAGGATAGGAGATACACCCTTAGTGACAGGAGACCTACAGCCAGGAGAATGACCCCAGGCCCAAGGATAAGAGATACACCCTTAGTGACAGGAGACCTACTGCCAGGAGAATGACCCCAGGCCCAAGGATAAGAGATACACCCTTAGTGACAGGAGACCCGCTGCCAGGAGAATGACCCCAGGCCCAAGGATAAGAGATACACCCTTAGTGACAGGAGACCTACTGCCAGGAGAATGACCCCAGGCCCAAGGATAAGAGATACACCCTTAGTGACAGGAGATCTACTGCCAGGAGAATGACCCCTGGCCCAAGGATAAGAGATACATCCTTAGTGACAGGAGACCTACTGCCAGGAGAATGACCCCAGGCCCAAAGATAAGAGATACACCCTTAGTGACAGGAGACCTACTGCCAGGAGAATGACCCCAGGCCCAAGGATAAGAGATACACCCTTAGTGACAGGAGACCTACTGAAGGATTATGACCCCAGGCCCAAGGATAAGAGATACACCCTTAGTGACAGGAGACCTACTGCCAGGAGAATGACCCCAGGCCCAAGGATAAGAGATACACCCTTAGTGACAGGAGAGCTGCTGCCAGGAGAATGACCCCAGGCCCAAGGATAAGAGATACATCCTTAGTGACAGGAGAGCTGCTGCCAGGAGAATGACCCCAGGCCCAAGGATAAGAGATACATCCTTAGTGACAGGAGACCTACTGCCAGGAGAATGACCCTGGCCCAAGGATAAGAGATACACCCTTAGTGACAGGAGACCTACTGCCAGGAGAATGACCCCAGGCCCAAGGATAAGAGATACACCCTTAGTGACAGGAGAGCTGCTGGCAGGAGAATGACTTTGGTCTCAGGCCCAAGGATAAGAGATACACCCTTAGTGACAGGAGACCTACCGCCAGGAGAATGACCCCAAGCCCAAGGATAAGAGATGCACCCTTAGTGACAGGAGAACTACTGACAGGAGAATGACCCCAGGCCCAAGGATAAGAGATACATCCTTAGTGACAGGAGAACTACTGCCAGGAGAATGACCCCAGGCCCAAGGATAGGATACCCCCTTAGTGACAGGAGACCTACTGCCAGGAGAATGACCCCAGGCCCAAGGATAAGAGATGCACCCTTAGTGACAGGAGAACTACCGCCAGGAGAATGACCCCAGGCCCAAGGATAAGAGATACACCCTTAGTGACAGGAGACCTGCTGCCAGGAGAATGACCCCAGGCCCAAGGATAAGAGATACACCCTTAGTGACAGGAGAGCTGCTGCCAGGAGAATGACCCCAGGCCCAAGGATAAGAGATACATCCTTAGTGACAGGAGACCCACTGCCAGGAGAATGACCCCTGGCCCAAGGATAAGAGATACATCCTTAGTGACAGGAGACCTGCTGACAGGAGAATGACCCCAAGCCCAAGGATAAGAGATACATCCTTAGTGACAGGAGACCTACTGCCAGGAGAATGACCCCAGGCCCAAGGATAGGAGATACCCCCTTAGTGACAGGAGACCTACTGCCAGGAGAATGACCCCAGGCCCAAGGATAAGAGATACACCCTTAGTGACAGGAGACCTACTGCCAGGAGAATGACCCCAGGCCCAAGGATAAGAGATACACCCTTAGTGACAGGAGAACTACTGCCAGGAGAATGACCCCAGGCTCAAGGATAAGAGATACACCCTTAGTGACAGGAGACCTGCTGACAGGAGACTGACCCCAGGCCCAAGGATAAGAGATGCACCCTTAGTGACAGGAGACCCGCTGCCAGGAGAATGACGCCAGGCCCAAAGATAAGAGATACACCCTTAGTGACAGGAGACCTACTGCCAAGAGAATGACCCCAGGCCCAAGGATAAGAGATACACCCTTAGTGACAGGAGAACTACTGCCAGGAGAATGACCCCAGGCCCAAGGATAAGAGATACATCCTTAGTGACAGGAGACCTACTGCCAGGAGAATGACCCCTGGCCCAAGGATAAGAGATACATCCTTAGTGACAGGAGACCTACCGCCAGGAGAATTACCCCAGGCCCAAGGATAAGCGATACACCCTTAGTGACAGGAGACCTGCCGCCAGGAGAATGACCCCAGGCCCAAGGATAAGAGATACACCCTTAGTGACAGGAGACCTACTGCCAGGAGAATGACCCCAGGCCCAAGGATAAGAGATACACCCTTAGTGACAGGAGACCTACTGCCAGGAGAATGACCCCTGGCCCAAGGATAAGAGATACATCCTTAGTGACAGGAGACCTACAGCCAGGAGACTGACCCCAGGCCCAAGGATAAGAGATGCACC
Organism: Calotriton arnoldi; assembly: GCA_963921515.1. Lineage (NCBI taxonomy): Eukaryota > Metazoa > Chordata > Amphibia > Caudata > Salamandridae > Calotriton > Calotriton arnoldi. The sequence goes on along the minus strand of CAWUFW010002813.1, from coordinate 748,439 downwards.
CTTAGTGACAGGAGACCGGCTGGCAGGAGAGTGACTTTTGTCTCAGGCCCGAGGATAGGAGATACACCCTTAGTGACAGGTGAGCTGCTGGCAGGAGAATGACCCCAGGCCCAAGGATAGGAGATGCACCCTTAGTGACAGGAGACCTACTGCCAGGAGACTGACCCCAGGCCCAAGGATAAGAGATACATCCTTAGTGACAGGAGAACTACTGCCAGGAGAATGACCCCAGGCCCAAGGATAAGAGACGCACCCTTAGTGACAGGAGACCGGCTGGCAGGAGAGTGACTTTTGTCTCAGGCCCGAGGATAGGAGATACACCCCTAGTGACAGGAGACCTGCTGGCAGGAGAGTAACTTTGGACTCAGAACTGAGGATAGGAGATACACCCTTAGTGAAAGGAGACCCGATGGCAGGAGAGTGACTTTGGTCTCAGGCCAGAGGATAGGAGATACACCCTTAGTGACAGGAGACCCGCTGGCAGGAGAGTGACTTTGGTCTCAGGCCAGAGGATAGGAGATACACCCTTAGTGACAGGAGACCCGCTGGCAGGAGAGTAACTTTGGTCTCAGGACTGAGGACAGGAGATACACCCTTAGTGACAGGAGAGCTGCTGGCAGGGGAGTGACTTTGGTCTCAGGCCCGAGGATAGGAGATACACCCCTAGTGACAGGAGACCAGCTAGCAGGAGAGTGACTTTGGTGTCAGGCCCAAGGATAGGAGATACACCCTTAGTGGCAAGAGACCTGCTGGCAGGAGAGTGACTTTGGTCTCAGGCCTGAAGATAGGAGATACACCCTTAGTGACAGGAGACTCGCTGACAGGAGAGTGACTTTGGTCTCAGAACCGAGGATAGGAGATACACCCTTAGTGACCAGAGACCTGCTTGCAGGAGAGTGAATTTGATCGCAGGACCGAGGATAGGAGATACACCCTTAGTGACAGGAGACCCGCTGGCAGGAGAGTAACTTTGGTCTCAGGACTGAGGATAGGAGATACACCCTTAGTGACAGGAGACCCGCTGGCAGGAGAGTGACTTTGGTCTCAGGCCCAAGGATAGGAGATACACCCTTAGTGACAGGAGACCCACTGGCAGGAGAGTAACTTTGGTCTCAGGACTGAGGATAGGAGATACACCCTTAGTGACAGGAGAGCTGCTGGCAGGAGAGTGACTTTGGTCTCAGGCCAGAGGATAGGAGATACTCCCTTAGTGGCAAGAGACCTGCTGGCAGGAGAGTGACTTTGGACTCAGGCCCAAGGATGGGAGATATACCCTTAGTGACAGGAGACCTGCTGACAGGAGAGTGACTTTGGAGTTCGGCCTGAGGATAGGAGATACACCCTTAGTGACAAAAGGCCCGCTGGCAGGAGAACGACTTTGGTCTCAGGCCTGGGGATAAAACGTGCACCCTTAGTGACAGGTAGCCCGCTGAAGAAGAGTGACTTTTGTCACAGGCCCAAGGATAGGAGATACACCCTTAGTGACAGGAGACCCGCTGCCAGGAGAGCGACTTTGTTCTCAGGCCCGAGGATAGGAGATACACCCTTAGGGACAGGAGACCAGCTGCCAGGAGAGTGACTTTGGTCTCAGGCCAGAGGATAGAAGATACACCCTCAGTGACAGGAGTCCCGCTGGCAGGAGAGTGACTTTGGTCTCAGGACAGAAGATAAGAGATACACCCTTAGTGAAAGGAGACCCGCTGGCAGGAGAGTAGCTTTGGTCTCAGACCAGAGGATAGGAGATACACCCTTAGTGACAGGAGACCTGCTGGCAGGAGAGTGACTTTGGACTCAGAACTGAGGATAGGAGATACACCCTTAGTGACAAGAGAGCTCCTGGCAGGAGAGTGACTTTTGTCTCAGGCCCGAGGATAGAAGATATACCCCTAGTGACAGGAGACCAGCTAGCAGGAGAGTGACTTTGGTGTCAGGCCCAAGGATAGGAGATGTACCCTTAGTGGCAAGAGACCTGCTGGCAGGAGAGTGACTTTGGTCTCAGGTCTGAGGATGGGAGATACACCCTTAGTGACAGGAGACCTGCTGGAAGGAGAGTGACTTTGGTCTCAGGCCTGAGGATAGGAGATACACCCTTAGTGACAGGAGACCCGCTGCCCACGAGAGCGACTTTGTTCTCAGGCCCGAGGATAGGAGATACACCATTAGGGACAGGAGACCAGCTGCCAGGAGAGTGACTTTGGTCTCAGGACCGAGGATAGGAGATACAACCTTAGTGACAGGAGACCTGCTGGCAGGAGAGTAACTTTGGACTCAGAACTGAGGATAGGAGATACACCCTTAGTGAAAGGAGACCCGATGGCAGGAGAGTGACTTTGGTCTCAGGCCAGAGGATAGGAGATACACCCTTAGTGACAGGAGACCCGCTGGCAGGAGAGTGACTTTGGTCTCAGGCCAGAGGATAGGAGATACACCCTTAGTGACAGGAGACCCGCTGGCAGGAGAGTAACTTTGGTCTCAGGACTGAGGACAGGAGATACACCCTTAGTGACAGGAGAGCTGCTGGCAGGAGAGTGACTTTGGTGTCAGGCCCAAGGATAGGAGATACACCCTTAGTGGCAAGAGACCTGCTGGCAGGAGAGTGACTTTGGTCTCAGGCCTGAGGATAGGAGATACACCCTTAGTGACAGGAGACTCGCTGACAGGAGAGTGACTTTGGTCTCAGAACCGAGGATAGGAGATACACCCTTAGTGACCAGAGACCTGCTTGCAGGAGAGTGAATTTGATCGCAGGACCGAGGATAGGAGATACACCCTTAGTGACAGGAGACCCGCTGGCAGGAGAGTAACTTTGGTCTCAGGACTGAGGATAGGAGATACACCCTTAGTGACAGGAGACCCGCTGGCAGGAGAGTGACTTTGGTCTCAGGCCCAAGGATAGGAGATACACCCTTAGTGACAGGAGACCCACTGGCAGGAGAGTAACTTTGGTCTCAGGACTGAGGATAGGAGATACACCCTTAGTGACAGGAGAGCTGCTGGCAGGAGAGTGACTTTGGTCTCAGGCCAGAGGATAGGAGATACTCCCTTAGTGGCAAGAGACCTGCTGGCAGGAGAGTGACTTTGGACTCAGGCCCAAGGATGGGAGATATACCCTTAGTGACAGGAGACCTGCTGACAGGAGAGTGACTTTGGAGTTCGGCCTGAGGATAGGAGATACACCCTTAGTGACAAAAGGCCCGCTGGCAGGAGAACGACTTTGGTCTCAGGCCTGGGGATAAAACGTGCACCCTTAGTGACAGGTAGCCCGCTGAAGAAGAGTGACTTTTGTCACAGGCCCAAGGATAGGAGATACACCCTTAGTGACAGGAGACCCGCTGCCAGGAGAGCGACTTTGTTCTCAGGCCCGAGGATAGGAGATACACCCTTAGGGACAGGAGACCAGCTGCCAGGAGAGAGACTTTAGTCTCAGGCCAGAGGATAGGAGATACACCCTTAGTGACAAGAGACCAGCTGCCAGGAGAGTGACTTTGGTCTCAGGCCAGAGGATAGAAGATACACCCTCAGTGACAGGAGTCCCGCTGGCAGGAGAGTGACTTTGGTCTCAGGACAGAAGATAAGAGATACACCCTTAGTGAAAGGAGACCCGCTGGCAGGAGAGTAGCTTTGGTCTCAGACCAGAGGATAGGAGATACACCCTTAGTGACAGGAGACCTGCTGGCAGGAGAGTGACTTTGGACTCAGAACTGAGGATAGGAGATACACCCTTAGTGACAAGAGAGCTCCTGGCAGGAGAGTGACTTTTGTCTCAGGCCCGAGGATAGAAGATATACCCCTAGTGACAGGAGACCAGCTAGCAGGAGAGTGACTTTGGTGTCAGGCCCAAGGATAGGAGATGTACCCTTAGTGGCAAGAGACCTGCTGGCAGGAGAGTGACTTTGGTCTCAGGTCTGAGGATAGGAGATACACCCTTAGTGACAGGAGACCTGCTGGAAGGAGAGTGACTTTGGTCTCAGGCCTGAGGATAGGAGATACACCCTTAGTGACAGGAGACCCGCTGCCACGAGAGCGACTTTGTTCTCAGGCCCGAGGATAGGAGATACACCCTTAGGGACAGGAGACCAGCTGCCAGGAGAGTGACTTTGGTCTCAGGACCGAGGATAGGAGATACAACCTTAGTGACAGGAGACCTGCTGGCAGGAGAGTAACTTTGGACTCAGAACTGAGGATAGGAGATACACCCTTAGTGAAAGGAGACCCGATGGCAGGAGAGTGACTTTGGTCTCAGGCCAGAGGATAGGAGATACACCCTTAGTGACAGGAGACCCGCTGGCAGGAGAGTGACTTTGGTCTCAGGCCAGAGGATAGGAGATACACCCTTAGTGACAGGAGACCCGCTGGCAGGAGAGTAACTTTGGTCTCAGGACTGAGGACAGGAGATACACCCTTAGTGACAGGAGAGCTGCTGGCAGGAGAGTGACTTTGGTGTCAGGCCCAAGGATAGGAGATACACCCTTAGTGGCAAGAGACCTGCTGGCAGGAGAGTGACTTTGGTCTCAGGCCTGAGGATAGGAGATACACCCTTAGTGACAGGAGACTCGCTGACAGGAGAGTGACTTTGGTCTCAGAACCGAGGATAGGAGAAACACCCTTAGTGACCAGAGACCTGCTTGCAGGAGAGTGAATTTGATCGCAGGACCGAGGATAGGAGATACACCCTTAGTGACAGGAGACCCGCTGGCAGGAGAGTAACTTTGGTCTCAGGACTGAGGATAGGAGATACACCCTTAGTGACAGGAGACCCGCTGGCAGGAGAGTGACTTTGGTCTCAGGCCCAAGGATAGGAGATACACCCTTAGTGACAGGAGACCCACTGGCAGGAGAGTAACTTTGGTCTCAGGACTGAGGATAGGAGATACACCCTTAGTGACAGGAGAGCTGCTGGCAGGAGAGTGACTTTGGTCTCAGGCCAGAGGATAGGAGATACTCCCTTAGTGGCAAGAGACCTGCTGGCAGGAGAGTGACTTTGGACTCAGGCCCAAGGATGGGAGATATACCCTTAGTGACAGGAGACCTGCTGACAGGAGAGTGACTTTGGAGTTCGGCCTGAGGATAGGAGATACACCCTTAGTGACAAAAGGCCCGCTGGCAGGAGAACGACTTTGGTCTCAGGCCTGGGGATAAAACGTGCACCCTTAGTGACAGGTAGCCCGCTGAAGAAGAGTGACTTTTGTCACAGGCCCAAGGATAGGAGATACACCCTTAGTGACAGGAGACCCGCTGCCAGGAGAGCGACTTTGTTCTCAGGCCCGAGGATAGGAGATACACCCTTAGGGACAGGAGACCAGCTGCCAGGAGAGAGACTTTAGTCTCAGGCCAGAGGATAGGAGATACACCCTTAGTGACAAGAGACCAGCTGCCAGGAGAGTGACTTTGGTCTCAGGCCAGAGGATAGAAGATACACCCTCAGTGACAGGAGTCCCGCTGGCAGGAGAGTGACTTTGGTCTCAGGACAGAAGATAAGAGATACACCCTTAGTGAAAGGAGACCCGCTGGCAGGAGAGTAGCTTTGGTCTCAGACCAGAGGATAGGAGATACACCCTTAGTGACAGGAGACCTGCTGGCAGGAGAGTGACTTTGGACTCAGAACTGAGGATAGGAGATACACCCTTAGTGACAAGAGAGCTCCTGGCAGGAGAGTGACTTTTGTCTCAGGCCCGAGGATAGAAGATATACCCCTAGTGACAGGAGACCAGCTAGCAGGAGAGTGACTTTGGTGTCAGGCCCAAGGATAGGAGATGTACCCTTAGTGGCAAGAGACCTGCTGGCAGGAGAGTGACTTTGGTCTCAGGTCTGAGGATAGGAGATACACCCTTAGTGACAGGAGACCTGCTGGAAGGAGAGTGACTTTGGTCTCAGGCCTGAGGATAGGAGATACACCCTTAGTGACAGGATACCTACTGGCAGGAGTGTGACTTTGGTCTCAGGACTCAGGATAGGAGAAACACACTTAGTGACAGGAGAGCTGCTGGCGGGAAACTCACTTTGGTCTCAGGCCGGAGGAGAGGAGATACACCCTTAGTGACAGGAGAACCGCTAGCAGGAGAGTGACTTTGGTCTCAGGCCCGAGGATAGGAGATACACCCTTAGGGACAGGAGACCAGCAGTCAGGAGAGAGACTTTAGCCTCAGGCCAGAGGATAGGAGATACACCCTTAGTGACAAGAGACCTGCTGGCAGGAGAGTGTCTTTGGTCTCAGGCACGAGGATAGGAGATACACCCTTAGGGACAGGAGACCAGCTGCCAGGAGAGAGACTTTAGCCTCAGGCCAGAGGATAGGAGATACACCCTTAGTGACAAGAGACCTGCTGGCAGGAGAGTGTCTTTGGTCTCAGGCACGAGGATAGAAGATGCACCCTCAGTGACAGGAGAGCTGGTGGCAGGAGACTGACTTTGGTCTCAGGCCAGAGGATAGGAGATACACCCTTAGTGAAAGGGGACCTGCTGGCAGGAGAGTGACTTTGGTCTCAGGCCAGAGGATAGGAGATACAGCCTTAGTGACAGGAGACCTGCTGAGAGGAGAGTGACTTTGGTCTCAGGCCCAAGGTTAGGAGATACACCCTTAGTGACAGGAGACCCGCTGGCAGGGGAGTGACTTTGGTCTCAAGCCCGAGGATAGGAGATATACCCTTAGTAACAGGAGAACCGCTAGCAGGAGAGTGACTTTGGTCTCAGGCCCGAGGATAGGAGATACACCCTTAGTGACAGGAGACCCACTGCCAGAAGAGCGACTCTGTTCTCAGGCCCAAGGATAGGAGATATACCCTTAGTAACAGGAGACCCGCTGGCAGAAGAGTAACTTTGGTCTCATGACTGAGGATAGGAGATACACCGTAGTGACAGGAGAGCTGGTGGCAGGAGAGTGACTTTGGTCTCAGGGCAGAGGATAGGAGATACACCCCCATAGTGACAGGAAGCCTGCTGACAGGAGAGTGACTTTGGTCTCAGGCCCAAGGTTAGGAGATACACCCTTAGTGACAGGAGACCCGCTGGCAGGGGAGTGACTTTGGTCTCAGGCCCGAGGATAGGAGATACACCCCCATAGTGACAGGAGAGCTGCTGGCAGGAGAGTGACTTTGGTCTCAGGCCAGAAGATAAGAGATACACCCTTAGTGACTGGAGACCTGCTGACAGGAGAGTGACTTTGGTCTCAGGCCCAAGGTTAGGAGATACACCCTTAGTGACAGGAGACCTGCTGGCAGGGGAGTGACTTTTTTTCTCAGGCCCGAGGATAGGAGATATACCCTTAGTGACAGGAGACCCGCTGGCAGGAGAGTAACTTTGGTCTCATGACTGAGGATAGGAGATACACCCTTAGTGACAGGAGAGCTGCTGGCAGGAGAGTGACTTTGGTCTCAGGTCAGAGGATAGGAGATATACCCTTAGGGACAGGAGACCCGCTGGCAGGAGAGTGACTTTGTTCTCAGGCCCGAGGATAGGAGATATACCCTTAGGGACAGGAGACCCGCTGGCAGGAGAGTGACTTTGTTCTCAGGCCCGAGGATAGGAGATACACCCTTAGTGACAGGAGAGCTGCTGACAGGAGAGTGACTTTGGTCTCAGGCCCGAGGATAGGAGATATACCCTTAGGGACAGGAGACCCGCTGGCAGGAGAGTGACTTTGTTCTCAGGCCCGAGGATAGGAGATATACCCTTAGTGACAGGAGACCTGCTGACAGGAGAGTGACTTTGGTCTCAGGCCCGAGGATAGGAGATACACCCCTAATGACAGGAGACCTGCTGGCAGGAGAGTGACTTTGGTCTCAGGCCAGAGGATAAGAGATACACCCTTAGTAACAGGAGACCTGCTGACAGGAGAGTGTCTTTGGTCTCAGGCCCGAGGATAGGAGATACACCCTTAGTGACAGGAGACCCGCTGGCAGGAGAGTGACTTTGGTCTCAGGTCCAAGGAAAGGGGAAACACCCTTAATGACAGGAGAGCACTGGTAGAAGAATGACCTCAGGCCCAAGGACAGGGGATACAACACTTTTGTGCCTTTTTATATTTACTCTTATTCGTTGTTGTGGGCTCAGAGCTCCCTTATGCCAGAGCAGATATCCACACTTTGTAACAACACTTAAGCGATGAAGAAGGCTTAGTTGTTGGATTCCCTCAGGACACAAACATGTTGACTCTATCTGTACTTGTCTATAAAAAATGTAGGGAAAAGTCATCTTCTTGTTTTTCGAGAGCCAGAATAGCTGTATTAGTACAGTATGTCATACGTGTCCTTTAGCCATCACATTTTGTACATCTTTTACTTTCACCACCCTGCCTGCTTCTCAGTCTTGTGATTTGTGTTTCTGTTTCTTAATTTTTCTTAACCTGTTGTTACCTGTGTTGCAAAATAACATTGCCCGAATAACTTAAATATAGTTACTTATCTTTTACTAAATGCCATTAACTTTATATTTTAATGTTTTTGAAAACATGTGCACGAAATACAATATACTTTTCTTGTAACACAAGTTTTGTGCAATTGATAGATTGTTGATGGCATTTGCTTTCCCTGTGGATAGGAAAGAAAGTGATAGTTTTGAAATGTTCCATCTTGTCATAGGACTTCATCTGTCATATCTGAACCTTTCGATCTGTGATGTTCCTGCCCATTACTTTCTGGATCTCTGGGAAAGGCCTTGGATATTCTTGTATTTAACTACATCCACAGTTATTAATACAGGCTGTGCATTTAGCAGGTTATCTATGGCTGTATGTTAGATAGATAAGCTGCCGCGTGTCACTAGGGTAGTTGCAGACTTTAAGGGTGAAGGATGTAACCAGAGAGATCAAAAACATCAAACAGGCACTGGAAACTGAGGGGATCAGGCAGAATCCTGAGACCCTCAATGGCTTCATTGGGTGACCTCTCATTAAACAGAAGAGATGTCAGTGTAGAAATACCTGGCCAATGCCGTCTCTGAATGCCTTGGGGGGCGAGGGGTCGACCATGGTCATTGTCAGAGCACGTTCGGTGGGGGTCACAGGGCAGAGAGGGACTAAAGATGCCCAACCGTGGTGGTCGGTGTCATTTGTCACTGATGTCCTGGAGTCTGTCGTACTCTGTGTCTGCAAAGTGGGCCACATGCAATCCTTTCCACAGAGCAGGGAGTGCTTTTCAGGGAGGTAGAGTGGGGGACAAGCGCTCAGAAGTCAACAGTTAACCGATATGCACAATAATATATGGTCCACCCCGGTGGTCATCATTTAATGAAGAAAGTACTTGGATCTTACAGTAAAACAAAACACTGCACAATTCAACCGAAAATGCAACTACAGGGCTGCAATTCCAGTTACAACCTTCAGTAAGGCACTACACCCCCACTCATCACACTTTCTTCATTCTAAGAGATCTCTAATGTGTACCTCCACCCCAGGATCATGCAGACGGAGGCATCAGTTAAGCCCAGGTGCAGTTTATGTCTGTTTTACCTGCTGTTAGATGTCTCACTCCAGGTGTTCATCAGTCTATTGCTAACAAGGTCCTCATTAAACCTCTGACGCCAGCCATGTTTAAATCCTCCTCACTTCAGCGTCTGGTTCTCCACCTTCCCGCCATGGGAATGAGGCACTACAGGTCCACCGTCCAGGAAGTCTATGTCCCTCCTCCATCTTGTGCTGAGCTGAGCCAGGTGCATCCAGGATGAATCACGCTGCTCTCAGTACTCAACCTCTCGCTGCATGCAGAGTCCTGCTCCCTTACAGGTGCTCTGTGCTCACTGTACGTACACGCACTGCACATGCACCCGAAACATCAGCATAAGCTGCTGGGCTTCACATCACAGCAGCTTTGCATAAGTTGCACTCTGCAAAGAGCTGATTCACAAAACAGAGTGCACTGTCAATCAATGAATCAATGAATCTGGATTTGTATAGCATGGCCAATCACCAGCACTCTATGTGATGCTCCAGGGCATGGGCAGTAGTCAGCTGCCCACTATGAGGGCAGATGTAGTGCGCTCCTCCATGTCACAGACCTCACAGTACCAGGGCAGGCATCAGCTTCTGCACACATGCTAGAGTGCTGTGACACAAGGGCCGAAACAAGACTCAGGATGGAGGTTTAGCATGCACTAGGGCACTCAGGGAGGGGCGCGTGCCTGCTTATCATGCAGGGGATACTCCTAACCCAAGAGTCAACTCTATCCACATCAGTAGACAGGTCAAGATTGGCCAAGGCATAGGTATCCCCTGAGAGGCCTTTCACATGAAGCTGTCTCTGGTTGGCTGGCAAGGCCATCTAGGGGTAACTTCTTCACTATGTTAAGGCCCAGAACAAAGAGACCAAGGTGAATGTGGAATCCCCTTGAGAGTAAAACTGAAGTCTAGAGACAGGTGAGATCAAACTACCTGAGATGAATCTGCCTGGAACACAAAGAAGCAGAAGCGTCAACATCCCCCGAGACCTGATATCACTCTTTCTTTGAACACTGGTTTTCTGATATGGTTTTGTACAGTGTACATTCATCTTGTAATAAGTTCATAATACAGTTATGGAAATTGCATTGGTGATGTACAATTGAAAAGGGCTGACTCAGAATAGTATAATTTTAAGTATTTTTACATATTGTTTTTCTTACAGATACTTTGGTATATATTGGCAGAGTATTGCTATTGGTGTATACATGGGTGCAGCATTCCTCGGGGCAATATTGGCTGTACTGTGTGTGTGTGTGTATGTGTGTGCGTGTGCGTGTGTGCGTGGGTGCGTGGGTGTGCGTGAGTGAGTGCATGTGTGCATGCGTCCATGTGTGCGTGCGTGTGTGTGTGTGTGCGTGGGGGTGTGTGTGTGCGTGTGTGAGTGCATGTGTTCATGCGTGCGTGTGTGTGTATGTGTGAGGAGTGTTGCAGATTTGCATACGGTATTCGCCTTTGCGATTAGAAGGCCTGATTCAAAAAGGTAATTTACACTTCTGGATAAGTTTACTACTTTTCAGTATTCACAAACTCTGAGTGTAAGTTATTAGTAAAAGAAACAGTGGTCTTAGTAGTCCAGCACTACGCACGGGTAACCACTGGTACTGCAACACCCTCTCATAAAAAAGAATGGGGGTTACCGTACCAGTGGTCAGCCATATGTAGTGCTGGGCTTACTGCAAACGTGTACGTTACTGCAAAAGTGCAGTTTGTGAATACCCAAAAGCAGTAAACTTACTCAAAAGTGTAAACCTACTCAAAAGTGTAAACTTACTCAAAAGTGTAAACCTACTCAAAAGTGTAAACCTACTCAAAAGTGTAAACCTACTCAAAAGTTCAGTTTTTGAATCAGGCTCATAATCTTTAACCCTATCATTTCTAGCCTCGAATGTGCATTCAGACTCTCGTTGCTAGTGACCCAGAATTGTTGATTCAGACGGAAATGAGAACTTCTATTTCATGATGTGCACCCTGAATATCGACATCAGAGTATCGATGTGACAATATTGATAATAAAATATTGAAAGGTAAGTAAGTCTAGATTGTCTATATATAACTTCACATACATGTGCCTCGTCATACGTATATATATATATATATATTCACGGTAGGTAGATATGGAGGTAGGAATAGTAGATCCACACTTCCCTGTAGGCACTTACCTTTCGATATTTTGTCCTTCGATAATCTGTCCCAGATATTCTTGTACCACGATTTTCTGGGGCCGATATTCAGTAGGACATCCCTATTTCCCTATTTCGCTGCTAATTTAACTTTCTATAGGGGACATCTCGTAATACATGGGTAATTCTGAACCCTGAAATTACCGATGCCCAAGGTCTTGGTAATACTGGGTGCTAAACTACTGCATCTGTAGTTCTGATTAACCCTGGGCGTAGTTCGCGAAGTAGCGCTTCGCGAAGCTACGCAAAGTGAAGTTCGCACTACGCGAGCTTCGCGTAGCACTACGCGAACTGCGTAGTGCGTGTTCGCAATGATTACACAGTGCCGGATGCTTGTCCGCACTGTGCAATCATTGAAAACGGCATCTTGCACAGTGCGAGCTGTCTTACTGCCGCCGAGTAGATTTTTACCGAGCGGCAGCTTTCTCAACGCTGACTGGTAGTTTCTCATCGCGAGCGGTCGCGAGCATACGCGACCACTCGCAATGAGAAACCTGACCTCCCCGCGTTGAGAATCTCGCCGGAGGTTTATTTTCCACGCTCGCGATCGGCAACTTGTGTTGCTGATCGCGAACGAGGAAAAAGTCTCGCCGGGATAGTCATTTAGCTTGCTCGCGGTCGCCAACTTGACGTTGAGGACCGCGAGCAAGCAAAAATGACCGCTGCACTACGCCACGCGTGTTTGCACTGTGCTACGTGCACTCGCGTATGCGAAGTAGCGCAAACTTCGCAAACTACGCGAGCGTAGCGTAGTTTTCCGCCCAGGCCTAGTTCTGATGTAGTCTGAATGAGGGCCTTAAATGTTGCAAGGCCATTGGTGGAAGAGTGCGCGTGCCTGAACTCAGGCACGCGTATCATTCATGTAAGTCTGAGAGATGTCGCCAAGAGGAAAGCTGATGTCTCCTCAAGAGGCGCTGAAATGTGGGGTCTTGGAAGGCCAATGGGCAAGCCATGAGTAGGGGCGTCTGTACACCCGCCCGCAAGGGGGCAGCAGCTCTCGGCCAGCCTCCACAGGCCAGTGGCATTTCCAGGTAGAGCACTGGGTGGACAGGTCTTGGTGGATGGATAAACAGGTTGGTTTTTCCCACCCCCTGAGCAGTTACAGATTCCCCTTTCCAACCAGTCTCCACACCTGGCATTACTGTACAGCATGCCCAGTACCACAGGCTGAGGACCACTGTCTCACATTGTGCTTTTTTCATCCCCAGAGAGTGACCAGAAAGAATGTTTCAACAACTGTCTCTTCCTCTGTTACAGAAAAGCCCGGGTGGTGCCCAGACACTCCTGGTTGTGTTGACAAACGAGATCTGAACCAGTGTGCCACGGATGCAACCTGCAACGGTGATCAAAAGTGCTGCGGCGCGTGCGGGAAAAAATGCATCGAACCAGTTTACGGTACATAAGAGTGCTCTACGCTTTTTAGTTCCAACAGAGAATAAACTAAAAAACGTAATTAGTAAAATATAGGAAACATAATTGCTACTGTAAACCAGTTCCCTATGTGTAAAGTTACAATTTCTAACACTAAAGTATCATATCACATGCATATACTCACTAATAATCCAGACTTCCTTGGTCTTAGCCGGAGTCAGGACCCAGTGGCAGCTGGTGAAATTTGAAAGTGGTAAGGCATAAGAGCAATGAATGGATTTTTGTGCGCGAACAAAGCAAGTGAGCCGGCGTTTATGAGGGAGAACTGATCTCCCCTTGAGAAAAGTTTTTAAAAATGGTGAATTTTGGTGCAATTTTCAGCACAATTTCTATGATAAATGGTTTCACACCCGTAGTTATGATAAAGTAAAACTACATATCCCATCACTTTTATATCTTTATCTGAAAAAGTAGGACTGGTTAACAGGTGCACTTCTGATGTTGGGCATTCTGCGAGAAGTATGTGAAGGTGACATGTAGGACTGGTAATCTCTGGGTTGGGTAGGGAGTTGTAGTTTTGTGAGAGACTGGCCCTTTGGTGGCAGGTTTAGTCACGGGTGGGCATCTAATGGAGGTTTTGATCCGGCTGTTAGACTCTCTATGAGTATTAATGCTAAGAAAATTACACTCAAAGGTAAGATGAGCATTCACAATTGTATTTGCTTGTGCAACCTACGCTACAGGGATAAAACATGTGCCTTGCCAAGCTTAGATTGTGTATATTAAGAGCAATAGTGACTGTATTATGTGACACGGAAACCACAACTGTTAGTCACCAATCGAAGCGAACATTTGGGAATTATTAAAGTGCTCAACACTTCCAGACATTGGCAAACAGAGACAGAAGGTAGTGTACAGATATCAGGGCAGCAATGCACAAATTACCTGCCACTTCTTTTGGAAACCAAACACAGTATTCATAAACAGGTTCCATTGCTTCCTAACGTATCTCATGGCACAAACTGCACGCAACACCAGTGTTATGAATTGGAAAAACTGTGGTCTCCATATGCCGTTGTACCTAGCACTTCTGGTGGTGGCCACTCAGCAGGATTTAAAAGTGTGCTGGTAATTCAAACCTAATATTGAAATGAATCTCTGTTGGGCCCTATATTCATGTGCTGAACTTAACAGGCAAAAAGCACTGCTCGATTTCTGAACAGATAATGAAAATAGTTAAGGCAATCCATGTCTGTGATTTAGTTCCTGTTTATAATTTACGTTTTACTCAATCTACATTCGCTAGAGTGTAGGCCATTTCCAAGATGCTGTGTTGTTGTGCTCTTTTCGTGTAGCAGAATACTTTAGTTCATACTTTGGACGGCGTCACCTCCATGTTTTTAGAATGGGCCATGATAGCCAGCTCTGCAGTTCAGGCTGCAGGCACTGCACGGTTCTCATAATGTCTGTCAGTGGCTCAAAAAAGGTGTTATTAGTGATGACTACGTGCACATCCAATCCTTGGCCTCTCTGCACAGAGCAGTGGTCATGCTAGCAGGCAGCATTCTAAATTCGGCCAGATGGAGAGGAAACAAATCTGATGTTTCTGAAAAGCAGTCATTTACCCAGTCTAATTAGGCAACTTGTAAAACATGCGTCTGTGATACATGACTACACTTCAGAAACATCGAATACGGACCTATATTCTATGTGTAGAGATAAAGTGGCCTCATTTAATGAGGCAACATGCTTGCTAGATACAGAAGTGAGAGCTGAATAAATGGTCTGTTTCTTCTCTGCTCTTCAGAATTGAAAATGCTGCCAAACGCCAGATGCGTTGCCTGCTGCTGCGCCTCCTGCACAGAAAGGGATGAAATAAACAAGCATTTGCAATGTAATAGGTCTCGCATTTATGCGACTTTGAGCTATTGGCATTGTAAATGACAATGCCTTTTATTTACGTTTTGGTTTTTAAAACATAAATAAAAGGCATTGTCATTTACAATGCCAATAGCTTAAACTGTCACAAACGCGAGACCTATTGCATTCATAAGAGGTGTTGAGGCATGTGACATCAAACAGAGGGGGAGAACGTAAGACATTAGGGGTTGTTTTTAGGCGATGGCATGTGACAATCAACATCAAAGTAATCAGATCAGGGGCGTTTTCAAGAGGAGGAGAGCATAGGGCGTGTGTAGAACTGATGCCAATATATTATGGTAACATCGACGATCGGTGGGTGTTAGAAGGTGGTTCTGACACTATGGGCCGCCCGGATTTTTTCGCTTTTTGGGCTCCTATTTGTTGAGCTTTTACTGTGGGAGAGCCTCATAAGTTGGGACTCACCCACAGTGAACTCATGATGAAAGAGACTGCGTGTGGATTTTACTGGTGTCCCCCTAGCTTGACTAGGCCGCTGCGCAGCAGCTGGAGTAAGGGGCACCGGGCTGGTTACATGCATACACCTGTGTACATGCGTGTGTGCACGTGTAGGGGCTGCGCAGGGGAGATTCCTGGCGTGCGCAGCTCAGGAGCAGATACAAAGTGAATGGTGTGGCAGGACTTATGCAGAATTGGGTGGTGACATGGAATAGGCTTTATACACGAGGAAGAAACATGCCAGGGAAAGTCAGTGTGCTTTACTGTGTTTTTCACTTCATTATTCCCCTATGGGGAAGTGGAGCCCAGGGGCTAGATTAACTTCCGTAAGGCCTACAGATTCCAGACACGCACTAAAGTCCACGGTAGCGGATGTGAAAAGAAGTATTCTGCAGAGTCCAAAGTCATATTTGTACTGCTTTTGGATCATCCAGAAATGTTATATTTCTCTGAGTCAGATCATAACCAGAGCCTGGCTGGGGGCTGACCCCAGCAGGCTGGATTAATGACCTTTCTTCCCAGAGCGAAGACCTCCTCTCCAGGAAGAGAAGATGGGTGGAGCTGCAGGCTAATTCATCAGCAGCTGTCACTGGGTGCCAGGCACCAAGCTGCACGAAGGGGAGGCAGCTCTGGGGGGAAGGGGCTTTCGGAGACCATGTGGCAGGAGACCCTGGACGACGCCATCTTGAACCAACCCAGAGGCCTGGGCAGGAAGGAGGGAGCAGGGGCAGTGAAGTGATGTGTCGTTGTTTGATAGGACAAACAGACTTCCTGCCAGCCCCCTCCCCATTCTCTTAAAAAGTGTTTGCACAGGAAGAGAAGCTCTCTCTGGGGTGTGGTCTGCTGAGGCAGAAGGTGCTGGAGCCTGGCGCAATGGGCAGTTGGAAGGAGGAACCCCCTTGACTGCCCCCAGGATCCTGAACAGCACCAGGAGAAGAGTCCAGGACCAGTGCGCAGAAGCAGGGGCCTCTGCGCAGGGAGAAGAGAGGCCCAGGAGGAGAGCAGGCGAAAGACTGGCGCAGGGAGCCAGTGAAGACAGCTCCCCGCTGAGTCCCCCCTCTCCTAGACCCAGAGGGCGAAAGAGAGTGCTCCCAGTGGCTGGGGGGCGCCACCAGGAGCAAGAAGAGGCCAAGATCATTGAAATCGGACTCCTGGGGGCCGAGATACGCCCCCGGAAGGTAGGCGACCTTTGACCTCTGGAGGGACCGACGACGAGCGCGTGGGGCTCCGCCGCCGGTCCCTGATGTGCCCCCGGGGTGGGTCAGGTCCCGGGGCTGCCCCCAAGAGAGAAGTCGGGTGCGCCGTCGCGCACCCCGTGAAGGTTCCTCCCGCGGGGTGCCAGGAGCCCACCCTGGCCCCCGCTGAACATGAGGCTGGGGAGCGCCGTCGCGCTCCCCGTGAAAATGTGCCCAAGGGGCCCGGGACCCCATCCCCAGCCCCCGAAGCAAAGCCGGGGAGCGCCGTCGCTCTCCCCGTGAAGATTTATCCCTATGGGGTGCCAGGAGCCCACCCTGGCCCCTGGCGAAGAAGGGACAAGACGGGGAGCGCCGTTGCGCTCCCCGTGAAGAGGAGGAGGAGGCGGGGAGCGCCGTCGCGCCCCCGCGAAGTGGTCTCTAGGGGCCCGGGACCCCATCCCCGGGCCCCAAAGTGAAGGCTGGCATGGGGGGAGTGCCGTCGCACCCCCCCGAGGACCGGAGGAGCCGGAGAAGTCCTGCGCGTCTGCCCGCCGGAGCGGGCAGACCAGAACTGCTGTGCCGGCTCCTGCGGCAGCACAGGAGGGTGCTGACCGCGCGGGGGCAGTCGGGGGTGGGCTCCCTGGGCTGCCCTCCATCACGATGGCCATGTGGGGGTCTGGGTCGGACCGGGCCCCCGTGTAGAGGAGGAGGAGCCAGGGGCCCGGGTGGGACCGGGCCCCGAACACCGGAGAGAAGCGGCCGGGGGTGGGCTCCCCGAGCCACATACACTTACCTGGGGGTCCGGGTGGGACCGGGCCCCCCAACGAGCGGGGAGATGCGGGAGGGCCCGGGTGGGACCGGGCCCCGCAAAGGAAAGCAGGCTGCGCGGCTCTCCCCGGCACAGCGGGAGAGCCGCTGTTCTAATATGCACGGGGCTGAAGGAAAATCGCCCCATAATGCTTTGCGCAGTCAGGACTAGCCTGCCTGAAAACCCTCCCATTTCTCTGCTTGTGGTGGCCCCAGGAGGACGGGGTCGCCACCACACACGTGCCAGGGTGCAGGGGGAGCTGCAGGAGCAACGCAGTCTCCCCCAGCACAACGAGGAAAAGTCCCTCCCTAAGTCTCTTGGGGACTGGAAAAGAATAACCCCTCAAGGGCTCAGCCAGCCTTTTAACTCCTCTTGGGCTGGAACTTTTGTTCTACAGCTAGAGGAGGATTGAGAAGTGCATCAAGGAGTGAAGGGCTGAGTTGGGGATGTCTAGTGAAGGGCATCCCCTGGAGGTGAAGAGGTGTAAGTGCACCCGTAGTGCATCTACTAAAGTTATGTCTTTTAGAGGGACTGAAGGTCACATGTGTAATGTGAGGTACCTGTGTAAGGTGATGTCATAAGCAAAGGGTGGTTATGTTGCCAGACACTCCTGCTAGGGTGTCTGGCGGAATATATGCGTAATCCTGTGATTTCATCTGTGATGCCTTTTAGGGGCTGTAATTGCAATGCATTATAATGACCAACAAAGGTGATGATTACTGTCATTCTAAAGTGATGCTTAAACATGTATTCTTGCTGCTGCGCTTAAGTGAAGAACAACCCAGACTGTTAGCCCTGAAGATGTAAGGGTGCATACTGTATGGACAATATGAGATGCTCAGTCAGGGTTATGTGTCACCAGGGCAGGTGTACCTATTTTCAATGCTCGTTGAGATAATGGGGTGGGTCGCCACTGGCATGGTGCCAGTGCGCAGGGCCCTCGCTCCAGGTTATGTTCAACACCCTGCATTAGGGGGCAAGATGACGTGCAGGCATAGGAGTGGTGGTACTAGACCTCACCCCCCTGCGGGAGGGGTGGAGATGTTATGCAATGTCACAAAGTAATTCCAACAGCTTATGTATATTTGTAAATTGGTGCATAGTATTGAGTAGTGTGTGTGTTTAATAAATGTACTCTTACTTTTATAAAGCAAAGTACAGACTGGACAATCAATTATTGAGTGTTATTTTTGCGCACCTGCAAAAGGCGATTACTAGCCCACACCACCTCCCTTGAGTAAGCCTCAGACTGCTCTGCAACGCTACCCTCTGAGAGTCAGGCGCTACAATTGGGTGTTTGGTTCCCAGTGAAGGACAAATGTAGTCATGTTATTTGTGCAGGCCTCACAGATACTGCCTCGTTTTTCAACAGTGGGCCACAATTTTGGTTCTACGTATAACACGGCACGTGTGATGTATTTTATATGACTCTTTTTAGCAAACAGCATGGTGCCACTAAAAAGGGGGAAAAATGAGTCTGAAATGGTAGTCGATTGTACGTCATTGTTCTGTAACTTTCTTTCCTGATATGATTGTAAATGAATCAAGTATCGGAGTGTCTTTCTTCTATGTGCTTTACAAAATCCCGCAGATAAAATAAACGAGGCGCAGGGACGTTTGGTGCCCAGAATCACACATCTTGTGTGATGGGAAGTGGGAAATAGAAGCCAGACCCCTGGTTTACCCGCTGGCTGCAGTGCTACCACAGGGGGCTCAACGGGTGCCGAGGCGTTGATTGTGGTAATTATTAAAGGGTGCCGCACGCAGACGGTGGTGGCACCCGGGCCGCCTCCTGCAGCACGCGGTGCGCCGGTAACCTGCTTCTTTTATCGAAGGGATAGTTAGGAAAAGTTTTGTCCCGGTGCTGTGCGTGAATGAATACTGTTTTGTTATTCTGAATGAAAGGGGACACGTGACACACATGCGTAGGATTATGTAAAAAACAGCAGCCTACGTCATTAACTATTTTGTACACGTGCTTCTGGGTGTTTTCTGTGTTGAACATGTCTAATTTTGTGCAACACATTTAACTGGTCGTGACTCTATTTTATTATACCCAAGTTTTCACAGCTTATTTAACGTTCGTCCCATGACGCGAGTTCCTTCCTTTGCTCTAAAAGGCGGATTGTAAATAAACTCAACAGAGCTCATTGTATCGACCACTGCAAGGGGTTGTCACATGGTCAGCGCTCCGACTCCCATTGATTGCTGGTCTCATGCGGCCATAGCTTTGCATCAAGGTTCACTCATGCGAGAATGAAAGTAAAACCAGCGCGGTGCTCGTGAAACAGGCGCCGCGCTGGTAAAGTATGTTCACAGTTATTTAAACAAGTGCGAGCGGACGAAAACTGTAGTTAGGCGCCGCTGCTTCCGGACTACACGGAAGTTACTATTGGATCAACAGCCAACAGAAAGCAAGATAAGAACAGCAATGCCACAGTTAAACGAATCGCAAGCGGTATGACAAATTACACGGAGCTTCACCCAACATACAGATTACTTTATGTCTCGCTGAGACAGCGCATGCAGCCAAGGCGAGACCTAAAAATGAAGGAGAATGGCGAGAGCAAAGGAGGGGTAGAGGTAGTAATGGAGGGGTGAACTGTGGCATGAATGATTTAAAATGAGCAGAGAAATGGAGAAAGAAAAGCAAGAGGAACGACAGTTCTTTCTAAAGAGACAGGATGGTAAGTTACCCAGCAGTCTTGTCCTGAAATGTCTCCAGGTCCGTCTGGCCGGTGTAGACGGGGACCAGAGTTGTTTCCAGAATGAAGCAGCTGGCGACCTGCCCTGGCATCACAGGACTCTCACGGCCTGCAAGGCATCTTGCAAAAGGCTGTAACCCCTCCCTTTCCAGCCCGGGAGAACAGGGCTGATACTGGACACGCCCGGGGCTGCTTCAAAATGTGGCGCTTTATCGCGACATTACTGGGCGGTCCCTAGGACCCCAACGTATATCAATCCAGGCTGGCAGCATGCCAGCCCACAGGCTGCTCAAATACACTTTAATGTTCCAAAACCAAGACTTAAGGGGCACATGCTCACCAGCGCACGTGCCTACGGAATTCTGCCTGGCTGCATGACGTCTGTTATTGAGAGGCAGCTGTGCACCGCATGCATTTATGATCATGAAAAATGGATGTCCATTGCTTTTTGCAATTACCATCCTTAACTCTATGAAATTAGAAGGGAGCAGCCCCTCAGCCCATTGATAGAATGCGCCACTGTCAGGACATAGGGTATCTTGGCATTTGCCAGGGATGATAAGGCTGACTAGCCAGTGAGATTTCAAGCCTGATGAGTACGCAGCTGGTGTAGTATGATAAAGCCATATGGCACAGTGAGCAAGGGACCTTCGTCTGGTCACACCTGTCGCACTTAGGGCGTTAACCGCAACAACAGCAAGGTGATGGATGGAATGCTTGAATTTGTCTCAGCCACTGGACAGAGGCACGCTTTATGCAAATCAGTACCGACTGAGCTCCTTATGGGAAGAGTCCCTCCCGAGCTGCAGGTGAGGGCCCCTCCAGAAAGGACCACAAGCAACCCCAGACCTACTTAGGTCTCATCAGTGAGGTCTAGCTTGAGTCCTTTGGCACAGTGAGCACAGGACCCACGACTGGGCATACCCGTCACCCTTAGGTCTCATCAGTGAGGTCTAGCTTGAGTCCTATGGCACAGTGAGCGCAGGACCCACGACTGGGCATACCTGTCACACTTAGGTCTCATCAGTGAGGTCTAGCTTGAGTCCAGTGTCACAGTGAGCGCAGGACCCACGACTGGGCATACCTGTCACACTTAGGTCTCATCAGTGAGGTCTAGCTAAAGTCCAGTGGCACAGTGAGCACGGGAACACCGTCTAGACATACCTGTCACACGTAGGTCTCATCAGTGAGGTCTAGCTTGAGTCCAGTGGCACAGTGAGCAAAGGACCCACGTCTAGATATACCCGTCACACTTAGGTCTCATCAGTGAGGTCTAGCTTGAGTCCAGTGGCACAGTGAGCGCAGGATCCACGACTGGGCATACCCGTCACACTTAGGTCTCATCAGTGAGGTCTAGCTTGAGTCCTTTGGCACAGTGAGCACAGGACCCACGTCTAGACATACCTGTCACACTTAGGTCTCATCAGTGAGGTCTAGCTTGAGTCCAGTGGCACAGTGAGCGCAGGACCCACGACTGGGCATACCCGTCACACTTAGGTCTCATCAGTGAGGTCTAGCTTGAGTCCTTTGGCACAGTGAGCACAGGACCCACGTCTAGACATACCCGTCACACTTAGGTCTCATCAGTGAGGTCTAGCTTGAGTCCAGAGGCACAGTGAGTGCAGGAGCCACGACTGGGCATACCTGTCTCTCTGCCATAGGCTGAGATGAACTCAAGCATTCCATACATCGCTTTTTTGTTGCTGCAGTTTATGATGAGACCTAAATAGGCCGTAACCAGTCTATGGTCGCTCGTGTTCCCCCCTTGGCTTGCAGTTCAGAAGGGATTGCTCCTGTGAGGAGCAGGGTCAGTACTGACTTGCATAAGACAGGCCTTTGTCTAGAGTGGCATGGCGGGTGAAAAACAATGGACTGGAATGTGGCCCGGGCGATTGGCAGTGGCTGAGATTAATTTCAGCATGCCCTCCATCACCTTGTGGTTGATGCTGATCTTGCTATTATGCCACAACTAAATACCCACTGTTATCACGTAGATTGATAGGATAACCCTAGTTAGTTGGCCTGTTCGTACCGACTACCACACCCCTATCCTTCACAGTTCTCCTGCCCTGCCTCCAACATGGTACCCACCATCCCCCAACTCATCATATTCCACCACCTCACTTTTTCCTTGGGCACCTGACTGCCTTCAGTAATGTTCCCTCCATGGTAAACAGGCATGTACCCCTTCCCCGAGTTCCTGACTGGATGTGAAACTGGTATCCTGACTTATTTTGGCCCTTGTGCCACACTAATCTAGCATGTGCACAGAGGACTAGGCCTGTCCCTTGTATTGTGAGATCCAGAACGTGTTCGGTGACCTGAAGGGGAGCACCAAGCATGCCCTCATATTGGGCAGTGAACTACCATCAATGCCCTTGGTCACATTTTACAAAAATACTTGCAAGATGACCAATTCTGCAAGCCGTGGCAGCCATCTTCAAATGGTTTTAAGGGCATTCTGAAAGATGGCGACTGCAAGCAGGGTGCACGTGAGATCCAGTATACTGTAAGCAGCAGCAAGAGCCCAGTAGCAGTCAGTGCCTGAGGAGCGCCTGGACCCCCAAATTGAAAAAACAAAAAAGTGAAAAAGAAATAAAAATAATAAAAATTTAAAAAGCACAAATTGTGGGCCTTATTTATGAGCCCCTGCGTCACTTTTGTGCCACCGTTGCATCACTTTTTGTGACGCATCGGTGGCGTAAAATATGCGCTACATTGCTCCCTATTTACAAAGTGGCGCAGCTAGGCAAATGCGTCACTTTGTAAAGCCCAGCGCCACATTATACCTGCGTCAGGTATAATGTATGCAGGGAGGGTGTTTCCCCGCAAGTAAGCCTCGTAGAAGTGGTGCAGGGAAATCTGTGAGATTTCACTGCGCCACTTCTAGGACGCCACTGCCTCAAATCCTTACGCCTGCCTCACGGCAGGTGTAAGGGTGACGCAGTGCTATAATCATAGCCCTCCCCCTGCATTGCTGGAGTTGCGTCATGCTTCCGACACAACCCCAGCAATGCGTCAGTTTTGCACCGTCGGATACGTCAGTAATACTGACGTATCTGTCATTCCTTGCGACATGATGCGTCATACAGTAAATATGACGCATCCATCATGTCGCAAGGAGGGCGCAGTGAAAACTGTTGCGTTGCTGTTCTGTCGCAGCGATGCAACAGTTTTCATAAATAAGGCCCTGTATTGGGCAAGCCTACCTTGGCAAAGAAAGGGACTACTTTGTTTGCAGTCACTCACAAGTAAGTTAACCAATGGCTGAAGTGGGATGACCCGTTGCCCCATGCTGTATGCTGCAGTGGGAGGATTTAAAATGTGAAAGAGATCACAGGACACCAATGGATGTGAAGGGCTGGTTGAAAGTACCTCTAAGTAAGTTTAATAAAGACATATAGAATTTTACTAAAATCAGAAAGTCTTGTCTAACACCACACCTAACAAGAACTACTGGCGAAGGATGCTATAGGCCTGGATGTTACTGCTCTGTAGGGATGTAAGGAATCACATTTGCAGGCTACCTTCCTATGCACACCCACTTTGACTAAGTGCCCTCCATGCTAGCTTATCATTTTTGCAGCAGAATCGTACTAAGATAAGAGAAAGTACAAACTTCACAGAATTATGTTTGTCACCTTCACAAAATTTCACTTGTTATGTTATCATCATCGTAAATAACCACGAAGGAGTGAAAATCTAGAAAGGATAGATCCAATATTTATATAGGATAGAGTTAGCCTGTCTGGAAAAGACCTCTTATGGCCTGTCTCGAAATGAACTCTTAAGGCCTAAGAGGTCAGTTATCTGGTCTCGATGTATCTTAAGATGGTGGGGATCTGCACCCAGGTAAATTGGATCTCGTGGATGTATTAGTAGGATCCTCACCCTCTGGTACCACCTGTGGCATTCTTCATCATTGGGCCCTCACCCACTGCACCTAGTGTGAGTGGGTGGGTTCAACGCAGTTTGTAAGCGGAGTTCTTTGTCTACGGGATAATAAGAGCAAGTTAAAATCGCCTTCAGGATCCTAAATCCTGCTTCCTAGCAAGGTTCTTTGGCGAGGATAAAAATGGTGAGCTATTTAGTGGGTATAATGACCCCTAAAATCAATGGGCTGACATGTTTCAGCCTGTATCTAGTGCCACCACAGGGCAATAGGCTTTCTTCAGGCCCGGAAAGGTAAGTAGTATCCCTACGATATATAGTTGGTAACTACCAACTCTGAGTAGTAGTTTCTACAAACATCATGAAGCGTGCAAACATTCCCATGCTATTTAAGTCCCCACAAATACCCTCTAAAGGATGTTTGAGTTCTCCTAAAGCTCCTTCATGGGAAGGGAGGTGCCTTTACCTGCTACGAAACTGCAGTTTAAAAAGCAAAGCTATTGGGCTGTGTAGGAGCAGAAGATGTTCTAACTCTGATAATAGGTAAAATACCTCGACTAGTACTGACAGGCATAGGTCATCTCCATGGAGCTGAAAAGCACTTCATGCAGGCGCTGTAAGTGACATGGGTCTCCCATGTCAAGAGGCATGTTTCTTCAAAGGGGGCAGGACTGTCACCCATGGCCAGAAACAGTTGGATCTGGTTCCAAAATTATTCTCTCATTATTTACTATTCTTGGAGCGATTAGGCAGAGCTTTCCTTTCTCTCAAACAGTCTTGCTTATGCCATCTATAAGCGACTGTCCTTTTGTCTGGATACTTCTGTTCTGTCCCGGTTCCAGTCGTCTTGAGTTCTGTGGAGTCCACCAGGGCTGATCTTCTCTTTCTTGTAAACTCTTTATCCTTGACCCCGCCACACTGTGCATCATCTCCACTTCTTATGCTGCTGGAACTGTCTGCGGCTTTCGACGTGCTCAATCACAGTCTTTCTTTCTCTTATGACCTCAGGGTTTGCACTTCCCTGGTTTATCTCCTATCTCTACGGCCAATTTTCTCCTTTATCTTGGGAAGGGCAATACTCTGGCCCTTTAACTCTTCCCTTTGGCTCTGCTGTTGGTCCTCTTCTTTTCTCCATCTACACATGCTCTCCTTGTTTTTACTGTGTCTTTCTTTCGGCTGCATGCTTCTTCTATGCTGTTGATTCCCAGATGTTCCTCTTCCCATGATTCTTCTCTCAGTGACATTAGTTAAAACTTCCTTGCGTTGGTTCAAACGTGGGCGCTGTCTCACTCGCTCCACCTCAATCCCACCAACCCTGAGAAACCTTTCTTTCCTCCTTCCCACCACGCCTGTGCACCATCTTGTGTACTTCTTTTCCTCTAGCTATCCTTCCTGGGTGACGCCTAAGATGAACTTTGAGCCCTCCATTTCACTTCAAATTCCAGTCTCCTTCATTGCTCACACATACTGCTGCCTACAGCATAACTACAACTTACCTCTTCGTGAAGTTCCTCAACTCAGCCCTTGCTTTCTTTCAGCTATTGCCTGCTCATGTATCCCTCTTCACTCTATTTTTATCTCTTCCACTTGCCTTCTCCTGTTTGGACCATCTACACTCTCCGCACTGGCTTCGCTTCGCTGGTAGGCATGAAAGCTCAGATAGGGGGAGCTTGGGGAACGGATGCTAAGAGACCAGGGCTGGGAAATTGGTGGGACCCGGAGACATTAGTAGTGTGAGAAAGGACTAGGAAACAAGGGGGAAGAAGAAGAGAGGAAAGGACACAGATGGGTTCCAGAATTGGGAAGAGGGCGCACACTGATAGGGAGTTATTAGAGGCAAAAAGTCAAGGTGGGGATGGTCTACAGAGATGCAGAGTAGGAGGTCCAGAGGGAGTAGCACACGGAGAGCACTATGCAAGTGAGTTGTGAGGTATGTTGCTGCTGCCAAAAAAAAAAAACACACTATGCCCTAATGACCGTAGTGAGCAAGTGAAAGGATGATGGCACCCTGGTCCAGCAACACTGGCACAACTCCGCTGTGCTCCCATCCTGAACCTCTGTGTGACTAGCTTCGGCATGTCCCTTGACCCCTGAACCAGACTACAGCTGTGTGCCCAAGAAGAGTCTTTCAACGGATGGCCCTACAGGACCTCCTCTCGCTTTTTAAAAACTCTGGGACCTCTATCAGAACTTGTAGTGACGGACACTGAGCAAAAAGTCACCCCGCTTTCATGCATGTCTCCCAACAGAAACACAGGCTTGCTGTTCATCGAAGGAAGGTCCCGGGTTCTCATAGAGCAGCTTTTCTATGTATTCGATTGCTTCCCCTGCCTGAGGCACATGTGAAATAAACTGCAGCAAAATAAAGGGAGGGGGTAGGTGTTCCACCTGGAACCCAGGAGTATTCTCTGTTCCACCAACAACCTGGAACCCAGGAGTACACTTTGTTCCACCAACAACCTGGAACCCAGGAGTACACTTTGTTCCACCAACAATCTGGAACCCAGGAGTACACTTTGTTCCACCAACAACCTGGAACCCAGGAGTACACTTTGTTCCACCAACAATCTGGAACCCAGGAGTACTCTCTGTTCCACCAACAACCTGGAACCCAGGAGTACTCTCTGTTCCACCAACGGAACCCAACAACCTGGAACCCAGGAGTACACTCTGTTCCACCATCGGAACCCAACAACCTGGAACCCAGGAGTACTCTCTGTTCCACCAACAACCTGGAACCCAGGAGTACTCTCTGTTCCACCAACAACCTGGAACCCAGGAGTACTCTCTGTTCCACCAACAACCTGGAACCCAGGAGTACACTCTGTTCGTCCAACAACCTGGAACCCAGGAGTACTCTCTGTTCCACCAACAACCTGGAACCCAGGAGTACTCTCTGTTCCACTAACAACCTGGAACCCAGGAGTACACTCTGTTCGTCCAACAACCTGGAACCCAGGAGTACACTCTGTTCCACCAACAACCTGGAACCCAGGAGTACTCTCTGTTCCACCAACAACCTGGAACCCAGGAGTACTCTCTGTTCCACTAACAACCTGGAACCCAGGAGTACTCTCTGTTCGTCCAACAACCTGGAACCCAGGAGTACACTCTGTTCCACCAACAACCTGGAACCCAGGAGTACACTCTGTTCCACCAACAACCTGGAACCCAGGAGTACTCTCTGTTCCACCAACAACCTGGAACCCAGGAGTACTCTCTGTTCCACCAACAACCTGGAACCCAGGAGTACACTCTGTTCCACCAACAACCTGGAACCCAGGAGTACTCTCTGTTCCACCAACAACCTGGAACCCAGGAGTACTCTCTGTTCCACCAACAACCTGGAACCCAGGAGTACACTCTGTTCCACCAACAACCTGGAACCCAGGAGTACACTCTGTTCCACCAACAACCTGGAACCCAGGAGTACTCTCTGTTCCACCAACAACCTGGAACCCAGGAGTACTCTCTGTTCCACCAACAACCTGGAACCCAGGAGTACACTCTGTTCCACCAACAACCTGGAACCCAGGAGTACTCTCTGTTCCACCAACAACCTGGAACCCAGGAGTACACTCTGTTCCACCAACAACCTGGAACCCAGGAGTACTCTCTGTTCCACCAACAACCTGGAACCCAGGAGTACACTCTGTTCCACCAACAACCTGGAACCCAGGAGTACTCTCTGTTCCACCAACAACCTGGAACCCAGGAGTACACTCTGTTCCACCAACAACCTGGAACCCAGGAGTACACTCTGTTCCACCAACAACCTGGAACCCATGAGAACACTCTGTTCCACCAACAACCTGGAACCCAGGAGTCATCTCTTATGCATTCTTCTGATTTTTGAAAGTGAGAACTATGCTAATTGTTTCTATATGGACTGCAGAGATTAATGGCATGATTAAAAAAGATGACATTTAGTACAAATGTCCTAGTATGCCTTTATGTTGATGAGAGCAGCACACTTCTCCCATAAAGAAACAGCTACATTTTACATATTAAGCACTGATCTTATAGTAAGTGTCATAATACTTTTACTGTACTCTTCGTACTTGATTAAAATATCTGATTTATCTGTTACAGAATAAGAAACTCTTTCCATGGCTGTCAATTTAGACTATATTTTGTAGGGTCGAATATTATACTGTATTTTGTATTTTCACATAGATTTTAAAACATTGTAAATTGATTATATTCTCTTGGTTTCTTGTGTGTTTGATTTGTAATGAAAAATTAGGAGTAGAAGATTGATTGATTAACTGGTTGGACATTCTTGTTATTATTAAATATTATCTAGTGTGTAACATCCTATCCCACCCCAAAGACACTAAAGGTTTTTGAGGCCCATTACACATCATTCATATGATATGTCAAATGATCATATCAACACAGAATTACATATACAGACAAATGTTGGTGTACACACTCATACAAGACAGAACATACGCTCAGTTCAGTACAGTTCTTCTTTATTCGATCAATTTAAAAAGATCATAAAAGCACAGAATAATACATGATAAAAATTCATAGTCATAAAATCTTTCGTATTTCATCTAAAAGTAAGCTAAAAAAGGCAGCCAATAAAGCCTCAGAGGGAAACATCCATTACCACGCAACCATTACAACGCGGTATGGTTACATTGTGGTTTTGACAACGCAAGTCGTTACATCGACTTGCACTGGAGGGCGCTCTAGACTAAGGAATAGTGTGAATTACTATTCCAACACCTTCCCTACTGTACGTAGACTGGAGTTGGAATAGTAATTCACACTATTCCAAAGTCCAGCGCCCTGAAACGCAAGTCGATGTAACGACTTGCGTTGTCAATACCGCGATGTAACATACCGCGTTGTGATGGTACGCGTTGTACCATCATACATTCGCCTCAGACTTTTAAGAGCCCCCCTATGGCATACAAAACAGATTTACACACGGTCAGCCCGTACTTACTGACAGCCCCCCTTTCCTTTTTCTCATACAGGCCCAAAGAAACGAGGCTAATGAGAAACATATTAAGGGGTCAGGTAGCAATTTTAAAAGGAAAAGTGCGACTCGACATTGCCTAATATTCTTCTGCTTTAAAATAGGCTTAAGGTAGTATTTCCTCTCTTTCTTGTAGAGACTGCAGAATAATACTAGGTGCAATTCAGTTTGTCTTGATAGGCTATCACATGAGCGTAAACTTAACTTCGCATGGTTATAAGTTTTCTCCGGATAGCCTAACATTAAGGGAATCATGTTCATGCGGAACCTCAGCAGTATAAATCTATGTTGTGGGATGGTAACATTTGCTAAATAAAAGTACCCTCTCTCTGTCAGTGGTGGATTCAGGCGATAGGTAACAACTGCGTATTTCTCTTTGTGGAGTTCCCTCCGCTTGTAATCCGCCACTGAAATGAACATACTCAAAACCTTGTCCTTTGAAACCCTTCTACAGGTCGAGGGTTCCTTAAATAGGTTGTGAAGGCCAATTTCCTTCAAGACTCTTTCCACATAGCCAAGCCACAGCGACATTCTACTGTTTTCCATGCTCAAACAATCCCTTAAAATCAATTGTGTGAGTGGTACTGTGTCCCTTCGCCAAATTGAATGCCACAATACTATTGGAGCCAGTTGAATAGCGTCTTGGATGTAGGGGAGGCCCAGTTCCAGGTGTAGGGTATAATTTGATGAGGAAAGGGGAGACCAACCAAGGACTTAAAGAAGTTATTTTCGGTGGATTGGAGAGTATATGTTGCTACCCGGCCCCAAACTCCCGCCCCGTATATTACCGCCGCCTTAACCTTGGCCTGATAGATGTTTTTTATCAGTATTAGGGGTCTTACACCCAATTTTTGGGCAAAAGATTTTATGGCTGAGAGGCTACTCTCCAGTCTCAATTTCCTACCTTCCACCAATTGTAGCCAAGAAGAATCTTTGTCAAAGAGAACCCCCAAATAGGGAAAGGTGTCAACCACTTCCATCCTCTGTCTCTTTTCCTAGCCCCGGCTATGATCGCAAAGGACTTGGCGTGATTTACCTTTAGGTCTAGTGAGTCCACAAAGGATACGTAGGTATTTATCAAGCTTTGGAGACCACGCCCTGTCCTAGCAATCAATACTGCGTCATCCCCGTATGCCAGGATAGGTAAAGGTTGCGAGCCAAATATAGGAACATCACAAGTGGCCTTAATTAGTGCATTTTCGATGCCATTTGTGTAGACAGAAAAGAGAAATGGGGCAAGGACGCAGCCTTGCCTTACTCCTCTAGCAATTTGAAAGGGGCGTGTACAGTCGCCATTTTTCGTATAACGGACCATTGCCGTGGCATTTACATACAACTGTCTTATAAAATTTATTATGGCGTGCTCAA
Source organism: Calotriton arnoldi (assembly GCA_963921515.1). Lineage (NCBI taxonomy): Eukaryota > Metazoa > Chordata > Amphibia > Caudata > Salamandridae > Calotriton > Calotriton arnoldi. The sequence goes on along the minus strand of CAWUFW010002813.1, from coordinate 718,136 downwards.
CCCCTATCTCCTCCAATATCTTCCATAGCTTTCCATGGGCCACGCAGTCGAACGCTGCCGACAGGTCCATGAAAGCCATGTAGATCTTACCTCCCTTTATTCTAACGTATTTTTCTGTAATAATTGCTAGATTCAGACACTGGTCCACAGTGCCCCTTCCCTGCTGGAATCCATACTGGGCCTGGATTAGTATCTTATTCTCCTTCGCCCAGCCCTCTAGTTTGGATAAGAGGAGCCGCCCCATGAGTTTCGATGTAGTATCCAGGAGGGAGATGGGTCTGTAATTTTTTGGATTTGCCCTGTCCCCTTTTTTGTATATCGGGACGATGACACCCGTAGACCATGAGGGAGGGGGACCTACCCTAACTATTGTATTTAAGACATTTGTTAATAATGAAGCCCATAAATCCGGAATTTCTTGAAAAAAGTCAATTGGGACTCCATCTGGGCCTGGGGCTCTATCTGAGGTACATGAGCTCAAACCTTCCTTCACTTCATTAAGTGTGAAGGAAAAAGGACTAAGGGTACTCTCCCCTGTGATCCGAGGAGATATTTGTGGTAAAGTACTGAGGGCAAAAATATTTCCAAAATAGGTTACCCAAGCTTCCTCACCTACATTATTGTCTAGTGAGGGATCCTTGGTATTGTTAAAATGTGGAGCATTCACTAGCCTCCAGAACACAGCACTATTACCGGTTCTGGCTGCCTGGTCAAGATCCCCCCAAATTTCCTCCTTCCTGTCCTTTTCTCTATTCCGACGGGCTAGCTTGTATGCAGCCCTCAATGCCTTTATTTGATCTGGGTTTCTAGGGCTGGTTTTTAGAGCATACATCAACACCTTCCTTGTTTTAGTACAGGGGGAATTAAACCAACCTTTGCGAGCTTCTCGTTCTAACCCTTTTGGGCACATAAGTGCCATCTTAACATTCTCTAGAATGCCACAAAAGGCCATTAACATTTCCCCTGGCTCGGCATCTGGTTCGAGACATAATAATATATTACTCCTTGCACTTTGTACAATGGCCGAGCTCAGTTTAGATTTATCAGTATTAGCCCACTTTAATTGTATTCCATTTCTTCTTGCCACGAAGGGAGTACCAACGTTTTGCGTGCAAGAAGAATTTTCTAAGGATACCTTTAACTGCAGTGAAAGAATAGCATGGTCACTATAACTTGTAAATTGATTTCGAAACCTAATGGCCCTTTCACTAATTGGGGTAGTGAGTAATATATAGTCAATAGTTGACTCTACCCCATTTCCTGAAAGGTTCCCGTCGGGTTACCTGTTAAAGGTTCTGGGTCATATGTCATTTCCATATTTCTGGAGAATAATATCCTATTTAAGGTATCACCATATTAATTATGAGTGAAGTGATGTAGGGGGTTCCCACCCGAATCCTCTACCCCACACACAGGGAATTTGTTATACCTATAGGGGTGTATATTGAAGTCCCCCAACCAGATGATATTGGGTGCCTCATTTCTGGTATTTTCAATGATATGATCAAGCGCCTTGTCGACCTCCCCGACAATAGAATGAATATTTGGACCAAACTCATTATTGTAGAGGTTATTCAAGATCCACATACCTTCCTGTTTTATCTCAAATATAAGGATGTGAAAATTTGCGTTCACGGGGATAAACTTTATTATCTTTCCCGGGAAATTATTTGGGATTAGAGTCAAGATACCCCCCTTTGCCCTCCCTGAAACCGAAGGTTTAGCTGGATTTTGAAAAGATCGATAACCGTTTAGAAATATTGGCTCCGTGGACCAGGTTTCCTGAAAACATAAAACATCGTGGTCCTGCCAAATCTCTATCCAATTGTTGTCTCCCAATTTTGAGGTGATACCAGCCACGTTCCACGATGCTATCTTAAGCTGCTCTTTTGTTAACCGCCCTTGTGAAATGGTTGGATGTGGGCTCTCTCTGATAACGGGGGATGGGATGACATAGCTTTCACAATTTGCTGGTAGATTAGTACTCGGATTATGTAGTCAATCACATGCCTCAAGGTCAGACAAGGGGGCAAATCTATTTCCCAAGGTTATATCTGGGAACCCAAAATAGCCCTCTGGTCCCTTCCTTACCTGGCCCTCCATCGGGGGCAGTTTTTACTTGATGCCAACCAGAGGGGGGGGGGGTCTATAAAAATAGCCTAGTGGTAACACAATAATCTGGGATCCCTTTGGTGGAGCTCCCCCTAAAGACTCTAAAAGATATCTGACAACAGCTTCGTCCTTAAAGTTTAAGACTACACAGTCTCCTTCCAATTCTTTCCCCGCGGAACCTATCCAGGGTATCCTTCTTGCCATAATCAATCGGCTTGAAAAATTTCAGCAAAAACCCCTACCTCTCCCAGTTTCTGCGTCAGCCAATGTAAAGATTTAATCATCAATTGGCCTGTTGACTCCAATTGGCCCTGCCTCAGCCCTGGTACATCCCCTAACACTAATACCAAGGGTGCAGCCGCCGGGGGAAGATGTAAAGACTGTGATCCAGGCACCCTATATCCAGTGATCGATCTTTCTGTCCTTTGATTATCAGAGCGGCCACCCTCCCCCTTCCACTGCCCACCATGCCCCCTAGATACTATATCAGGCCTTAGAGTCCTGTAGGTTCTTGCATCATCTACTCCGTTCAAATGTTGCAGCAAAGGCTGACGTTGTACAGCTAAATCAGAATTTATCCCCATACGGTTGTTTATATTGTCAGGGTTGTCAGAGTCGGGATGTGACAAATTAGCCCTTTCAGTAGGCACAATCTCAGTGTGTAGGCAGTTCATAGGCAGGGCCGTTCTGTGTGACTGTACTTGAATTCGAAACTCATTTCCCGTACTTCGCTCCGGCCTGGCAGACAATAGCTCTAATACGTGTGCACTACTTGTGCATTGGGTTTCTAGGGCTGCCAACTTCTCTTCAATCCGGGTTAGTTTTGATAATATCGGATTTAACATAGTGGCCACCAGGGTTTCAAATCTCAGCCACATATCCTCATTTAGCATGGGGCTTGCAGTAATCCGGGAAACTTCTGTCATACTTTCTCCACCTGGTGCGTCATGCTCCTCTACTAGTTCTTCTCCCCCCTTTGCTTTAGCACCAAGAGTGGAGAGGTGTGGTGCAGCGGCCAGGGCAGCTGACTTCGGAGCATAGGGTTCATGGTTCAATCCCTGGCTCTGGTGGCAGCTCAGCTCAGCACCATGTGACTCTGGGCAATAGCTCACTTAATTTCCACTTCGGCACCCTGAGACCCGTAAGGGTGAGTAGCTGCACTATATAAAAACGGACTTACATATTTTTAGCTTGTCTGGGGGTTTTTGCCGGTTTTTGGTTCTGTGGGCCACCTCCCCTTTTACTGTTGCCTGGATGCCCATTGCTAACTCCCGGGGGCTTTTTCGCCCCTGTAATCCTAGCTGATGTTTTTTTTGATAATGGTGCGGGATCTTGCTGCTCTGGTACCCCTCCAGTACGTAATTCCATTTCTACTTCCTGAATTAATGAGGGAGATTGTGTCTCAGCAGTATGCACGATTTCAACCCCCAGAGCGACACCTGTCTGCGGCACAGGCTCCAGAGATAAACGGCGTTGTGTCAGTTCAATTTCATGGTTCAAAACTGTCATGGCTCTGGTTAAAAAAGAGTAAAGGGTTCCCACAATTCCACCTCCCAAGCGGTCGTTCGTGGTCTTGCACTTAATCATTTTACTCCTCTTGAAACGGACTATAGAAGTTAAACAACAAACAACATACAGCAGACTAACAAGTGAAAAGGGTTAAGAAAATACTGAACAGGGGCCGGTACCTGTGCGTGGGGTATCGAGTATCAGATGTCAAAGGGGGGGGGGCCCAGCCCAGCCTCCTCTGGGCTCCGACAGGCGCGGACGGGCGTGCCCTACGCCCGGGCACGTCCCGTGCTGCGGGCCGGCACCTCGTTCTTATAGCGCGTCTGCGCTAGGGCTGCTGGTGGTTGTGGTCCCTTCGATGCTCGGTGCAGTCCGTGTATCAGGGCAAAACAGCGGGAGACCAGCGGGAGACCAAGAGCGTTTTGGGCGGCTACACTCAATGACTAACTCCAGACCAATGTTTTACAAAAATATTACTTTAGTTACTTTTATTTTAGGAACCAAGTTGAACTCAGTTACAGGCGGGTAACACTTTGCTATTGTCAATCTGGAACCGTAGCATTTAGTACTTGAACAAGATAGACAGTTGTTGGTAATAGAAAAAATGCAATGCAATTCTAAGGAAGGAATACATGGTTATGCATCAGTGGGTAAGTACACAACTTACGTTGCCAGTCTTCAGGTAGTTAGACCGGCCTGGAACAAGGGTCGGTTTAAAGTAGGCCCCTGCACCACCAGTGGCACTGGGGCGGCCTGGCGCAAAGTTCAGTATCTTACGCCGCGGCAGTTGACACCAGCAATGATGTTCGCTCTCGTGGACAGCGGGAAGTAATGGGGATGAATGGGAGTCAGTAGACTGCCAACGCCAGCACCATCGTGGTCATCGTTAGCGAGTCGCTGAGGGTTGAAGGGAGGCCCCACAAGCTCAGCAGCCATGGTCGTGGAGATGCGCAGGGGATGGAGGAGTTCCACCGATGTTGGGCCATTTCGGTGAGGCCACGGTCAAACAGGCGGGGCAGGAGGAGGCTGACAGGGCCACTTGGAGGAGGTTTACAGGATCTCGGGAATGGTGCTGGGGACAGCTTGGGTCGTTGGGCTGAGAGGCAATCCAGCTGTGGAGTTTTCTTTCGGCACGGCAGAGTCGCGTCAATACAAGTGTCGGTCCTCTACTGCTGCAGTCTTGGGTTATTTTTGCAGTAATGAGTCGCATCAACACAAGTGTCGGTCCTCAACTTACTGCGGTTCTTGTACCGGCGGACACCGGGGACTAGAGCCTCTAGCCAAAGGGATATTTTTGGAGATTGGTATGAAGGTTGTAAGGTCTTCGGGGTTTCTTGGAGGCCTTGCAGTGTTCCTAGAAGGACAGCAGGTCAAGCTGTCGAACCGGCCACAGGTGGCAGGGTTCTTGCCAGGTTCTGTCTGTAGCGGTCCGACAGTGGTCTTCTTCCGTCTTCTTCTTGGGTCTGTCAAATCTGAGGAACAAGGTACTGGGGAGCCCTTAAATACTAAATTTATGGGCGTTACTGAGGTCGAGGGGCACATCCCTGTTCCAATTGGGCCTAATTATCCAATTCAAGATAGAGAATTTCTAAGAGAGGGGTTCACCTCAGCTCCTGGCGACCCTAGGTGTGGGCCAGGCTGAGGTGGACACTCCAACTCTGCTTACTAATTTTCCCACCTGTCCTCCCGCCAAAAGTGGGGCCTTGTCATAGGGGTGGGCATCTCCACTAGTTGGAGCTGCCCAAATCAGTACATCACAAGGTGAGTGCCTTTGAGGCTCACCGCAAAGTGTTGGTGTTCCTGCCAGGGGGAGGTATGAAGCACCTCCACCTAGAGCAGGCTTTATTCCTGACCTCCGAGAGCACAAAGGCTCTCAACCCATGAGGTCAGAAACCTGTCAGATGGTGGCTGACTTGCGGGGACCAGTCACCCAATACAATAAAAGTTAGTTGTTTTTCAGAGGGCATCTCTAAGATGCCCTCTGCGTCCATTTTATAATAAATTCAACACTGGCACCAGTGTGGGTTTATTATGCTGAGATGTTTGATACCAAACTTCCTAGTTTTCAGTAAAGCCATCATGGAGCTCTGGAGTTAGTAATGATAACCTTCCAGTCCATGTACTCAAAATGGCTTCACTGCACTTAAAATGTCCGTGAATGGCACAGACACTGTAGGGGCATATTGCTCTGCCCTCACCTGTGGTATGGTGCATCCTGCCTTAGGGCTGCAAGGCCTGCTAGAGGTGGGACATACCCATGTCACAGGCAGTGTTGGTGGGCATGGCACACAGGAATGTGTGCCATGTCAACTCTTCAGTTTGGTCTGCACCAAAACACGCACTCTGCACTGGCAGTGTGTGGGTGTTAAGGTGAAGGGTGAAGGTGAAGGGTCTCGGAGGGTGGCATCATACATGCTGTAGCCCTCAGAGGCCCACTCTGGTCACAGGGCACTTGGTACCAGGGGTACCATCTACAAGGGGCTTGCTTGTGGCCCAGAGGTGTGCCAATTGTGGAAACAAAGGTACAGTTTTTGGGAAAGAACACAGGTGCTGAGGCCTGGTTAGCAGGATCTCAGCACACACTCAGTCAGGTTGGCATCAGGTATCTGGCAAAAAGTTAGGGGGTAACCATGCAAAAAGGGGCCCTTTCCTACACCCCCCCCCAAACGAAAGAGGCTGAGACTAACCTTTCCCAAGAGAGTCTTCATTGTCTAAGTAGAAGAACCTGGAAAGTCCATCTGCATTAGCATGGGAAGTCCCACGTCTGTGTTCCACTGTAAAGTCCATTCCCTGTAGGGAGATGGACCACCTCAATAGTTTGGGATTTTCACCTTTCATTTGCATTCGCCATCTGAGAGGTCTGTGGTCAGTTTGGCTTAGGACGTGAGGCCCAAAAAGGTAGGGTCTCAGCTTCCTCGGGGACCAAACCACAGCAAAGGCCTCTCTCTCAATGGCACTCCAACGCTGCTCCCTGGGGAGAAACATTCTGCTTGTAAAAGCAACAGGTTGGTCTTGGCCTTCATCATTGGTCTGGGATAGGACCGCTCCTATCCCTAGCTCAGAGGTATCAGTCTGCACAATGAACTGCTGCGCATTGTCTGGAGCTTTGAGAATTGGTGCTGAGCACATTGCCACTTTCAGGATGTCAAAAGCCTTTTGACAGCTAACTGTCCAGTTCATTTTCTTTGGCATTTTCTTGGAGGCAAGTTCTGTGAGGGGTATCACTATGGAGCCATGCCCCTTCACACACCTCCTGTAATATCCAGTCAAGCAAAGGAATGCCCCGACTTCGGTCTGGGTTGTTTGAGCTACCTAGTCCAGAATTGTCTGGATCATGTGTTGTAAGGGTTCACTTGGCCTCCTCCTACAAGGTGGTCCATGTATACAACTGTGCTCTGCCCTATATGGCATTTGGATGCCTTGATAGTCAGGCCTGCAGACTGCAGAGCCTGTAAAACCTTCTCCAGGTGGACCAGGTGATCCTGCCAGGAGGAGCTAAAGACAGCAATATCATCAAGATTTGGAGCACTAAACGCCTCCAACCCAGCAAGGAGGTTTTTTTCTCCATAGTTTTACAGAGCGTGAACTTGACCCGAAGGTATCAGGTATCAGAGTGCTTTACATGAGCACCAGTTGCATTATACAAGGATACATTCATTTTTGTTAGGCACGGGGAGATTAAGTGATTTGCCCAGAATCACAGGATGTTGAACGTCATTGCCGAGACTCAAACCCAGTTCCCCAGATTTGAGACCAACCGCCCTAGCCGTTAGGCTACATCCTCTCCCCAAAGGTTGATTCACCAATCTTTGGAAGGTGGCAAGGGCATTCTTTAAACCAAAGGGCATAACAGTAAACTGATAATTCCCATCAGGTGTGGAGAATGCTGTTTTCTCTTTGGCTCCAGGGGCCATGCCAATCAGCCAGTACCCTGCAGTTGAGTCAAAGGTGCTGAGAAATGTTGCTGCCCCTAGCTTATCTATCAGCTCATCAGCCCTGGGTATGGGGTGAGCATCTGTCTTAGTGACAGCATTGATCCCTCTATAGGCCACACAGAACCTCATCTCTCTTTTTCCACCCTGGGGGTGAGGTTTGGGGACTTAGACCGCTGGGCTGGCCCAGGGCTTTCAGAGGGCTCAATAACCCCTAACTCCAGCATCTTGCTTACTTCAACTTTGATGCTCTCCTTAACTTGGTCAGACTGCGGGTAGATCTTTGTTTTGACAGGCAATCTATCCCTAGTGTGCACATCATGGGTACACCAGCGTATCTGGCCAGGGGTTAAAGAGAAGAGCCCAGCATACTGTTGCAGGACATGCCTAGATTCAGCCTCCTGTTGGGCAGTGATGGTTTCTGAGTAGATAACTCCATCAACTGACCTGTCTTTTGGACTGTAAGAGAGGAGGTTAGGGAGAGGTTCACTCTCTGTCTCCTGATCCTCATCAGTGACCAACAGCGTGGACACATCAGCCCAGTCACAGAAAAGTTTCAGATGGTTCACATGGATCATCCCTTTGGTTTATCTGCTAGTGCTCAGGTCTACCAAGTAGGTGACCTAACCTTTCTTTTCCAGGATAGGGTAAAGGCCACTCCACTTGTCCTGGAGGGTCCCTGGAGCCACAGGCTCCAAAACCCACACCTGTTGCACGGGTTGGAACTCCATCAGTGCAGCCTTTTGGTCATACCACAGCTTCTGGAGCTGTTGGCTGGCCTAAAGATTTTTGGATGCCTTTTCCATGTGCTCTGCCATCCTGGAGCGGAGGCTTAGTACATAGTCCACCACATCTTGTTTAGGTTCATAGAGAGGCCTCTCCCAACCTTCTTTTAAAAGTCCAAGTTGTCCCCTCACAGGATGGCCAAACAAAGGGGGAAAATCCTCATTATTTCACTAATAGTGGCAATCATTTTACCAGAGTTCTGAAAAACGTCTGAAATACATTTGTCCCTAACTTCAGTAAGTTGTGCCATGTCGACTCTTCAGTTTGGCCTTTTTAAGTAGGATTTTTTTATTGCTTAAATAACGTATTGAATGTCATTAAATAATCTAATTTTCTTTTTCATACATTTTGCAACCCCTTGATTCCTTTCTGGTATTTTTTCATACTTATGTTTGTTGGTTTTTATTTTAAGAATACACCATTTTCTTAACATGATAATATGCCTTAGATTACTAAATTAGATTACTAAATATGTATTTCTGCTCTTCATGGTATTCACCGTAGTATCTCCTGATTTGCCTATTTTTTTTGTTTGCAGAAATTCCTAACCTAAAGGACCCACTGGCTGCTAAAATCATCAGCTCAGAAGAGAAAAATGATGATCACGCAAAGTGACCAGGAGCAGATCCCCTCTACAGAGATCATGGCCGCCACAGAGTTGAGAAGAAGGGGCATCTTCATCTGCTGTTTGTTTTGTTCTAAATCTGTACTTATTCTTAACGGAAGATATTATGCAAAGAAGTGAAACAATCTTGTGTACTTGCTGCTCTGTCATGATTGGTAAAAGAAGGGATGGCGTTGCACTAGAATATTGTGGCTTAAATATGGTTTAGCAAAAATATTATGCCCTAAATATTGTTTACAAAAATATCACCCATTGCAGTTTTTTGGTGTTTTTTTTAAGGCATTTTCACATTATATAACACTTTTGGATGGACAATCTATTCCAGAACATAACATTGAGATGTGCTGCAATCACTTTCTTGAAGTTTCTTCCGAATGATTCCTTGATCCGTCAGATAAGCCAGGCATTATTTAGTCCATCAGCGTGAAGAGATTGTTGTCTAAAGAAAGGTAAAACTTTTGAAAGGAAACTTGCTTAAACTCTACCCGTGCTACCCCTCCACCCCCCCAGGATCCTACCACAAGACTAGCACAGACATTTGTCCACCCGGCCGGGAAATGGCAGTAGATATCAGAATCCAAAGGGGCTGCACACATTTATGGGTAACTAGGGCCAGAGAGTTGAGTCTATATGGAGCTCAATTGTCGGGATCTCTATGTAATTAGTTTTCCCCTTTGGATATTAAGTCTGCACGGAATAAACTCCACCTCTGTTAGCCGAGTTGACCAAGCGTCTAAGGCGCGGGCATTGTCTATAACGTGTTCTGTAAACCCCTGGAGGACTGTATCCCAGTCTGTAACTAGTGGACGCTTTCTCACTCTCCGCTTCTCCTCTCTACGCAATGCTCTCCGTCTTTGCCTATTTAATGACTTCAGCCCTTCACTGTGTGATCGAAGGGGGCCTGGGAGATTTCCATCTCAGTGCCACCACTTGCCTGGCCAAGAGCAATGTCAGATCTATGGATCTTGTTGTAACTTATTTGTTTTTAGGGCAGAGAAATATTTCCAAGAGACGTTGTGCAGTGGAGACCTAGGTGTGTTCCATGGCTTGAGTAATATCAGATTGAATTGCCCCTCAAAATGTACTCACCTCCACACATGTCCAGGACATGTGAAAACAATCAGCCTGTGACATGTGGTATCGAGGACATCTACCCGCTGTAGTCAGGTACACGAGGTGTAGTCAATGGGAGGGATCAAATATGCTCTCTGTAAGATGTATAATTGAATACACTTGAAATGGACACCCCTAGAGACTCTGTAATGATAATCTATGTCTTTGCCTCGGTCTTTCAACTAATTTAAATCATCTAATTTAAATCATTAAATATCTGTCCCAGGCAGTAACGGCTCGCATAGGGCGTGCTGCGAGGCGGTGGGGCGAGGGAGGGTAGTAAACTCGGACATACGACAGAACGGAGGAAAGTAATTATTACGTTCCTCCGTTCCGTCGTATGTCCGAGCTTACTACCCACCCACCCTGCCCCTCCCCCGCCCCGCAGCACGCCCTATGCGTGCCGCCACTGGTCCCAGGTGTTCCTTCCATTTTCTCTCAGCTGGCCCAGTCACCACTGAAGATCATATTTGAAAACTCTCACCCAATGGAGCAGTAACTTTGTAAACGATTATTTAGGCCACAATATTGACATCAGGTGATATTTTTAATTCTGATCTTCTGATGTGCACCTCCAAGGGCATCTTCTACATTTGAAACTGCCCCTTGAAATGCCACTGATGCTCAGGGCCGAGGTGGCCAAAAACTGGCAGTGATATTGTTTGGGTGTAAAGTCTGTAGACAAGTCTCAATGAGCAGCCCCGGCTTCTTCTGGACAATGATCGCTGCTGCCTCAAATCAAAACATTCCTCAAATAGAGCATGTATATTTCTCTCCCTCTCCTCTCAGACCTTTCCTCCCTCATCTCCTCTTTGATTGCAGCACTCCACCAATCCCAATATTTATATGAAAATGATGACACCCGGCTGTTAATAGGCTTATAGGACTTCCTTTTTTCCTGTTGGAGCCAGATCATTTGTGTCCCTTCTTGACGAAAGTTTGGTGGGTGTTACCAAGGTTCACACTCAATTAGTCAGGACCCATTATTTGTTGAAGCACAAACCACATCGGTGGTTTCACCCAGATACCACTTATTTCGGAGTAATAATGCTTAGTGAGTGGTCCTGTGCTATGTTCCTTCTTCTTGTATTTCATAGGGTAAGTATATCCCCCACTTTCGTTTTGGACGTCATAAGAACAGCAACAATTTGAGTCTTGATTTGCAGTGATCTTTTTATTATTGGATCGGTGTGGGGAACAGGGGAACAGCCGACATGTGTTTCGCCCAGGGGCCAGCAGGCCAGGGCTTTTTCAAGGCAGGTCAGTATCTTCGGTTTTTGTGTTTAATGCAGGGTAATCCTGGAGGAAGAGAGAAAGTGTCTTACTGGCGCAGAGTCCGATGCTACCAGACCGCATCGGACTCTGCGCCAGTAAGACGCTTGTTGCTGTTCTTATGACGTCCAAAATGAAAGTGGGGGATATACTTACCCTATGAAATACAAGAAGGAACATAGCACAGAACCACTCACTAAGCATTAAAACGTAGTTCTGTATCTGCCAAGGCTGTCAGGTTGTACACATGTTTGTATCTGGGCACTTGCACACTTGAAGGTCAGGACCACATGGTGTAGGGTTGCCAAATCCACCATCCAGAAGGGTTTTGTTATGAAATTCTCCTCCAATAGGACGCACCATTAAAACCCCTTAGATCTTTGAATCAGTTTATTCAATCAGAAACTTGATAATCAGATGTATTGGACGTCCTTTCACATTAAAAAATCACACACGTATATGGAGAGCAAACGAGCGGACTTGTGTCAATACATACTGTTTGCAAAGTCAAGTGTTTTGTTTTTTAAAAATAAATGGCTTAATACACAAGGGAATTTGGGAGTTTCTAAATTCTCCAAGAAATTGTCCAACATAGATGAACCATAATTTCAAATCCAAATCCAGTGCAATAGGTAAAAGCACCTTCAAATGAGGACCTCTGAAGGAAATATGTGTTCCCGTAATGATATTCTGTTCAGATGTCAAAGGAATTCATACTCAGCTTCTGGAAAACCCCCTCGCTCTCGAGGGATGTGTCAGGAATAACAAGGGGAAGCCATGGACCTATCTTGCTGTGGCTTAACTCTGCCTTGTGAATAAGGCCCCCTTTCACACTGTACTTAGCAGAGAGAAAGCAAAAGAGAGAGCAACAGAGAGACAGAGAGGGGGAGAGAGAGAGAGACAGGAAGAGAGAGACAGAGAAGGAAGAGAGAGAAAGAAAGAAAGAAAGAGAGAGAGGGGGAGAGAAAGAGAGAGAGAAAGCAAAAAAGAGAAAGAGGGGGACAAAGAGACAGAGGAGGAGAAAGAGAACGTGAGAGAGAGAGAGAGGGGGGAGAAAAAGATAGGGAGAGGGAGAGAGAGAGAGAGAGAAAGCAAAATTGAGAGACGGAGAGTGAGGGACAGAGAGACGGAGAGAGAGGGAGGGAGTGAGAGAGACGGAGAAAGAGAGAGGGAGAGAGAGAGGTAGAGAGAGAAAAAGAGGCAGAGAGAGAGGGAGAGAGAGTGAGAGGGAGATAGAGAGAGACACCAGAGAAATAGAGTGAGGGGGAGAAAGAGAGAGAGAGAGATATAGAAAGAGAGGGCGAGAGAGAGCAAGACAGAGGGGAAGAGAGAGAGAAAGAGAGAGACAGAGGGACAGAGAGGGGGAAAGAGAGAGAAAGACACAGAGAGGGGAGAGAGACAGATAGAGAGAGAGACAGAGAGGGGAGGGAGAGAGAGAGAGAGAGAGAAAGCAAAAGAGAGATGCACACAGAGAGAGGGGGAGAGAGAGATAGAGATGGGAGAGAGAGTGGTAGAGAGAGAAATAGAGACAGAGAGAGATAGAGAGAGACAGAGGGGGCAGAGAGAGAGATAGAGAGGGGGAAGAGAGAAAAAGAGAGACAGAGGGACAGAGATGGGGAAAGAGAGAGAGAGAGAGAGAGAGTGAGAGAGAGAGACAGAGAGGGAGGGGGAGAAAGAGAGAGAGAGAGAGGGAGATGGAGAGGGGAGAGAGAAGGAGAGGGAGAGAAAAAGCAAAAGAGAGACACAGAGACAGAGGGGGAGATGCAGAGAGAGATAGAGAAGGGAGAGAGAGACAGAGAGGGAGAGAGAGAGAGACAGAGAGGGAGCAAGAGAGAGAGACATAGAAGGAAGAGAGAAAGTGAGAGAGAGAGAAAGAAAGAGAGATAGGGAGGGAGAGAGAGAGAGAGAGAGGGGGAGAAAGAGAGGGAGAGAGAGAAAGCAAAAATTGAAAGAGGGGAGAGAAAGAGAAAGAGACAGAGAGGAGGAGAAAGAAGGCGAGAGAGAGGGGGAGAGATAGGAGGAGAGAGAGAGAGAAAGCAAAATTGAGAGAGAGACGGAGAGAGGGAGGGAGTGAGAGAGACAGAGAGAGAGAGAGAGAGAGAGACAGAGAGGGGGGAGAGACTGAGAGGGAGAGAGAGAAGGGGATGAGAGAGACAGTTAGAGAGACAGATGGAGAGAGAGGTAGAGAGAGAGAAAGAGGCGGAGAGAGAGGGAAAGAGAGAGAGACACCAGAGGGGGGGAGAGAGAGATAGAGGGAGAGAAAAAGGGGGAGAGAGAGAGAGAGACAGAGAGAGAGAGAGAAAGAGAGAGATATGGAAAGAGAGGGCGAGAAAGAGCGAGACAGAGAGGGGAAGAGAGAAAGAAAGAGAGAGACAGAGGGACAGAGAGGGGGGGAGAGAGAGAAAGAGAGAGAGGGGAGAGAAACAGAGAGAGAGAGAGAGAGGTGGGAGAGAGTGGAAGAGAGAGACAGAGAGGGGGAGAGAGAGGGAGAGAGAAACCAAAAGAAAGAGAGAGACACACAGAGAGACAGAGGGGGAGAGAGTTAGAGAGGGGAGAGAGAGCGGTAGAGAGAGAGGGAGAGAAAGAGAGACAGAGAGAGAGAGAGAGAGAGAGAGACAGATGGGGAGAGAGAGAGGGAGGGGGAGAGAGACAAAGAGAGAGACAGACAGAGCGACAGAGATGGGGAGAGAGAGAGAGCGAGAGTGAAAGAGAGAGACAGAGAGGGGAGAGAGAGACAGAGAGGGTGAGAGAGCGAGGGACAGCCCGAGAGGAGAGAGACAGAGAGAGAGAAGGGAGAGAAGGGAGAGAGAGCGGTAGAGAGAGAGGGAGAGAGAGACAGAGAGGGAGAGAGATACAGAGAGACAGAGAAGGAAGAAAGAGAGAGAGAGAGAGAGAGAAAGAGAGAGAGAAAAAGAGAGAGAGAGAAAAAGAGAGAGAGAGAGAGGGAGTGAGATAGAAAGAGAGAATGACACAGAGGGGGAGAGAAAGAGAAAGCAAAAAAGTGAAAGAGGGGAGAGAAAGAGACAGAGACAGAGAGGAGGAGAAAGAAGGCGAGAGAGAGGGGGAGAGATAGAGAGGAGGAGAGAGAGAGAGAAAGCAACATTGAGAGAGAGACGGAGAGAGAGGGAGGGAGTGAGAGAGAGAGAGAGAGAGAGAGACAGAGAGGGGGGAGAGACAGAGGTAGAGAGAGAGGGGGATGAGAGAGACAGGTAGGTAGAGAGAGAGAAAGAGGCAGAGAGAGAGGGAAAGAGAGAGAGACACCAGAGGGGGAGAGAGAGATAGGGGGAGAGAAAAAGGGGGAGAGAGAGACAGAGAAAGAGAGAGATATGGAAAGAGAGGGCGAGACAGAGACAGAGAGGAGAAGAGAGAAAGAAAGAGAGAGACAGAGGGACAGAGAGGGGGAGAGAGAGAGAAAGAGAGAGAGGGGAGAGATACAGAGAGAGAGAGAGAGGTGGGAGAGAGTGGAAGAGAGAGACAGAGAGGGGGAGAGAGAGGGAGAGAGAAACCAAAAGAAAGAGAGAGACACACAGAGAGATAGAGGGGGAGAGAGAGATAGGGAGGGGGAGAGAGACAGACAGAGGGACAGAGATGGGGAGAGAGAGAGAGCGAAAGTGAGAGAGAGAGACAGAGACAGAGAGGGGAGGGAGAGAGAGACAGAGAGGGTGAGAGAGAGAGAGACAGAGAGGGACTGCCCGAGAGGAGAGAGAGAGAGAAGGGAGAGAGAGCGGTAGAGAGAGAGGGAGAGAGAGACAGAGAGGTAGAGAGATACAGAGAGACAGAGAAGGAAGAGAGAGAGAGAGAAAGAGAGAGAGAAAAAGAGAGAGAGGGAGTGAGATAGAGAGAGAATGACACAGAGGGGGAGAGAAAGAGAGGGAGAGACAGAGAAAGCAAAAAAGAGAAAGAGGGGGAGAGAAAGAGACAGAGAAGAGGAGAAAGAGGGCGAGAGAGGGAGAGAGAGAGAGAGACAGAGAGAGAAAGCAAAATTGAGAGAGAGAGAAACAGAGAGAGAGGGAGGGAGTGAGAGAGATGGAGAGAGAGAAAGAGAGAAAGAGAGAGAGGGGAGAGAGACAGAGGGAGAGAGAGAGACAGAAATGGGGAGAGAGATAGAGAGGTGGGAGAGAGAGGAAGAGAGAGAATGAGAGAGAGACAGAGAGGGGAAGAGAGAGGGAGAGAGAAAGCAAAAGAGAGAGAGACACACATAGAGACAGAGGGGGAGAGAGAGAGAGAGAGGGGGAGGCAGAACAAGATGGCCGACAGGTGAGGAGCTCCGGCCGGGAGCTCCCCGGCCAGGGATTGCCTTTTGGCTCTTATCCCTTGAATTCACCCCCTCCTCGAACCCTTTTTGCTCACCTGGGATTATATGGACTGCAGTCCTCGTCTCTCCAACTCCCACGACTGAATCTCGAGTTCTTCTTGATGAACCGTTGATTGAAGTCCTGACCGCGGAGTCCGATCAACATGGGTGATGCCCGGTGGAGCTGCTTGTTTAGCTATAGAGGAGACCGGCTCGGGTTCTTTCCCTCGGCCGTCACCTACCCAGCCGGACATGGGGCACAGTTGTCGTTGTCTCTCCGCTGTTGTCTCCTTCCTCCCCTTCCACACCGAGGATCTGCTGTCGACGGAGCCAGTCACAGCGCAGTGCCACCGAGCTTGTTTTCACCTCCGAGCCATGGGAAGCGTGCCCGCCTGGTCCCCGCTGCTGCCTCCACTTCCTCCTCGGCCTCACCTACCCTCTGGTCTTGACACTGTTTCTTGTCTCCCCGATTCGTCTTCTTTTTCCCCTCGCCGTTTCTGATCAACCTCCCGAGGGTTTACCGATGGCGGATCCTATTAGTCGCTGCTGATGCCCGGTTGAGAGGCCCTGGATGCTTCTGGGGAGATGACTGGGGAGCTCCCCTCCGGCCGTCGCCTGTCCTCCGGACCTGAGCAACGGCTGCCTGGCGTCCCCCTTCGCCTCTCCCGGACTGCAGTTGGGATGCTTGATTCCGGTCCCCCTGACAAACCAGTAATGAGTATGCCGCAACAGCTGCCTGCCATTATTCTCCGAGCCGGTTTCAATTTCATCCTCCGATTTATCGCGCCCTCCTGTTCCAGCAGCTGCCTTCCTCTTCTGAGGTCGCTACCTGGGTGCCCGCGCTGACTTCCCCCTGATTACTACGACCCGAAGTACGATCGGCGTCCCACAGCCTTCCCCCGCTAGATCTTGTGGCAGCCTTCCCCTTTCAGCCATGCTCCTGGGGTAGGTTTCCTTGTTGGTTTTCAAACTGATTTTTGTTTTACCCGCTTTCCCGCCATTTTGTCGCAAAAATATTGGGGTCCATGACCTGGATCCTCAATTTTGTGGTCTCTACTGACTCTCTGATCGACTCCTACTGCCCGTCAGCGCCTTGTACTCTCCAGTCTCACCATCGCCTTTAATCTATCCCCACTTGGAACTCTTCAGAAAAAAGAGAAACAGAGAGAGAAAGAGGGAGCAAGAGAAAGAAGGAGAGAGAGAGAGAAAAAGAGAGAGAAAGCAAAAAAGGGAGGGAGGGAGAGAAGAGGAGAGAGAGCGAGAGACAGAGAGGGGTGAGAGAAAGACAGAGAGGGGAGAGAGAGAAAGAGAGGGAGCGAGAGAGAGAGAGAGAGAGAGAGAGAGAAAGCAAAAGAGAGAGCAGCAGAGAGACAGGGAGGGGGAGAGAGACAGACAGGGAGAGAGAGCGAGACATAGAGGGGAACAGATAAAGTGGTATCCTGGCTACCAGCTCCCTGGTAACGGGATGCCACAGGTTCCAGAATGTGAAGGTAGTAGGCAGCAGTTGAAGTGAGTACGGCTTGTGGCTGCACGTACCTGCTTGTTCTCCAATAAAGCACTTACCTTCGTCTACTTACCTGCATGGAATGGTCCTTACAAAGTGGTGATGAAAGGAAGAGAAGCGAACCAGGCGTGTTGGTCCAGGTGAATGGTGGTTACACTTCTACAGGAACGGATTACGATTTGAGAGCAAGCAGAGGAAAAAGGGAAAAAAAGGAAACAGGACACTGTGTTGGGGTCTAGTGTTGCTCGTCTGCGACGCCTCTGTGAGCTGGTTGGAGGAATTGTGGAAGAATCAGAAGATATTGGTACCGAGTTGATGGTTGGAATCCAGCGCAAGAGCGGCAGGCAAAGGAGGCTCGAGCAACATCCGCAAGGAAGTTGGCTAATTACCCGGCAACCCGTGTTCTTGGTTACATTACAGGGGTGCAGTGTTGTCAAGGCCAAGGGAGAAGACTGTCTACGTCCTTGCGTCCTTCATTGCCTGACAGCCTCAAGAGCGTCTTCTTCAGCTATACGAGCACGTCACTACGCGTTGCACGCTGCGTGACTCCATTTTGAGGAAACACCAGGAGGATTTGCCAGTGCACTTCGGTGATGCGCACACTGTTGTGATGAAAGACACAGGTTACATCTTGTGAAGATAACTTTATTCACTCCAGAACAGGTGAGAGCCAGGCAGCACGGCATCCAGTTCAAGATACAGACAGCAACTGACCTGGACTGGAATACCATGAAGGAATGCAGCGAAGCATTCCATGCCTCGCTCAAGAATAGAACAAATTAAAGCAATACACATTTAAAGCAATACACAACACATCCCCCCAAACAAAAAAAAAACAAAGAGAGAAAAAGAAACTAAATACACAATATGAGACTAACACTTAACCTAACTATAACCACATTACGTATTCCTTCAACCAACCCGGAAGAACTCTCTTCCTTCTTCCCGTCACAACCATACCATCGGTAACTTCTGAAGGAACCTGCACTTCACTCATTCCAGCTCGAGACCCTTCCACAACATCCGTTGCTCTTTCAAAAGATTGTACTTCCGAACCATCCTGTACATTCTTCTCCACACCATCCTGTACATTCTTCTCCAAACCTGCATCTAGGTTTCCTACCTCTCATGATAACAAAAGGAGACAAACCAGTAGAATCGTGAGTAGTGATTCTATATGCCCACACTGCCTTCTGCAATTCTAACTTCCAATTTTTTTCCTTGTTAACTGCTGCCTGATGACTCCCTTCAACACCCGGTTGAAGCGCTCAACAGTGCCATTACCACTGGGGTTGTAAAGAGCAGTGGTTTTGTGCTGATACCCACTCTCTCAAAATACTCCTTAGCATACTTGGATGTAAATTGAACTCCATTGTCGCTTAAAATACATGCCGGTCAGCCCTCCATTACAAACAATTTGTCGAGGAATTTAAGAACTGTGTCAGAGTCCACTTTTCCAACAATCTTTATTTTATTTATTTATTTTTTTATTTACTACTGGCCATTTAGAAAATAAATCCATGGCAACTAAACCATACTCTTTATGCTCTCCAACTGGATCAAATATGTCCACAGCAACAATTTCCCATGGCAAATTCGGAATCAAACCCTCACTGATGGGAGGTTTCAAAGTTTTCACACCTTTGTCAGCAGACGAACACATTTTGCAATCTCTGATAAATCTTTCCACCGCCTTATCGATCCCTGGCCACCAAAAGACACCTTTAACAATAATCTTGGTTCTTACAATTCCAAAATGACCTTCATGGCATAAGAGTAACACTTTATCCCTTAGCTTCTCAGGAGGTATGACCCTATCACCTCTCACGAGTAAACCTTTGTCCACAGACAGTTCAGTTCTGACTTCCCAAAATGGTCTCAAATCATCCGTGATCTCATCCTTTTTAGGCCAACCCTTGCACAAACATTTCAAAACAAGTTGTAATTTAACATCCTTACCTTTTTCTTCCATCCATTCAACTTTCTTAATGGCTGGAATACCCGCATCTTGGATAAGTGCAATGTTAAAATCTCCCGAAGGATCATCTAAACATTCTTCCATGGGAACAGGCAACCTGGATAAACAGTCGGCAATAGCATTCTCTTTGCCAGGAACATAAACCAACTTGTAAACATATTCTTTTATTCTCATGGAAATTCTAGCCAATCTAGCAGACGCTGTAACACTTCCCTCAGTAGTAAGAATTTTCACTAACGGACGATGATCAGTACGGATCACAACAGGTTTTCCCCAAACAAAAACACGGAAATGCTCCAGGGCCCAAGCACAAGCTAATGCCTCTCTTTCAATAATAGGATATTTGCTTTCAGTGGGAGATAAGGATCTTGAAGCAAACAAAATTAATTTCTCACGATCATTCATACCTTTCTGCGATAAGACTGCTCCTAACCCCTTGTCACTAGCATCAGTTGTCACAATACACTCCAGATTAGGATCAAAACTGCTCAAAGCACTCACATTCTGCAAATCTGATTTCACCTTACAAAACTCAGCTTCACATTCGCTGGTCCATTCAAATTTTGAATTTTTCTTCAATAACGAACGCATGTTGAATACCTTACTAGCAAAATTTCTGATGAATTTTGCACAATACTCTGCCATGCCCAAAAATGTTCTCACCTCTTCCTTGGTGATTGGAGCAGGCGAACCAACAATCGCATTGACTAAAGCAGGCTTTGGTTTTACACCCTCCTCACAAATAACATGTCCCAAATACGATACACTCCTCTGTGCAAACTTGCATTTGCTAATTTCCACTGTTAAACCAACATCTTGTAACACTCCTAATACTTCCCTCAGCTTACAATCATGCTCCTCCTTGCACTTGGCTGAAACTAAAATATCATCTTGGAAAAACTTGATCTCTTTCATTTTCCCAAACAATTTGTGCATTAAGCGCTGGAAGACAGCAGCCGCTGAAGCAAGGCCAAAAGGCATCCGTTTGAATTGATAACACCCATAAGGTGTAATGAAAGCCGTCTGCTTCCTAGATTCTGGTGATAAAACAACCTGGTGGTATGCCGCCGAGAGGTCAATGGTGGAAAACCACGTGGCACCCTTGAGAGATGACACCATCTCATTGATCTTAGGTAGAGGAAACTTATCAATTACAATATTGTTATTCAAATGGCGCAAATCAATGCATAAACGGATCTTTCCGTTACCCTTGCAAGCCACCACCAACGGAGAAATCCACTCAGAGCTTTCCACTTCTTCAATCACATTCCTTTCAATAAAACCCTCAAGCTCTTTTGCAACTTCATCCCTTATTAGGATAGGAATAGGCCTCACCTTATGCACTTTAGGTATCGCATCCTTTTTA
Source organism: Calotriton arnoldi (assembly GCA_963921515.1). Classification (NCBI taxonomy): domain Eukaryota; kingdom Metazoa; phylum Chordata; class Amphibia; order Caudata; family Salamandridae; genus Calotriton; species Calotriton arnoldi. The sequence continues at coordinate 697,645 of CAWUFW010002813.1, read as the reverse complement.
AGTACAATTCTATGCTCAAAACCTTTAAGTGCGCCTAAATTCTTATTGAAAACTTTGGGAAACAACCTATTCATCTCATCTTGTAGTTTACTTTAATCATCTACATTAAGTACTCTCTCTTCACTATTAGGGTCCAAAATGATATGCAAATTCTTTTGGTCCATCCAACCTAGGACAGATGGACCAAATTCAGCCACGTATAGCTTCCCTCTCGCTGATCTTCCTTTGAATACAAATGTCAACCATCTGAAATCCAACATATTAATTTTTTCTCCAGTGAAGCTCAAAGGGTTGACATCAGTGGGAATTAATTGTTGACCTATTTTCTTTACAAACTTCCCCTTCCAAATACCTTCATTTACAATGGTGTAACGTGACCCTGAGTCAGCAAACATTTTGAAAAGTATACCTCCTATGGACAAGTCACATACAGGTTTCTCCTTCACTGAGCTGTCTGTAATATTGATCACAAAATTACCTTGTAAACTCTTCACACATTCCCATTCTGGATTATCCTTCTCTGCCTCACAATCAGCAGGAGTGTCATCCTCACACACACATCTTACATTGACCTTCCTCCTCCTACACATTTTACTGAAATGACCTATTAAACCACAAATGCTACACTTTTTTTTTAGCAGCCGGACAGTTCCTGCTGAAAGCTAAGTGTTCCTTGCTGCCACATCGGTAACATCGTCTATCTTCTTGTTCCTTTTCTCTCCAGGAATTTCTGTGAATTTGAATAGTACTTTTGCTTAAATTCTGTTGTATCTGTCCACAATTCATGTTTTGAACTTTAAAAACTCCTCCAACATCCTTATCCGATTCTTTGAGTTGTGTCGCACATCTTCCCGACATCTCAGCCTTCCTTGGAAAGTACATCCTCTAAAGGTGCGTCACCATTAATCCATAAGCGATCTTGAATTGCCGAATTGCTACAGTGCATGACTAACTGATCTCGTAAAAAGTCATCATGTAGATCCCCAAATTTGCAATCAATTGCGAGCTTTTTAAGTTCTTCAATATACTCATCTGCTGACTCACTTTTGTTCTGTTTCCTTTGGAAAAATTTAAAGGGAACAACACCAATGCACACTTTAGGTGCAAAATATTTATCTAAATCCTTCAAAGCTGCCTCAAAAACATTAACTTCACCATTCACCACCATTTTGGGCATGCAAGTATAGGTTTTAAGTCCTACTGGCCCAAAGAATGTAACAAAATTATTTTAATTTGATCCGCCTTCATTTTCCCAGCTTCATCTACAGCTTTGATATAGTTTACGAAATAGTCTTTCCATCCTAGCCATTCCATTGCTGGTCGTTGTCCTGTTGACCAAAAGGAATGAAGAGGACTAATGGTAAAACTTTGTTGAGCCATGACTACTTCCACTTGGTGGTTCCCTTCTTCCATAAGAAATGCTTTAATTAATTAGTATGTATATTCTGCCGAATATTGCTTGACTACAAAACTGTCATGCAGAATAACCTAAAATAGTCATAAGCTTGCCAATGGTGTCTCACTGAGATATTAAAAAAAAAATGTGCACTTCCAATAGTAAAAGAAACAGTCAAAAAAACGAGTTAGAATATTCAAATATGCCTCCCCCGACTTCCTCACCTGTTCTGGTTTAATGCTGAAACTGACCGGTAAATATCCGGTAACTTTTACTCTCACACCGACGAAATGCTCTGTGAATACAATGCCGATATTCTCCTGGTTGCTAAGCAGCTGAAATGCTTAACAAAATGTCCGCCACATAAGGTCACGTATACGTGACCCCGCGCAATGACGTGCACGTAGCAATGCGTGCACTGGTCATGCGCGTCACAGTAATGACATGTCCCACGGAGTTCAGAATGCTGCCTCCGTTTAAAAGATGCGCTCGGCGGCAGACCCAACGGCAATGAAAAATCAAGTAAGAATAAAATAACTCACAAGTAATGTCGATTCCTATTCACAACGTGAATGTCGATTCCACAGCAGAGAAAAAGATAATGGTTGTAATTATTAAATCATTTTCAGAAGAATGATGATCAACCACTTTCCGTCTTTCTTATCTTCTCATTCCTTTTCCCTTTTGGTGTCGAAATTTCCTCCTAATTTGCACGCATTGGTAACCTAGTCATCGCCAATTTGTTGTGATGAAAGACACAGGTTACATCTTGTGAAGATAAATGTATTCACTCCAGAACAGGTGAGAGCCAGGCAGCACGGATCCAGTTCAAGGTACAGACAGCAACTGACCTGGACTGGAATACCATGAAGGAATGCAGCGAAGCATTCCATGCCTCGCTCAAGAATAGAACAAATTAAAGCAATACACATTTAAAGCAATACACAACACACACCTGCATGTAAGGTGTTTGTCAGAAGATTTCATCGCACATTTCGGTGATGCGAACACCTGTATCCAAGGAGCTTGACGGCAAATTTCAACACGCATTTCAGTGATGGGCACACCAGCATTGGAGAAGTTTGGGGGTAGTTTCAAGGAGTCGACGCGAGTAAAGTTTAGTTCGTTGTGCATGTGGTGATGTGCACACCATAAACTTTAAAGCAGCCAATTCCTGAAATACTCCACTATTATTTTTGGAGAGCATTTTATAGTACCTTAGGTGTCTGTACAATGTGTTCTAATTTGTGTATGTGCAGTGTAGACATCTTGTTATCGTTATACTTTCTAAGCACACTGGCAATTAATAGTGTAAATTGGCTTTAGCCAGCATAATAGGTTTATAGTGTGTGTTGCCATCTAGCAACATTTTCAGTGAACCAGAGTTTACAATCAATATGAGCTCACAAAATTGTGGATTCATGCCACCAGTTCCATTTTTACCTCGCCTTGCTGAGCCTGTTTTGAAGTGGCATGATTGGAAGGATTATTTTTTGAATTACGTCTCAGCTTTAGAAGAAGAGAATGAAGATGAATTTACGCCGTCTAGGGGAAAAAAAAAAATTCTTACTCAGTTTGGGACCGGAGGGTTGGTGTGTATATAATCAGATGGAAAAAAAGCAAGACCAAGTGAAAATGCAAATGTGTTTTTAGAGGCATTGGATGATTTAGATGTTCATTAACACCCCACTGTTTGTGTAGCCATAGATAGGTTCTCCTTCTTCCAAAGGAAGCAAGCTAAAACGGAGTGCGTGGAAGATTACGTTGCAGCGCTAAAGAAATTAGCAATTACATGTAAATTTGGGCCACCACATGACGATTTTATAAGAGATCAACTTGTTATGCATTGTAACAACACTGGCATTCAAGAGAAATTGTGGATGTGTGGGGAGTCTCCTCCTAATGAAATTATAGCTATAATAAAGAGCAGAAACGTCGAGGAGATGTGCCAAAGCAGCCTTAAACAAGCATTTGCAATGCAATAGGTCTCGCATTTACGCGAGTTTAAGCTATTGCCATTGTAAATAACAATGCTTTTTATTTATGTTTTAAAAACCAAAACATAAATAAAAGGCATTGTCATTTACAATGCCAATAGCTCAAACTCGCGTAAATGTGAGACCTTTTGCATTGCAAATGCAAGGTATCACGGACAACGGGATGGCGGGCGGGGGGATGAGGGTGGAGGGAGATGACACAGACTGTGGGTGGGCGGGGGGTGGCGGGAAACAAGGCAGACAATGGAGGGGGGGTCAAGAAGGCACAAAAGCATGTCGTGCCTGCAGTAAGAAAATCTGAAGAAAGAAAATAGTGCTCACAATCTAAATAACATGTGCCGTGTAACAACTGAAGTAAAGCTCTCTTCCATTCGTGTGCCATTAACTTACAGGTGCACAGAGTTGGGCCTGTGACAAAGCCTGTGCTCACTACATACAGGGTATTAAGGCACATAGCACGGGTCATTGGCCATGCCATGTCCCTGCTGCTAAAAGTGTATAGGTCACAGAGTACCCCTGCATCGTCATACATTGGCAAAAAGAGAATACTAGAGCGACCTGGGGGCGGTGTTTAAGGTTGTATAACTCACTCTAACTGATAAGCTTTTAAATTTGGCCCATAACCATAATGTCGCCTTTTGTGGGAATTTCTCAGGATTTCTGTATTTTATATGCAATGTCAGTAAATAACCGCAATAACTCTTAACTAAAGCTTTGCCCTGTGTTGATGATGTATTTTTCCAACCATATTCGCATTGCAAAAAGGGCATTGTCCTAATTCTGCCAATTGTGCATGGCCTGTAAACATGTCCTGTGATTACCAGCCACACGGAATATCGGAGGGACAAGGCATGACCAGTATCCAACAGCCATATGTTCATGGCGTGTGAAGTCTTCAGAAGATCATGAGGCCGTAGCTAAGAGTAAACAGCGAATGTCTGCATTTTGGTGTTTTGGATTGAATCCACAGATGGTTATGCTTTGTCAGGGACTGTCTAAGTTTTTACACACAGAATAATTTAGAAGGGACTCACGCAGTGCAGTTAAGTGAACCTGTACGTGGGGTCAGAGGAAAAAGTTAGCTTGTACGTGAGAGGTCAGAAGTAAGGAGTCTCTGGGTAGCGTGGCTGCCTTGCACCATGTCCACACATACACTATTTCAAGTCAAGTTACCTAAGCTAATTGCTATGAGGTGCGTTAGTCTACACTAAAGCTCAAACATAGAAACGGTCCCCATGATGACATGAGTGAAGTAGGTTTGTCTGAATGGTCATACTACAAAGGAAGTCTGTGAGGTTGTACATTGTGTGCATGCTCAAAGTCAGTTGCGATCCTGTATGTGAAGGGTCACTCGAAACTTAGCCAGTCTGATGGCTAGCGGGCAGCGCTGGACTGTTGGGATTCAGGACTAGTGAACCAGCCGGGAAGGGACTGGAGGTGGGGTCAAATATCAAGAGACTGTCTGATGGGTCTCAGAAGAGACGGGTGAGAGCACCAAGTGCTACTGTTGTCAGATATGAAGTAGTGAACTGGTTTTTAAGGGTTATGTAACCACGTGCTTTAGTTAACCTTTTAACTCGGACTTAAAGAGCAGCTGGGTGGAAGAATGCACTGTCCAGTCCACGGCGCCCCCATCTGGGACTCTAATCCTGATGACCAACAGCTGCTTATCCATATCCGCCGACAGGCTGCCGAGCATCATGGGAGCTGGCCCGGGCAGAAGTGGCCGGGCCACGGCAGCACCAGGGCGAGGATCCGGAATACGGGCACAGTGACAGCAATGTGGAGAGGAACCTTTATTTCCCAGAACCATATAATGTAGCATCATAGTATAGAATGAGCAAGGGGGCCAAAAGAGGAAAGGACCAAAGCCATCTTGGTGAAGTTATGAAACTTTACAAGTCCTAACGAATGCGCCATCTTTGTGTGGGAACCCAAAATGCACATCGAGAAAATGCTCTATGAAAAATACAAGACGATAGTAAACAGTAATTGGGATAAAATGTAGCATAATTCGCTGATTGCCAGAGAACAGTGAAAGATTGCTATTCTTGCAAATCTTACAGTAGGTTCCTTTCCTATGGAAGCTGATATCATCGGTCTTACATCATTATGTCGGTGGTAGTGCCATCTTGGTGTAGATAGCGGCGTTGCTTTCTTGCTGCAGTATTAAGGTATAACAGTCATCTTTGTAAAGGGATTTATGGTTCGACTAGGAGGAGTTCGTCTGTTCATGCTGGTCACAAATTTATGACATGATCTTAACAAGCATTTGCAATGTAATAGGTCTTGCATTTACGCGAAACCTATTGCATTGCAAATGGTAGTCATCACGGACAACGGGAGGGAGGGCGGGGGGGAGAAGGTACGGACAACGGGAGGGAGGGCGGGGGAGAATGCATGGACAACGGAAGGGCGGGAGGGAGGGGAGAAGGCACGGACAACGGGAGGGAGGGCGGGGGAAGGCACAGACAATGGGAGGGCGGGAGGGAGGGGAGAAGGCATGGACAATGGGAAGGAGGGCGGTGGGGAGAAGACCCGACAACGGGAGGGAGTAAAGAAGGCACCAAAGCATGTCGTACCTTCAGTAGGAGAACCTCGTTAAAGAAAACAGTGCTCACAGTCTAAATAACATGTACCATGTAACACTCGAAGTAAAGGGGCCAGTCGCCATGGGAGGTGACAAATGAAGAGGAGGCGGTACTAAGGAGGGACTACAAGCATATTGACGAATCATAAACCAGCATTTAGGACAATGACACAAGCCAACGGCAAATATGGGCGAAGAGTGGGCGGGGCTTCTATTCGCTACTCCACCACAACAAGTCTTGCAGAGCAGCGCATGTGCGCTGGCTCAGGCTCAACCTAAAAATGAAGGTGATGTAGTAAGTAAGGTGTCCACTTCCAAAGAGGATAATAAGAAAGGTGAGAAATGTAATTACAGAGATGCAAATTGGAACAGTACAAACAAAGGGAAATCTGATCCGGAGGAGAGACGTCCAGTTAGTTTTAGATGTGGGAACAAAGGACATATGGCCAGAGATAAATGTTGTCCTGCTATGAAGTTGAATCGTGCCTTTTGTGGAATTATAGGGCATTTTGACAAGGTATGCAGGAGGAAGTTATTCAAGGCAGAAAAGGGATTTGGGCCAAGAAGGAGGAAGAAGATGGTGATACAGATTCGTTGATCGATGAAGGAGTTCTGTGCATAGATGAAGTGGAGTGTGGGAGTGATGTTGTTTTAGGAGTGTGTTCCAGTTCTAAATACAAAAAAACCCTGTGTGACATAACTATAGGGGGTGTGCAGATACAAATTGTTCCTGAATCAGGGTCCCCGTACAACATCATTCAATGATCAGTGTGGGAGAACACATTTGCTAATGTGTTGAACAAAAGTTTGAGACCATCAGATATTCACCCAGTTACGTTTACCGGAGAGGAGATTCCCATGGTTGTATTTGTAAAGGAGGAATTCTGGTTTAAAGAAAGAGTTGCCAAGGGAAACTATTTGTGGCTGAGAAAGGTCCATCGGTGTTAGGATGGATTGTCCCTTGTATATTTGTGCCACAATGTACTAAACATAATAGGGCCAATGCCATGCTTGATGTACATGTCAAAGTTTGGGGTGCCTTCCGGAGGTGCAGGTTGTCTTTCCTCCAGTTGGGCATCAGCAGAACAACAACGACACCCCAAACACCACATTTTGCTCAAACAAGGCATTTTAATATAAGACACGTACACTATTCGTACCAGACAAATAATTTGCAAATATACTACCTCCCCTTTTTTTTCTCTTTTTTTTTTCATGAGTTGGTTCTCAGACCACGTCAAACAAAGAAAACCAAAAGTCAGTCCCCTGACTGCACCAAAACCAAGAGTCAGCCCTCAGACTGCACCAAAGAGACAGGCTCAAACCCCAGGCATTTTCAAGAGTAAACCAGATTCGTTATATAGCCTGGTAGAGTATCCGCAAACACTCTGTATCTAAACGGTCCGTAGACCCACCAAGTTCAAGCAAGCCAAGAAATGGTCTTCAGACCATACCCAACATTATTCAAGGATGGCGCCATATTTACCAAGAATCATGACAAACTCACCTGGCGCACACAGGTCAAGCAAAGTTATTCTCCACTGCTGACTCTTCGGACCAAACGGTCAGATCCAAGGGTTTCACCTTTTAGGACCCCAGCCGGGATGACCGCTGGGCAAGGCACCGCCCGATCAGACAGGCGGGGCAGCTGCGAGAACTAAACTCTATCGTGTGGGGATCCCCGATCCGCCCATCCGACTTGACGCGGCCCCGTCCTCCACGCCCGGTCGTGGGCGAGATGGGTCAGCCCGATGGAGTCCCTGTTCGGCGCCAACTGAAGGAAGTGACCCGATTAGGGCCACCCGGGTCACTCACGACCACCTCTCAGCCTTCCAAACAAGGAAGAGTCGATCAGGCAGTAGAGAATACAAACCAAGTTATTTATTAGTATTGCGCTGCAGCGGAGCCCAGTCTGACCAGTCTCCTGAGATGACGGTCGAGGGACTTACTCCCCCAACATAAAGTCCGATATTATACATTCCCAATTTCCCAAGAACACGCCCAGACTGGAAAATTCCGGTCCAGGCAACGGTGAACAAAGGTAGCAGAGAAGGATGAGTCACGGCCCTGGGGCTGGGTACATACTGATGGAGCAAGGACTCGTAAATGAGACTTGCTCGGAAGCAATCATTTCGTTTTAACTCATTAACGAATTACTAACAACGTCTTTGTAATTAATATTTCGCATTTAGAAAAAACATGCGCGACAGTGAAGCTTGCCTATGTGTTTACTAACTGCAATAACATGAACGACGGACTAAACGCACTTTAACAAGGGATCTTTACTGCGCATGCGTCTAATACATCTACGTAGTATGACGTACTAATGCTTGGAGGGAAAATCTTGCGCCTGCGCAAAAGACAATAAAATGGCCGCTTGAAAGCTCACATGCATGGCACCTGCTTGGCTGAAATAGAAAATAAGTATTATACTAACGCAAATGCAGAAAGGGTAATAATAAATAGAGTGGGCTAGAGTAGAGGTTGGTGGTGTACAGTGAAACTTGTCTGAATTGAGCTGACTGACTTGACCCCACGCATGCGCACCAGAGAGAGAATAAAGAAAGATGAGTAAGGACTTGTCACGCGTCCAAGGCCAGCGAAGATGTGCCCTGGGAACATGAGGGTGAAGAGTTCATATGAAGGAGCTTTATTCATGACATTGCAACATTTTGTATTAATAAAGTTTGGAGATGTATGGGAAAGGAAATGATTTAATAAAGTTTGAGGGGAGGGATTTGAAAACAATGGTTTAATGAAATAAGTGAAATGTAAGCATGGTGTGACGATCATCTCCCCTCGCCTGTCCAATCAGAGTTAGTATTTTGTGAAATTGAAACATTAATGGGTGGTACATGGTTATGAAAAGGTATAATTGAGGTAGTTTTAGTTAGTTAGTGAGATCTGACACGGAGCTGATGATGAGCAGAGCAGACACGGGGAGAAGCGTCTATGCTGTCGGTGTTGGGGGTGGTGCTGATGCAGTGAGACGCTGATGAAGAAATCGAATGCAGAACCATCTATTTTAACTTAATTGGGTTAGAAAGAAGATCGCGGAAGAACCACGAGGAGGAAGAGAGTGTCAGAGTGGGGTGCGACGCAGACGTCGGTATTTAGAGAGGTGAAGTATCCTGTCCTGATTCCTGTCCTGAAGTCTTTGTCTCCTGATCTATCCCGGAGGATCCTTACCAGCCCTTTGGCCAGGGGGTTGGTCTTCACACCATACTTGGTAATTATAATTCATCGTATTGATAGATGTTCTTCTCTTTCTGTCCTCTTCTTTCTGAGCATAGTTATTGTGTGGATCTGAATTGCTATTGCTTATTGAAACTTGATTGAATTGACATTCTTGCGAATGAGGGTGTTTGTACTGAAACGTTTGAGATGGTTCACACTCAATTAATTTAGATAAAGATTTTAAAACTTCCCAAGTCTGTGATTATTTCATTTTAATCGAGAAATGTTTAATAAGTTATGTTAATTATCACCATCAACTAGTTCCAACTAATGGTCCATTGACCAGAGGAAAGAACTAATTGATCAGTGAAAGGTTTAGTTAGGGAAAGAAAATAACTAGATCTTGAAGTATGAAAATCATAAACTAAGTTTCCAGCGGTCTACATGGTGTTTTGTGGAAGTAGTTATATGGGCCCAGGTGAGTATATGGTAGTGGAGTATCTGCTGTTAGTACACCGCTGGATCAATACTATCTCAGCTCCAAGGCCGTTCGGCCTGTGTGTATCATTCTAAGATGTGGGAACAGGTTTATCTAACAGCGGAGGTATGCAACAATAGAGAGTACATTCATTAGTGCAATAAAACTCAGCCTTGGGCAGTACAAGCTGAAGGTACAGGAGGCAGTTTTCTGCTGAGACAAGCAATATATACAGAAGCTTAGTTGCGATCACAAAACAAAATGTCGGTTACTAATAAAATGGCGCCATGAATGCTAACTTAATACGGAACATAACATAAGCATCACGATAAGAACATTTCAAATCTAACAACTGTCTGGGCCATGGAGAAATTTAGACAATATATATGTGGGCGAATTTTACGTTACGCATGGACCCATAAGCCATGGGTGAATGTTTTAACCTCAGAAGGCATTGTGAAAGCTACCCTTAGGATAGTGAAAATAACCCTAAAATTACTGGATTTTATGTATGAAGTAGTATACTTACCAGGAGAAAGGAATCAAGTGGCGGATTATTTAAGTAGATCACCATTACCTTGGGGTGGAGAAATGGATACGGAGTGGGAAGATTACAGTGTGGCTAGCATAACGGACAATAACATTGCTGCTTCTAAGGAGGAATGGGGAGAAGAATGTGGCAAAGACATTGGGGTATATTCACAAGAACGTGTGATAACTACAGCAAGAGTAGCGTAACGCAACTTTCAATATCGCAGCCTAGCATGGGAAAATAACCCTGTGTCAACGTGGAATTCACAACAAGGCGGTAGCATGCAATAGTCACCACATAACGCGTCAAATGTCATCGTGAAAATCAAAGCCACGCCGAAAAAATGCGAAGCGCGAACGCAAAAAAAACATGCGATGAGGCCAATCGCTGTACAGAAATCAGCGAACACCAGCCACAGGCCTGCAAATCCCACGCGTCCGGCGGAAAAAAGCACCATAAAAGAAAGAAAAAAAAAAAGCCCAAAAACAATTCAAACTGCGTAGCAACATGGATGCACCCGGCCCGAGTGCAGAGGACAAGCCGAACACCACAAGCCCCATGGAGGACCAGCCAGGAACCCCACGTTCGGGGAAGGGCAAGGACAAGAGGAAGAGGAAGATTGGGTTCAGTCCGCAGGAAGACCGGATCATCGTCACGGAGGTGACCGAACACCATCAACAACTGTTCGGCACCTCCACTGCGGCACTGGCAACCCAAACCGAAAAATGGCAGGCAATCGTTACCAACGTCAATGCAGTCGGAGTGTCGAGGAGGTCACTGGAGGAGGTCAAGAGGCGCTGGCATGATCTTTTAAGGCAGACCAAACATAAGCTCGCCGCCAACAGGGAGGCAGCAACGGCGACTGGAGGTGGGAGTCCTGCGACACAGGAGGAGCTGGATGAGCTGGAGCAAATGGTGGCCACAGTCAGCAGTGAGGAGACGGTGGCAGGATTGGGGGGCCTGGACACAGCACGATACGACCTGACCCAACAGCAACAGGGTGAGTAACGACTAGGGACGGGGGGGGCCGGGGGGAGATGGGCACAATGGCACACATGCACAATTATGTGCAGCACACAGCACACCCACAATGACTGTTGTACATGTCCCTGATTGCCTTGGCACACTGCAGCACACATAGAAACGCCAAGTAGGCCCCCATCCACAATGTGCACTGAGGGGCCCCCCCCATCACCAATATCACAACCGACCCATGCACATGTGCTGAATCCAGCAAAGCAGCGGCTCTGTGACCCACACTGACTATGCAAGTAACACTGCATGTCCGATAGCATGGCAGCAGCCGAAAAAAAATGACATGGCCCACGAATCGACATGGAGGTAGCCCAGTGCGGATCACATCTGTAAAGGAGCAGGTCACACTCCGACATGTCCACGTGCACCCACAACCCATGCGGTACAATACACGCAGCAGACGAACAATGCACCAGGCCACAAAATCTGTCCGAGAGCACATATGACCCAAGTCAAAAGCAAATCAGGCCCCGAAAAGCACACAATTCAAAGGCACCCCGCCTCAAAGGGAGAAGGCTACACGAAATCAGAGCTGCAGGGGCAACTCCCCCACAATGCAGCACACACACATAGCAATCACAGGACGTCCGCAATGACGGCAATGTGGTACAATGTGCAACCCCAGCACCACAGGACAGAGCTCACAACAGGTTCCGTTCATACGTAGTAACTGTCCACTCACATCTGGCATTGCCTGACACTGTGTGATGATAATGAACGGGTACTACCACACATCAGTCATGTCCCCGGAAAACACACTGACTGCCATCAAATAGCCAGCTCCCCCAAAACAGTCACAATGTACATTGGCATGCAGTCTGAATGTAAACATCTGCAAATCAACAACATACATGTGAAACTCTGTTAACCTGCATCTCCCCTTCACATTTCAGAGTGACAATCAACACTTACTGCAGAGCAGACCACAAACCCCATCATTGATGATGTAGAGGACAACCTGCACATATGTCAAGATACCCTCCAACAGATACTGGACAGCCTCTGCACCCCACCCCCAGGAGCAGGGCAGGCCAGCTGCCTCAAGGTGACCCCACCACCTGCACAGACCACACAGCAGGAAACACACACCACCACGGCTGTCTCCCAGGACCCCCCGACCAATACATGGAGTACATACAACTTGTGTGGTCTTCCCAGGTGGAGTTGGCTGAACAGCTGCAGGTGGGTTTCGATCTCGAGCAGCCAAACTCGATGCCATACGTGGGTGTCTGAGTCCCATCAGGGACCACGTACAGTCCCTATCGGACACCCCCGGTACGCACCATGCTCCGCCACAGGCTTTGGCTGACCTCGCTGGTGCCATGAATCGTACACAAGAACTGTGTGGGCAGACAGGCACCAGCCATGACAGCACAGAGTTGGCACAGATGCGGAGGTCAATGGAGACTATGGAGCAGATGCAGGCTGGAAGGATGTCTGCCACGGATGGACACCAGCAAGTAGTAGCTGGGAACTTCAATGCCCTGCAGTACTTCATCTTGCCATTGCTGCCACTGAGCCGTCCCCAGATGACTGCAGCGGGAACATCGACACACACAGCTCCGACCCCTGATGTGTCTGTGGCACACAGTGATGCAGCCATCACCCCACCACACACACCAGACACACAGGACACAGAACCCGTATCAGGGGAGTAAGAAGGGGATGGGAACTACTGTGTGAGGAAGGAGGCAGTAGCATCCATCACCGCCGTATGGCCTGTCCCTGCCTGGTTATGACCTATGCATCATGGCCTGGGAAACACCTCCTACTGACCCCCGGAACACTCTGCGACATTCACCCGGACCCCGACACGGACTGCCATTTCTTCACCGCTGGCCAATTACACAGCTATCCTGCTGCAGACTGCACTCTCCCTCTTCCCAATCACTGTGCAATCCCCAAAGGACTCTGGTTGGCCACCACTGGGCTTCCATGTGATGTGGGCTAGGATGGCCATGTACAGCTCCAGCTCCGTCAATCACCTGAATGTGAATAAAACATTCTAAATCACACAGATGTGTCATCACTATGTTCACTCACGTATGGAAGTATGGCTGGATGTGGGGACGATGATTGCACATGAAGGTATACCCTGGTAACTTACATCTATGCGCATGTGTATCCCTGACCCAAACGAAAGCAGGCCAGGAGTGGTGTCCTACACCACATGTGACAACAGAACTTCACGTTGTATACCTACTCACACACATCTGTGTGGACACATTCTGAAGTGAGATATGACATTGCTCCACATGATCAGTGGTTGGACACTATACTCACATTGCTGACGTCACGTAAGTGCACATGTCGTTCAGCACATATCCAAAAACAATGTCTGGCTCACAGAGGTGGAGCTTGCCAAAGGGACACACCCACATTGCACATGCGTCAGTCAGTTCCTCCCTGTGTAGGGACGATGCTCATTGTGGCACACGAGTGGACAATCTAAACAACACACCTCACAGTTAGACACCAGTGGAGTGGCATAGACTTTATTGGCATGTGCGTGTCAGTACGGACGAGGCAACGGCCACAGCAGGCAGGGACATGCTTAAGACACACGCAGCATGGGTACATGTCGAGGTTCAGAAAATGTCGGGGCTAAAATGGACAACATTCATCACGGATGGCAACGCTCACAGTCCACCTTGCCTTGCTGGATGAGTCATGTGTTGTTTGGCGTCCGCCCATTGCCCCGTGTGAGGGGGCACGACTCACTGCACATGGGATCTGCATAGTGCTCTGCCTCCGGAGTGCACCAATTGTCTACTCTGCTGACAGTGATCAGGTGTGAGGGTCCGGCAGGTTCACATGTCGTGCTACATTGCCATGTGTGTGCTCTCCCCCAGCAGTGTGTCCGAATTGGCAACGTTGCCAAACGACGCTGTGTTGCTCCGACCATGGACCTGCGTCACCTTGCACAGGTGTGTGTACACACGCGTTGTTCCATGCACATGCATCCAGAGCCCGAACGAAGGCAGACGTGTCCTCTGTTGTGGTGGGATATGTGAGCAATCCCCACGATGCAACAAGTTGTTGGGCCATGTGCTGTGGGTGGCAATCGGATGTGGCTGCAGGAACGTAGTTACTCATCCATTAATGCCCGTGCAGCTTCATGTGCAATGTGTTCCAATAGTACGTCGTTGTCGTGTTCAAGGAACACCAGGGTGAGCCAATCCATTAGGTGGTCCGGGCAGGTGTGCTCAGCCCACGCCGTCTCACCAATCCGCCATACAGCCCAAAAGGGGAGCGCCTCGATGTGGTCACTGCACACGAGAAATTGTGCAATCTCCCATGCACAACTACCAAAACATACGCAGTATGTCAAGGCGTCCCATGCACGGCTGTCTCAGTTACACTCCTTTTTGTGATCCAACAGGGGGCGCAGACACAAGTCATAGTCCAATTCATCAACAGTTGTGTTGGATAGGCAGACATCCATGGGACACTCGAATGTGCATGTTCGGCAGTGGAACCAGGGCTGGACGCAGGTGACGTGGGCAATGCGGATGCTGAGCCTGTAACTGATCCGCAGCACTGCCAGTGGCAGTGCGCCCAGTAAATGCAGCATAAGTGCACGGTACTGTTCCACGTGACGGGGGTTGTGCATGTGCCCGGTGTGGCCTGCCATTGCGTTGGTGCATCTCGTGAACCGGCACTGTTCTGAACTGCGGCAGTTGTGTGGAGGATATGCCACAGCTCTGAGCAATGATTCGAATGTGTGTGCAACGTTGTGGGTAATGGGTTGCTGTTTCCGTGAGTGTCAAGGGCATCCCATGCGGGGGTACCACAGGCAGGGGCTTCTGTGTGTGGGCTGTGGATAAGTCGGATGGTTCATTTGTGGAATGCGTGGTGTGGGAGTCGTCCCCATCTGCCATTGAAACTCTATCAGGGTGTTCCAGGCGCGTTCTGGACCAAGGTAAGAGGTGCAGGTGTCCTCCTGCCTTCTGCATTGGGACAATGGTGCTTTCATCCCTGATGTTTGTCTGACTACTACTTGCGTTTTCGGAATGTGATGTGGCTTTGGCGCTGAGATTGTGACACGGCCTTGGGCTCATGGTGTACGAATGGGGATGCACACACACATGTTGGCATGTGTAGCCAGGTGCCCAAGTGGCCTTACGCTGCTTGTGCTATCTCACTCCGTCTCTCTCCCTCGCTCTCTCCCTCTTTCCTTTGTTGGGCGCATGGCACACCTTCTCTTGCATTTGGTCTTCCAGGCTGTGTGCTACAGATTGTCCAGTGAGGAGCCGCTAGGACTCATCCTAAGGGTTGTTTCTGCTTTTGTTTGTATGGTGTTTTGTGTTGGTGATTGCATTGCTGTATGACTGATTCTCCATTTTCTGGCCACGCATGTATGTTTATTTTCCTGCTTGTGCGACATCAGGCAAAATGTTTGTTTTGGGATTCGTGGTGTTGGTGTGTAGTTTCTTAGTCCGGGGTCGGGGGTGGTGGGGGTGTTACGGGCCTGGGTGTGGTGTCTGTGGGTGTTGTGGCCGACTAAGCAGGTCAACGCCGTTTCCTCATCCTGCTTCAACATCCTCCGAATGCTCCGCAGGATCTTCAAGTGGATCCCCACCGAAACAAGAAAAACAGTCACCCAGGCCCTCGTCACCAGCAGGCTGGACTACGGAAACGCCCTCTACGCAGGAACGACGGCTAAGCTCCTGAGACGGCTGCAACGCATCCAGAACGCCTCTGCACGTCTTATCCTCGACATCCCCCGACGCAGCCACATCACACCCCACCTGAGAGACCTGCACTGGCTCCCTGTCAACAAGAGGATAACCTTCAAGCTCCTCACCCACGCACACAAAGCACTCCACAACTCCGGACCAGCCTACCTCAACAGACGACTCGGCTTCTACACCCCCACCCGCCAGCTCCGCTCGACCAGCCTCGCCCTCGCCACAGTCCCCGCATCCGGAAAACGACCGCCGGCGGCAGATCCTTCTCCCACCTCGCCGCCAAGACCTGGAACACCCTCCCCACCAACCTCCGACAGACCCAAGACCTACTGGCCTTCAGAAGACTCCTCAAGACCTGGCTCTTCGATCAGTAGCAGCACCACCCCCCTCTTCCCCCAGCGCCTTGAGACCCTCGCGGGTATGTAGTGCACTTTATAAGTGACATGATTGATTGATTGATTGATTAATTGGGTGTCCGTGGAAGCATGTTCAGTTGCTCGTGGGCATCTGTTGTCCTTCATGTGTGGCTCTGGGCGGTGCTCCCTTTTGTGGTGCAGGCTGTGGTCGGACTTTACACCAGGTCAGGGCAGGTGTAGATTTCCTGGTGCTAACGCGGCTTATCGCCGGTTTTGTGTTTTTATCGCCGATGTGGCTGGTCGTTGTGAATGTTGAGGTGTGATGTTGTTGCGCCTTTTGTCACGGGAACGCCTACTCTGCATCTCATTAGCAATAGTTGCGCGGGTCCACTGTGGCGATGTTTTTTACGGCTGCTATCGCGGGTAAACTGGTGCTGTGGGCTGTTTACACCAGCTTGTGAATGGGGAGGTATATTTATCACGACTTTGGCTGCGATAAAGTGCCGTTAATTCAGCGATAGCTCCTTGTGAATATGCCCCATTATTTTGAAAGAGGTAATGAATTTCGCTGTTAAGGGGTGGCCGAGTAAGAAGAAGTTACAAGAGGATAAAGAGATTGAGGAGGTGGTTAGAATGTGTCATGTTTGTGCCAATTCTGATAAGGCGCAGTTTTTGTTGAGACCATCGTTCGGGGGTGGACAGATTCCGGAGCGTCCTTGGGAGGATTTGATTATTGACTTGTTGAGCCCCGTTATGGATGTCAGAGGGGAGTACAAGCATGTGATAGTGGTTATTGAAAATATTTCTAAGTGGCCGGAAGTGGAAATAGTTAATTTTCTGGAAAACCGGTTTCTGAGGGAAGGTATTCCTCCATTCATTCTGAGTGGCAATGGTCCTCAGTTTAGTTCAGACAAATTTAGTAGCATTCTTAACAGGAATGGAATTGTTTGGAAGAAAACGCCAGTTTATCATCCAGCAGGAAATGGCGTCATAGAAAGCTGTAATAGAGTGGAGACTGACAGACAGAGAGGAAAGCGGGAGAGAGAGTGACAGAGAGAGGGACAGAGAGAGAGAGACAGAGAGGGAGAGAGAGAGAAAGAGAGAGAGAAAGAGAGACGGCGGGGGAAGGGGAGGGAGACAAAACGAGAGAGAGAGGGGGAGAGAGAGAGGGAGAAAGCAAAAGAGAGAGGGAGAGAGAGAGACAGACAGAGATGGGGAGAGAGGGAGAGATAGAGAGAGAAAGCAACAGAGAGAGAGAGAGGGAGGGAGTGAGAGAGATGGAGAGATAGATGGAAAGAGAGAGAGGGAGACAGAGGGGGAGAGAGAGACAGAGAGGGAGAGAGAGGGGGAGAGAGGTAGAGAGAGGCAAAGAGAGAGAAAGAGGCAGAGTGTGAGAGGGAGAGAGAGACAGAGGGAAAGAGAGAGAGGGGGGAGAAAGAGAGAGTGAGAGAGAGAGACAAAGAGGGCGAGAGTGGGGGAGAGAAGGCAAAAGAGAGAGACACACAGAGAGATAGAGAGGGGGAGAGAGAGACAGAGAGAGAGAGAAAGAGGGAGAGAGAGACAGAGTGAAAGAGAGATAGACAGAGGGGGAGAAAGAGAAAGGAGACAGAGAGACAGAGATGGAAAGAGAGAGAGATAGAGAAAGCAAAAGAGAGAGACACACACACAGAGATAGAAAGGGGGAGAGAGGTAGAGAGAGACAGAGAGAGACAGAGAGAGAGGGAGGGAGAGAGAGAGAGAGAAAGACACAGAGAGATAGAGAGGTGGGAAGAGAGAGAGAAAGCAAAAAAGTAAGAGAGTAGAGAGAGAAGGAGAGAAGAGAGAGAGATGCAGAGACAGAGAGGGAGAAAGAGTCGGAGAGAGGGAGAGACGGAGAGAGAGAAAGAGAGACAGAGAGCGCGAGAGAGACAGAGACAGAGAGGGAGAGAGAGGGGGAGGGGGAGAGAAAGAATGAGAAAGACAGAGGAGGAGAGAAAGAGAGACAGAAAGGGAGAGAGAAACAGAGAGCGAGAGAAAGCAAAAGAGAGAGACACACACAGAGACGGGGGGAGAGAGAGAGAGTTAGAGAGAGAAAGAGAGAGAAAGAGAAAGAGGCAGAGAGACAAAGAGAGAGAGGCAGAGAGAGAGGGAGAGAGACAGAGAGGGAGAGAAGGAGGGAGAGAGAAAGAGAGAGAGAGAGGGGGGAGAGAAAGAAAGAAAGAGAGAGAGGGGGGAGACAGACAGAGAGGAGAGAGGGAGAGAGAGAGAGACAGAGGCGGGGAGGGAGAGAGAGGGACAAGAGGAGAGAGAGAGAAAGAAAAAAGAGAGAGAGAAAGAGACAGAGGGGGAAGAATGAGAGAGAGGGGGAGAGCGAGAGAGATAGAGAGAGGGAGAGAGAAAGCAAAACAGAGAGACAGAGAGAGGGAGGACGGAGAGAGACAGAGAGACGGAGAGGGGGGAGAGCGAGAGGGGGAGAGAGAAAGAGGCAGAGAGAGCGAGAAAGAGGCAGAGAGAGAGAGGAAAAGCAAAAAAGAGAGAGAGACAGAGAAGGGGGAGAAAGAGAGGCAGAGGGGGGAGATAGAGTGAGAGGAGGAGAGAGAGAGAGACAGAGGGGGAGAGGGAGAGAGAAAGCAAAAGAGAGAGACACAGAGAGACAGAGGGGAGAGGGAGACAGAGAGGGAGAGAGGTAGAGAGAGAGACAGAAGGGGAGAGAAAGAGATATAGAGAGAGAGAGGGAGAGAGAGAAAACAAAGGAGAGAGCAAGACAGAGAGAGAGACAGAGAGGGGGAAAAGAGAGAGAGAGAAAGTAAAAAAAAGAGAGAGAGAGATAGGGGGAGAGAGGTAGAGAGAGGGACAGAGAGGGACAAAAAGAAGGAGGTAGAGAGAGGGAGAGGTGGGGAGAGAGAGACAGAGAGAGAGAAAGCAAAAAAGAAATAGAGTAGAGAGAGAAGGAGAGACAGAGAGAGAGGTAGAGGAAAAGAGAGAGGGGGAGAGAGAGAGAGGTTGAGAGACAGAGAGGGGGAGAGAGGCAGAGGGAAGGAGCGAGGGAGAGAGAGAGGGAGAGAGAGACAGAGCGTGAGAGAGAGAGGGGAGGAGAGAGAGAGAGAGAAAGAGTGAGAGAGGGGGAGAGAAAGAGAGAGAGAGGGAAAGAAAGCCAGAGAGGGAGAGAGAGAGCAAGAGAGAGAAACACACAGAAATACAGAGGGGGAAAGAGAGAGAGTTAGGGGGGATTGAGAGGTAGAGAGGGAGAGAGAGAGAGAAAAAGAGAGAGAGAGAGACAGAGGGGGAGAGAAAGAGGGAGAGAGAGGGAGAGAGGGGGGAGAAAGAGAGGAAGAGAGAGGGAGGAGACAGACAGAGGAGGAAGAGAGAGAGGGAGAGAGAGACGGAGACAGGCGGGGAGGGAGAGAGAGACAAGGGTAGAGAGAGAGAGAGAGAGTGAGTAAGCAAAAAAGAGACAGAGGGGGAGAGAGAAAGAGACAGACGGGGAGAAAGAGAGAGACAGAGAAAGCTAGAGAGAAGGAGAGAGAGAGAAAGAAAGAAAGAGAAAGAAAGCAAAACAGAGAGACAGAGAGAGAGAAAGATGGAGAGAGAGGGAGAGAGAGATGAGAGAGAGACAGAGAGGGGGAGAGAGAGAGAGACAGAGGGAGAGAGAGAGGGGGGACAGAGAGAGGTAGAGAGACAGAGAAAGAGGCAGAGAGAGAGACAGAGAGAAAGAGGCAGAGTGAGAGGGAGAGAGAGAAATAGCAAAAAAGAGAGGGGGAGAGGGAGAGAGAGACAGAGGGGGAGAGGGAGAGAGAAAGCAAAAGAGAGAGACATAAAGAGACAGCGGGAGAGAGAGAGAGGGGGGGATAGGGGGAGAGAGAGACAGAGAAGAGGGAGCGAGAAAGAGAGGGGGAGAGAGAGAGACAGAGAGGGGGGAGAGAGAGATAGAGAGGGAGGGAGGTAGAGAGAGAGAGAGAGAAAAAGCAAAAGAGAGAGACAGAGAGCTAGAGAGGGGGAGGGAGAGGTAGAGAGAGAGACAGAGAGAGAGAGGGAGAGAGAGGGGGAGAGAGAAAGCAAAAGAGAGAGACAGAGAGATAGAGAGGTGAGGAGAGAGAAGTAGAGAGACAGAGAAAAAGAGAGACAGAGAGAAAACAAAAAAGAGAGAGTAGAGAGAGAAGTAGAGAGAGAAAAAGATGCAGAGAGGAGAGGGAGAGACGGACAGACAGAGAGGGAAAGAGAGAGAGAGTCAGAGAGGGGGAGAGAGGAAGCGGGAGGGAGAGAGGGGGAAAGAGAGAGGGAGGGAAAGAGAGACAGGGAGCACGAGAGGGGGAGAGGGAGGGAGAGAGAAAGAGAGAGAGACAGATGGGGGAAGAGAGATGGAGAGAGAGAGAAAGCAAAAGATAGAGAGACACACAGAGAGACAGAGGGGGAACGAGGGAGAGTTAGAGAGGGGGAGAGAGAGGTTCAAAAAGAGAGAGAGAGTTAGAGAGAGAAAGAGAGAGAGAGGGCGAGAGAGACAGAGAGGGAAAGAGAGAGAGAGAGACAGAGAGGGTGAGAAAGAGAAAGAAGGAGAGAGAGAGAGAGAGATAGAGAAAGCAAAAGAGAGAGACACACACACAGAGATAGAGTGGGAGGAGAGAGACAGAGAGAAAAAGAGAGACAGAGAGAGAGAGAGAAAGCTAAAGAGAGAAAGACACAGAGTAAGAGAGGTGGGGAGAGAGAGAAAGAAAAAAGTAAGAGAGCAGAGAGAGAGAAGAGAGGCAGAGACAGAGAGGGAGAAAGAGAGTCGGAGAGAGGGAGAGAGAAAGAGACAGAGAGCACGCGAGAGAGACAGAGAGAGAGGGGGGAGGGGGGAGAAAGAATGAGAAAGAGACAGAGGGGGAGAGACAGAGAGAGCGAGAGAAAGCAAAAGAGAGAGAGAGAGACACACACACAGAGACAGAGAGGGGAGAGAGAGAGAGAGAGAGAAAGCAAAAAAGAGAGAGAGTTAGAGAGAGAAAGAGGCAGAGGCAGAGAGACAAGGAGAGAGAGAAGCAGAGAGAGAGGGAGAGAGACAGAGAGGGAGAGAGAGACAGAGAGGGGGGAGAAGGAGAGAGAGAGGGAGGGAGAGAGAGAGAAAGAGAGAGAGGGGGGAGGAGAAAGAAAGAAAGAAAGAGAGAGAGGGGGAGACAGACAGAGGGGAGAGGGAGAGAGAGAGACAGAGGCGGGGAGGGAGAGAGAGGGACAAGAGGAGAGAGAGAGAAAGAAAGAAAGAAAAAAGTGAGAGATGGGGAAAGAGAAAGAGACAGAGAGGGGGAACAATGAGAGAGAGAGAGGGGGAGAGTGATAGAGAGAGGGAGAGAGAAAGAAAGAGAGAGAAAGCAAAACAGAGAGAGACAGAGAGAGGGAGGAGGGAGAGAGACGGAGAGGGGGAGAGAGAGAGAGAAAGGCAGAGAGAGAAAGAGGCAGAGAGAGAGGAAAAGTAAAAAAGAGAGACAGAAGGGGGAGAGAGAGAGAGAGAGAGACAGAGGGGGAGATAGACTGAGAGGAGGAGAGAGAGAGGGAGAGAGAGAGAGAGACAGAGGGGGAGAGGGGGAGAGAAAGCAAAAGAGAGACACAGAGAGACAGAGGGGAGAGGGAGACAGAAAGAGAGAGGGAGAGAGGTAGAGAGAGAGACAGAAGGGGAGAGAGAGATAGAGATAGAGAAAGTGAGAGAAGTGGGAGCGAGAGAGAGAGAGAGAGAAAACAAAGGAGAGAGCAAGACAGAGAGAGGGAGAGAGAGACAGAGCGGGGAAAGGAGAGAGAGAGAGAGAAAATAAAAGGGGGAGAGAGACAGAGGTAGGGGGAGAGAGAGGGACAGAGAGGGACAAAAAGAGGGAGATAGAGGGAGAGGTAGAGAGAGAGAGAAGGAGAGAGACAGAGAGAGGAAGCAAAAAAGAAAGAGAGTAGAGAGAAGGAGAGAGAGACAGAGAGAGGTAGAGGAAAAGTGAGAGGGGGAGAGAGAGGTTGAGAGACAGAGAGGGAGAGAGAGAGAGTCAGAGAGGGGGAGAGAGGGAAGGACAGAGGGAGAGGGAGCGAGAGAGAGAAAGAGACAGAGAGTGTGAGAGAGAGAGGGAGAGAGAGAGAAAGAGAGAGACAGAGGGAGAGGGAGCGAGAGAGAGAGAGAAAGAGAGACAGAGAGCGTGAGAGAGAGAGGGAGGGAGAGAGAGAGAGAAAGAGAGAGACAGAGGGGGAGAGAAAGAGAGAGAGAAGGAGAGAAAGCCAGAGAGGGAGAGAGAGAGAAACACACAGATATACAGAGGGGACAAGAGAGAGAGTTAGGGGGGATTGAGAGGTAGAGAGGGAGAGAGAGAGAGCAAAGAGAGACAGAGAGGAGGAGAGAGAGGAAGAGAGAGAGAGACAGAGGGGGAGAGTGAGAGACCTAGAGGGGGAGAGAGAGGGAGAGAGAGGGACAAGAGGAGAGAGAGAGAAAGAAAGAAAAAAGCGAGAGATGGAGAAAGAGACAGAGAGGGGGAACAATGAGAGAGAGACAGAGAGGGGGAGAGTGAGAGAGAGAGGGAGAGAGAAAGAAAGAGAGAGAAAGCAAAACAGAGAGAGACAGAGAGAGAGGGAGGAGGGAGAGAGACGGAGAGGGGGAGAGAGAGAGAGAAAGAGGCAGAGAGAGAGAGGAAAAATAAAAAAGAGAGAGAGAGACAGAGAAGGGGGAGAGAGAGAGAGAGACAGAGGGGGAGATAGAGTGAGAGAGAGAGGGGGGGAGAGGGAGAGAGAAAGCAAAAGAGAGAGACACAGAGAGACAGAGGGGAGAGTGAGACAGAGAGGGAGAGAGTAGAGAGAGAGACAGAAGGGGAGAGAAAGAGAGAGATAGAGATAGAGAAAGAGTGAGAGAAGGGGGAGCGAGAGAGGGAGAGAGAGAGAAAACAAAGGAGAGAGCAAGACAAAGAGAGGGAGAGAGAGACAGAGCGGGGGAAAGGAGAGAGAAAGAGAGAGAGAGAGAAAATAAAAGGGGGAGAGAGACAGAGAGGTAGGGGGAGAGAGGGGGACAGAGAGGGACAAAAAGAGGGAGGTAGAGCGAGAGGGAGAGGTAGGGAGAGAGAGAAGGAGAGAGACAGAGAGAGAATGCAAAAAAGAAAGAGAGTAGAGAGAAGGAGAGAGAGAGAGACAGAGAGAGGTAGAGGAAAAGTGAGAGGGGGAGAGAGAGGTTGAGAGACAGAGAGGGAGAGAGAGAGAGTCAGAGAGGGGGAGAGAGGGAGAGGGAAGGACAGAGGGAGAGGGAGCGAGAGAGCGAAAGAGACAGAGAGTGTGAGAAAGAGAGGGAGTGAGAGAGAGAGAGAGACAGAGAGCGTGAGAGAGGGAGGGAGGGAGAGAGAGAGAGACAGGGGGAGAGAAAGAGAGAGAGAAGGAGAGAAAGCCAGAGAGGGAGAGAGAGGGAGAAACACACAGATATACAGAGGGGGCAAGAGAGAGAGTTAGGGGGGATTGAGAGGTAGAGAGGGAGAGAGAGAGAGCAAAAGAGAGACAGAGAGGAGGAGAGAGAGGAAGAGAGAGAGAGAGAAAAAAGAGAGATAGACAGAGGGGGAGAGAAAGAGAGAGTGAGAGACCTAGAGGGGGAGAGAGAGAGAGAGACCGAGAGAAAAAGAGAGAGACAGAGGGGGGAGAAAGAGAGGGGAAGCAGACAGAGGGGGAAGAGAGAGAGACAGATAGAGAGACAGAGGTGGGGAGGGAGAGAGAGAGAGACAAGAGGAGAGAGAGTGAGTAAGCAAAAAAGAGACAGAGGGGGGAGAGAGAAAGACAGAGAAAGCGAGAGAGATAGAGAGGAGAGAGAGAGAAAGAGAGCAAGAAAGCAAAGCAAAGAGGCAGAGAGAGAGAAAGATAGAGAGAGGGGGGAGAGATACAGAGAGGGGGAGAGAGAGAGAGACAGAGAGAGAGAGACAGACAGGGAGAGAGAAAGGAGGGGAAAAGGGAGAGGCAGAGAGAGGGAGAGAGAGAAAGAGGCAGAGAGAGAGGAAAAGCAAAAAAGAGAGAGAGAGAGAAGGGGAGAGAGAGAGAGAGCGACATAGAGGGGGGAGATAGAGTGAGAGGAGGAGAGAGAGAGGGAGAGAGAGACAGTGGGGGAGAGGGAGAGAGAAAGCAAAAGAGAGAGACACAGAGAGACAGAGGGGAGAGGGAGACAGAGAGGGAGAGAGAGAGACAGAAGGGGAGTGAAAGAGACAGATAGAGAGAGAGAGAGAGAGAGAGAGAGTGAGAGAAGGGGGAGCGAGAGAGGGAGAAAACAAAGGAGAGAGCAAGACAGAGAGAGGGAGAGAGACAGAGGTAGGGGGAGAGAGGGACAGAGAGGGACAAAAAGAGGGAGGTAGAGAGAGAGGGAGAGGTAGGGAGAGAGAGAAGGAGAGAGACAGAGAGAGAAAGCAAAAAAGAGAGAGAGTAGAGAGAGAAGGAGAGAGACAGAGAGAGGTAGAGGAAAAGATAGAGGGGGAGAGAGAGGTTGAGAGACAGAGGGAGAGAGAGAGTCAGAGAGGGGGAGAGAGGGAGTCAGAGAGGGGGAGAGAGGGAGTGGGAAGGACAGAGGGAGAGGGAGCGAGAGAGAAAGAGAGACAGAGCGTGAGAGAGGGAGGGAGAGAGAGCGAGAGAAAGAGAGACAGAGAGAGGGAGGGAGAGAGAGCGAGAGAGAAAGAGAGAGAGAGAGAGACAGAGGGGGAGAGAAAGAGAGAGAGAGGGAGCGAAAGCCAGAGAGGAGAGAGAGAGAGAAACACACAGAAATACAGAGGGGGAAGAGAGAGAGTTAGGGGGATTGAGAGGTAGATAGGGAGAGAGAGAGAGAGAGAGCAAAAGAGAGAGAGAGGAGAGAGAGAGAGAAAAAGAGAGAGAGAGACAGAGGGGGAGAGAAAGAGGGAGAGAGTGAGAGACCTAGAGGGGGAGACAGAGAGAAAAAGAGAGAGACAGAGGGGGGAGAAAG
>CAWUFW010002812.1:1800000-2042312 GCA_963921515.1 Calotriton arnoldi | reverse complement strand
CTTTGGCAGTATGAGGAAAAAAAAAAAGGCATTACATATGGACTCCTCTAACGCCCTTGACATTACCCCTGCACTCATGTAATCACCAATACATTAGCTATCCACTGCTCCAATCACCCAGGCACTACCCTTGCACTCCTCCAATCACCCAGGAACTACTTATGCAATCGTGAAATCACCCAGGAACTACCACAACACTCATGCAACTACCCATACATTACTGTTGCACTCATGCAATCACCCAGGCACTAGCTATGCACTCATAGAATAACCCAGGCACTACTCTTGCACTGCTACAATCATCCTGGCACTACCCATGCACTCATGCAATCATCTAGCCAGTACCCATGCCCTTAGAAAATCACCCAGGCACTACTTATGCATTCTTCCAATCACTCAGACACTACCACTACAGACATGGAACCACCCAGACATTACTCCTGCACTCATGCAATCAGCCAAACATTACTCATGCACTTCTCCAATTATGTACACATTACCCCTGCACTCATGCAATCACTTAGGCATCACCTATGCACTCTCGAATGACCCAGACATTACCCTTGCACTCATGCAATCACCTAGCTATTACCCATACAGTCCTTCAATCACTCAGGCAGTACCCATGCACTTATAATATCATCCAGACACTACCTATGCACTCATGAAATCACACAGGCACTACTGATGCACTCCTCGATGCACCTAGGCATTACCCATGCACTCCTCTAATCAGCCATGCACTATCCATGTACTCCTTCAATCACCCAGGCACTACTCTTGCACTCTCCCAATAACTCAGGCACTACCCCTGTACTCATATAATTACCCAGGCAATACCCATGCACTTATAAAATCACCCAGGCAGTACCTCTACACTCATGCAATTAGCTAGACATTACCCCTACACTCATGCAATTACCCAGGCATTACCTATGCACTCCTCTAATCCCCCAGACATTATCCCTGCACTCATGCAATCACTTAGGCATTACCCATGCACCCCTCCAATTATCTACACATTATCCTTGCACTCATGCAATCACTTGGGCATTACCTATGCATTCCTCCAATGACCCAGACATTACCCCTGCACTCATGCAATCACCTAGGTATTACCCATGCAGTCCTTCAATCACTCAGGTAGTACCCATGCACTTATAAAATCATCCAGTCACTACCTATGCTCTCGTGCAATCACACAGGCACTACTGATGCACTCCTCGATGCACCTAGGCATTACCCATGCACTCTTATAATCACCTAGGCATTACCCATGTACTCATGCAATCACTCAGGTAGTACACATGCACTTCTGCAATCACCTAGGCACTACACATGCACTCACACATGCACTATCCATACACTTCTCCATATATTCCACTTGCCACAATTCATACAACACTTACAAATTTGTCTATTTTTAACCGAATAGGCGGTTCTGAAAAGAACCCTTTTTTTCTTCTTTTTTTGTTTTCTATTTTTTTGGTGTTTTAAAATAAATAAATAAATAAATAAACAGAACCAACGGTGAAAACGTTCAAAAAATTATGCAATTAGAAAGTCATTGCATAAAAATTTAACAGTGGTGGTTCTTAATGGTAACCACAATGGCATCCACTGATTGCTCGCCAAAACATAATATTTTCTTGCATTTAACACAATGCAGTTCCAGTCTGGCAAACTTAGGGATGATATTTGGTGTTCCAGTTGCTGTGGTACCAGATGAAGTGCTAGGTCCAGCTTCTGTTGCTCTCGTCGCAACTGTTCCCTTGCGAGACGCCGTGGGTGCATTGTTTGCAAATGCTTTAGCATGGATGACGTGCCGCAGCAATACTTTTTTTCTGATCCTCGTGAGAGGACCTTGTCGCAAATGGTGCATGTAACTTTATGGGCATTGACCTTTTTCTCCGCAGGTGGTATGGAGAAAATGCCCAAACGATACTCTTGTATCTGGTCTTGACTGGTTCCTCCAAGTCTTCTTCCTCTTCAGGTGGAAGCTGCTGAGATGGATTGCCAGCTGCCATTTTCAGATGGAAAAAAAACCCACCAAAAAAAGGCAAAGAAGAGGAGCAAAAGACAACAGGTGTGTCTGCTGAGATGCACTTGAAAGAATGAAAAAAATGGGTGGGGTCCTTCAAGTTCTAGAATCAAAAGCTTCTTAACCAATTAAATTGATTCTTTTGAAGTCACATGGGATTCGCGCACCCGGCGCGCAACCAACGCGCACCCGACGCGATTTCCGAAAACTATATTTAACAATAATATATCTTTATTACAATTACAAATATATGATATTTACAATTATGTTAAATAATCTCTTGGTATAATATACATATTAAAGTTGTATACATATACTTTTAAAACTTAAAAATTTGCAGTGCTTTCACGCACCTGGCGTGACCCCCGAAATACGTACGTGACGTTACGCGGGGCCGAGAACCTAGCGCGCATCTTACATGACTTAACCAATATGGTGGCAACATTTTTGGATTCGCGCACCCACCGTGACTGGTACATGATCGGTACGCGAATCCACTTAAAAAAACGGGGGGGGGGAGGATCACTTTAAAAAAAAAAAAAAAAAATCATGTAAATTCATATTTTAGAAAAGAGAAAACATCACATTATTTTTATAAAAATTTAAAAATTAAGAAAAAGTACTTTTTGGACATTATAGTTAGAAATTATCATTTGAAAAACCTTTGAAATTCACTGAAAAAACCAAAGGTTTCAGGGACGTTATAGTTAGAAAATAGCATTTAAAAAACCTTTGAAATTCACTGGAAAAAAACAAAGGTTTCAGGGACGTTATAGTTAGAAATTAGCATTTAAAAAACCTTTGAAATTCACTGAAAAAACCATAGGTTTCAGGGACGTTATAGTTAGAAATTAGCATTTAAAAAACCATAGAAATTCACTGAAAAAACCACAGGTTTCAGGGACGTTATAGTTAGTTGGACATTTCACTCGTACAAAACCAGAGAAATTCGTCCATTATAGTTAGTTGAGCTAACTATAACTTGCGCCCCCACAATGCACTTCTGATGACATCACATATTACTTCATTCATGACATGGTCAGTGACATCACTGATGACATCTCAAATGACATCACTGATGATATCATCCACGTGATAATCTGATGCACCTCCTCACACCCTAATATAACGTTTGATACACCCACTCTAAAATACAGACTACCATTTTCGAAACCATAGACACACCAATACCAGTTACTACATATCCACTCACTGATTCCTAGGTCTACACACACATCCACTCATTCACCCATGCAGTTACTCATATATGCAGTCACTCATCAATACAGCACTATCATATGCACTCATACACCTATACAGACACTCACACACCGCCACTCATCCATAGAGTTACTCATACACCTAGTCAGTCATGCAAAGAATCAATCACACTCCCATTTACTCACCTATACAGTTATACACACACCACTTCACTTATTCATACAGATACTAACACATACTTACTCTCTTATACAATCACTGATACAAACACACACTCATCCATACAGCCACTCTCACAATCACTCACTCTCACATATAGTCATTTATATACTCCAACACTCACATATACTGCCTTTCACATATGTAGTTACTCACACATGTACCACTGAGACATCCATTCACTCACCAACAGACCCATACACACACTCACCCACCCATACAGCCCTTCACAGATGCACTCTTGAACCCATACACCCAGTGAATCACCCACTCACACATCAATGCACAGAGTCACAACACACAGACACTCAGGCACACATACAGATACTCAGACAACCAATCAATAACCCATATAGACACTCATGTAGCTACTCACCAACCCATGCAGCCGCTTACACACCAACTGACAGACTGATACAGACATTCACACAGTTTAGCCACTAACCCATGCATTCACGAAGACACGTTTAATCACTCACTTATACAGTCAGTCACGCACCTACTAAATCATCCATTCAGACACTTATACACCCACTCATTCTTCAATACACCTTGGCATATATATATATATAAAACATATTTTAACTTTACAGAAACACACAGTCACTGGATGATGTCATCAGTGATGTCATTTGAGATGTCATCAGTGATGTCACTGACCATGTCATGAATGTTATGTTATAGTATTTATAGAGTGCATGGCTGCCCCAGCCAAGGGGCGTCCCAGTGCTAAGTTCAAACAGAAGATAGATGACTGGACCGAAGAGCGCCACAACTGATTATTCAGGGAACAGATGAGTTTTAATGGCTTTGCGGAAAGCACCATGATTATGAAGGCTTCTGATGGTCCCCGGAAGGGAGTTCCAGAGTTTAGGAGCCAAAGCTCGAAAAGAGCGTCCACCGGCTCTGGCTCTCTTGACATGCGAAATGGCTGCCAGATACTGGCCAAAAGAGCGCAGAAGACGCGAGGGCATATAAGGTATCATAAAGTTAGCAAGGATTTCAGGAGATTGAGCGTTAAGGATACGGTGGGCAATGCACAGTGTTTTAAAAAGAACACGCTTCTCCACCGGGAGCCAATGGAGTCTATTGATAAACTCCGAAGTGTGACAGGTCCTGGGGAGCCTAAACAATAGTCGGACGGCCGCATTCTGAATTCTTTGGAGGCGCTGTGTCTCTGCTCTGTTAACTCCTAAGTACAGGGCACTGGCATAATCCAGCGTAGATAGTATGGTGTCCTGGATGATTACCTGCTGAGTATTAGCATCAAAGAACCCCAACAGGGGTTTGAGACCACGGAGGAGCCCGAAACAGACTCCAGCCACTGCCTTAGTTTGGGGCTGGAAGGAGAGTGCCGAGTCCATCCAGACACCCAGATTTTTTACGTCTGCTTGGGTATAGGTGGAGAGCCAAGGGCGGAAGGCCACCATTGCTCACTCCACAGATGAGTGTTTCTACCCACCAGTAGGATTTCCGATTTGGTGGCGCTAAGTTGGAGGCCGTTCGATGTCATCCAGTCAGCGACCGCCGTTAAGCCTTCTATGAACTTAGAGGCATCCCGTGCAGGGTTATCGGATAGGGCGATCACTAACTGCATGTCATCCGCGTATGAGACCACCGTCAGCCCCCTATCCTTTGCCACGGCTGCCAGAGGTCGAATATAGATGCTAAAAAGGGTCGGGCTCAGGGCAGAGCCCTGCGGGACCCCTTAGCGTACGTTGTGCGTCTGAGAGCAGAATGGGGGGGATCACTTGAAAGGACCTTTCCGAGAGAAACGAAGAGAGCCACCCCAGGGCCAAGCCACAGATGCCCAATGTCCTCCAAGCGCTGCAAAAGAATCTGGTGGGACACAGTGTCAAATGCAGCACTTAAGTCCAGTAGGATCAGGGCAGACGTTCCTCCAGAATCCAGAGAAAGTCGCAACTGTTCCGTGACCGCCAGAAGGGCAGATTCCGTACTATGCCGTGGACGGAAGCCGTTCTGAGAGGGATCTAACAAGTTATTGATGTAATATGTGATGTCATCAGCAGTGCATTACGGGGGCGCAAGTTATAGTTAGCTCAACTAACTATAACAGCCGAATGTCTCTAGGGTTTTGTACGAGTGAAATGTCCAACTAACTATAACGTCCCTGAAACCTGTGGTTTTTTCAGTGAATTTCTATGGTTTTTTAAATGCTAATTTCTAACTATAACGTCCCTGAAACCTGTGGTTTTTTCAGTGAATTTCAAAGGTTTTTTTAAATGCTAATTTCTAACTATAACGTCCCTGAAACCTTTGTTTTTTTCAATGAATATGTATATATATATACACACACACACACCCACACACACACACACACACACACACACACACACACACACACACACACACACACACACACACCCCTAGCCCCCACCATTCTCTGTTTATAATATGCAATAGTATTATCAGGGCAAAGACAGAGGTGGGGATTTTTTAGAGACTATCAGGCTACAGCAGGTAGTAAAATGGGCAAACAAGGTGAGCTTGGTAACCCCTAACTGAGACTAATATATTGTAAGGTATATACATATATGCGTATCATCATGATAGAAGTGCTAAGACAGATTCAGAGACTAAGGACATGGTTCCAATTTATGGATAATTTGGATGATGATTAGTACGTGTGGTAGTTACCACTGCCCTTGTGTGGGGTATTTAATAGGTATCATGTATCATGTAGCCTGACTCACCTAAAATGGCCGCTTCCTGAACTCCTGTCCCCAGCCCAAACGCTCAGACAAGATTAGAGGCCCCCGCTCTGTCTTTCCTTCCATGTCCCCTGTCCCCTGCCTTCAAAGCATCTCTCTTCTTGGCTCCCTCTAATCGTACATGGCAATGGCACTACCCTAACCCTTTCCCCTACACACAAAGCATGTTTTACCTATGCTCCCTCTAGACATACATGACAATGGCTCAGCCCTGCTCCCTAGGTTTTGATTCAAAAGACCACAGGTATGTCGCGAACTGATCAGGAAGGCGAATATCTTCAGCTTTCTTCGAATCCCACACCATTAACTACCTGCTCCCATGTGGAGGCCATAATATTGCTATTATTATTACCATTAGCTTGAACGATACTGATCCCGCCCTGTCTTACAAGACTCATCCTCAGTGAGGATTATACACGGGAATCCTGTACACTCCTCCCTCTCTTCTAATACTCGCGACCTAATCTCTCTCCATCATGCCCTCCCTCGCTCAGTGCAGACTAGACTCCAGACTTGAGAAGTTAGGTTCGAATAGCTACATAATTAATTATCCGACCAACCTCTCCAAAAATGCGATTAAATCTCTGAAACATAGACTACTCAAAGCTAACCCTGAAACCCTTATCTCTGACCCCTATTTCTGCCTAAAAAAAGGTGCTATTACTAGTGACCTGATCTTTCATACTAAAAGAAGAGCTCAGTGGAGAATGGCGTTTCACTCTTTACTCAGAATCGCCTTGGCTAAGAAATTTCCTCACGGTCTTAGACTCTTGGCTGTGACGTCACCCACATTTAGAGCAAATGCTACTATATCCATCTACAACAATGGGACTATACTAATTCAGGCCACCGATCGCAACCTGGCCATCTTTGATGACAGATTCGCCCTCATAAAAAAATCGCTGGACCAAAGTGACACCCCTATTCACTCTAGGAACGACTTTCCCCTAACTCTGACTCAGGACCACCTTGATCCTCTCCATTGTGCCACAACCACCTGTCGATCGCCCCACTTACTTCGGACAGCACTCATAGGGCCCTAGCTCCACCAAACCTAAGCTCCACAGACTCACCCCCCGTGCCCTGACCACCCAGACTTGACCAACTCCATTCCCGTAATGCTGGAGCAATTGTTATACCTAGCTCCGATCACCTCTCCTACACCTCCCCCACTCCCTTTCCTCCTAGCTCTCTCCTACATAATTCCCTTTCTCCACCGCTGGCTCGCCCACTCT
The DNA here is from genome assembly GCA_963921515.1 of Calotriton arnoldi. Classification (NCBI taxonomy): domain Eukaryota; kingdom Metazoa; phylum Chordata; class Amphibia; order Caudata; family Salamandridae; genus Calotriton; species Calotriton arnoldi. The sequence goes on along the minus strand of CAWUFW010002812.1, from coordinate 2,034,864 downwards.
CCACAAGGAAAGCAGTTCCCCCTAACCTCCCTTCTAGCGTCCACTTACCTTGCTCTCCTGTACATCAGAGACGGAAATCCTCCCCAGTGGTTGTCCCCCCTCCCCTTCGTCCCCTTTCCTTGAACTCGCCTACGTCCATTCTAGTGAACAACTCTCCCCCTCCCCTCCACAAGATCCATGATCCACAAGCGTATCCTGCTGCTAAGCTCAAGGAAATAAACCAGGAACTTCTAAATCTCAAAATTGTCATTCAAAATCTCATTAACACCACCGCGGAGCTGGCCCTTGATCTCTCTTCCAACAAGACCTCGCAGGAGATCCTGCATTTGATCCAACCCCACCATAATTTACCTTCTCCTTCCACTATGTTACCGATTGACCCCGGGCAGAACCCCCAGGCCAGAACTGGAATACCACTCCCTACCCTAGCGCCCCATCTAGACCCCCCCAGATCCAAAAATCATTTATCAGAACCAGATATTCTCTCCCTCCTCCGAGCCTACAACGCCCCTCATACGGCCATCTCAGACCCTTCTGGAACTTCACAAACCGCCCCTTCAAATGCCCCTGGAACGACCAATCCCAAGCAAGGCAACACGGAGGCTATACAAAGCATCACATCTAACCCGCATAGAGCTCCTAGACTCAACGCCAATGCCTTAAACATTAATAACCTCATGCAGATCCCCATTACGCAGCCCTCGCTCACTGACCACAAATCACACCTGAAATGCATGTTACTCAACTGTAGATCAGCGGTGAAACATGCCACGGACCTTGCAGATCTCATCCTGGCTCAGGAACTTGACCTCCTTATCCTCACCGAAACTTGGCTCACCGACTCCTCAGGCCCCATCCTTGACACTCTAGTCCCTCCCAGCCCCAACATTATCAGACTCGATCGAGTTAAGAAAACGGGAGGGGGCATAGCCTGTATCTACCACAACTCTCTCTCAGCAAAACAGTCCCCCTCAGCTAATCTCTCATCCTGTGAATATTTAGCCACAGACATCACTAGCAAGCATAGACCCTTATGCAGCCTGCACATCTTCTACCACCCTCCAGGAGACAACCTCCCTCTAATTGAACAAACTATGGAAACCATCTCCTCCAACCTGGGCCGACACTGCCCCCAGATCTTCCTTGGGGACTTCAATCTCCATTGGAATGACCCGCAGGACCAGGCGGTTAATAGTCTCAAAAACTTCCTGACGGACCTCTCCCTGACCCAATTCTGTGACAGTCCCATGCACAACTTAGGCTCGACCCTAGATCTTATCATGAATGAATGAAAACACATTTATAAAGCGCATGGCTACCCGGAGGCATCCCAGCGCTAGGACTGAACACAAGAGGAAGGCGGAGAGAGACCGCGAAGAGCTAGGGAAACAAAAAAGTTTTCAATTGTTTGCGGAAGGCAACATGATTGGATACCTTACGAAGAGAAAGTGGAAGAGAATTCCAGAGTTTAGTGGCGTTATAGGAGAACAGGCGCCCACCACTCCTAGCCTTCTTAATCTTAGGGACCACGGCTAGATGAAGATCATCTGATTGAAGTTTCCTGTTGGCTTTATAGGGGCGGATCATGGCAGAGTTAATGGGGGGGCCGATCCACTGCATGGATTTCTGAGCTAGGCAAAGTGCCTTGAATCTAATACGTTCCTGGACTGGAAGCCAGTGAAGAGAGACAATCGCCGGTTTCGCTGATTGTCGATTGGGGACTCCCATAAGAAGCCTGGCAGCGCTGTTTTGCACAGACTGAAGTTTAGAGACTACTGTAGTGGGGGCACCCAGGTACAGTGCATTGCCATAGTCTAGTCTGGACAGTATAAAAGATTGAACCAATACTTTTTTGGCTTGGAAGGGAAGGAGCGGAAGGCCATTCTGAGCAAGCCATAGCAAGTGGCTGCCGTCTTCCTAGCCTGTACTCTAAAGCTCAGGTCCTGATCCAGCCAGATGCCTAAGCTCTTGATTTCTGATTTGGGGACCGGGGGGGACCCATGCCAGCTGGCCACATAGAGCTGGATTTGTAATTGAGGGGGTTGCCTAGTATCATGAGCTCAGTTTTCCCACCATTGAGCTTGAGCTGGGACGCGTCCATCCAACTCGAGATGTCCTCTAGGCAGGGGTAAAGGCTGTTAGTACTATGATCAGCTTGGTTTAACGCCACCACCTGTTGTGTATCATCGGCATAGGTCACCATGCGAATTCCATAGGGGACTACAACAGATGCCAGTGGGGCCATATATACATTAAAAAGGGTCGGGCTGAGCGAGGAACCCTGAGGGACTCCACTCAGTAGTGGGTTAGATTTGGATGCAAAGCTCTCCTCAAATACCTCAAAGGACCTTCCCTCCAGAAAAGAAAAAAGCCATTGAAGCACCATGCCTGTTACTCCTATCTTCCTGAGCCGATGAGCCAAAATCCTATGGTTCACCGTATCAAATGCTGCGCTCAGGTCAAGGAGTATAACGGCAGTCGAACCTCCTGAATCTAAAATTTTCCTGCTTTCCTCTACCACGGCTAGCAAGGCCGACTCGGTACTCTGACGTGGGCGGAAACCTGTTTGCGAGGAATGGAGCAGGTTGTGGGTTTCAAGAAAACCTGAGAGATTTTGATTTACATGTTTCTCTGCCATCTTACCTATTCCTGGCAAGAGAGATATGGGGCGATAATTGCCCAGATCTGCCGTGTCCAAATTTGGTTTCTTCAACAGGGCTTTCACCATGGCCCCTTTCCAGGAGATAGGCACTGTTCCTGTGGACAAAGACGCGTTAATCAGGTCAGTCAGATTAGGGGCTATTATCGGAGCTACCTGTTTCAAGATGTTAATCGGAGCGGGGTCTCTAGGTGATCCACTCTTTATCGTGGAAAGCAGAGTGAGGAGGGAATCTTGCAAAAGGGGGGGGAACGCCTCTAATGTGTGTTCTAAAAGGCGTGAGTCGGAGCCAATCTGGTTATGGGAAATATCGCCTGTGTCTGACTTATGCGGTAGGGATTTGAGGATGTTCTGAACCTTAGTGGTAAAATATTCTGCCAATTTATTACAACGTAAATCAGAGATGTCGGGTACTATTCGTGGGACAGGGGCTTTAAGTAGTTTTTTTATGATACTAAAAGTTTCTCTGGGAGAATTGGCGGCTGATAAGATCTTACCCTCATAGAAGGTAGCTTGGGCTTTTTTTATTTCTGCTTTGTTAGCACTAATAGCTGCCTTGTATTCCAGTTTCTTGCTGTATGAGAAATCTTTCCTCCAGTGCCTTTCCTTGATCTTACAGCGCTGTTTTAAAATACGCAGCTCAGAAGAGAACCAGGGGGACTTATAAGGGCCATTGGTCTTATTTATCCTAGTTTTTGGAAGGACCACATCCAATGAGTCTTTTATCCAGCTGGAGAAGTCCTCATTAGCTATAACTGGACATGGATCCGATATGGGTTGGGTCCTTTCCAGTTCTCGAGTCCATTTCTCCAGGGGGAGTTTGGGCCAGGGGCAGACTTGGGTCCATATCGATTGAGTGAAAGGTTCGATAACCTGTGGGGACCAGGAGAGAGAGACCAAAAAATGGTCTGACCAAGGGAGAGGAGTAGGCTCTTCCCCTTTAAGGTCCTCTAGATTAGAGAACACTGGGTCAAGAAGGTGTCCTTTAACGTGCGTGGGCTGCAGGATTTTTTGAGGCAGTTGGAAGGCCGTGAGATCCTTGGCCAATTCAATTGCATTTATCGCTCATGGGTCGTCGAAATGAAGATTGAAATCTCCGAGCAGTGTGAAATTAGCAGCTAAGTTTGCTAGGTTAACCACTGCCTCCAGCACGGATTTATCAAATGTTCCCACCGCTCCCGGGGGACGATAGATGAGAATGCCAGTGAGAGAGAGCAGTGGTGAGAATTCAATGACAAAATGGGCGTTCTCACAGTCTGAGAGGGGGTTCCCAAACAAGCGACAGATGAATTGTTCCTTATAGATAATGGCAATCCCCCCACCTTTACCTGTTGTTCTGTCTACCCTCTGTATCACGAAACCAGGAGGGAGTGCTTGCACAATATCTGGCTCAGAGCTGGGGTTAAGCCAAGTTTCCGTTAGGAACAGCACATCCGGGTCAGAGTCTTTGAGTAGCATCCAGATCTCTGTAGAGTGCTTGGGCAGGGATCTACAGTTTAATAAAAGGATTTTATATTGGACCTTAGCTGAGGTGGATACTGAGTTATTGATAGTAAAATTACACCTACAGTGGGTGCAATTTCCGGGGAACTGTTCTGGCGTGAAGACGTGGGCACAGGCAGTTCCTACAGAGCCGCCCAGCTGTTTAAGCTGAGTGCTGGAGTAACAAAGTCGATTTGGGGGAAGAGGTGCAGGGGTTCTGGCCCCTGGGCCCGGTCGGACGCGGACGGGCGCAGACGGGCTTGCCTTAGGCGCGCCTTCGGCGTGCCAGCGGCGCGCCCGCTGCGCGGTCGCGTCATCACGCGCTTTTATCTCTATGAAACTGCGCCGGGAACAGCAACTGGACTGCTGACCCGGCGTTCGACGAGGAGCGGAAGTGAGTAGGCTCCTTCAACCCCAGTGCACTTAGCACAGCTTTGTCCCACCCCACACACAGTAAATATTTTTAAAAGAATCACCAAATTAAAACCAAGTTAAGAGCAGATTTTAAAACAGATTCAAAACAGTTTAACTCGCAGCAGAAGGCGCTAATACAATTTAGCCAGCAAAGTCACTCTCAACACACGAGTGCTCTGCCTCTGGTCTCGTGTCTCAGTCCCTGCGCGGTCGCGTCATAACGCGCTTTTATCTCTATGAAACTGCGCCGGGAACAGCAACTGGACTGCTGACCCGACGTTCGACGAGGAGCGGAAGTGAGTAGGCTCCTTCAACCCCAGTGCACTTAGCACAGCTTTGTCCCACCCCACACACAGTAAATATTTTTAAAAGAATCACCAAATTAAAACCAAGTTAAGAGCAGATTTTAAAACGGATTCAAAACAGTTTAACTCGCAGCAGAAGGCGCTAATACAATTTTAGCCAGCAAAGTTACTCTCAACACACGAGTGCTCTGCCTCCGGTCTCGTGTCTCAGTCCCTGCGCGGTCGCGTCATCACGCGCTTTTATCTCTATGAAACTGTGCCGGGAACAGCAACTGGACTGCTGACCCGGCGTTCGACGAAGAGCGGAAGTGAGTAGGCTCCTTCAACCCCAGTGCACTTAGCACAGCTTTGTCCCACCCCACACACAGTAAATATTTTTAAAAGAATCACCAAATTAAAACCAAGTTAAGAGCAGATTTTAAAACAGATTCAAAACAGTTTAACTCGCAGCAGAAGGCGCTAATACAATTTTAGCCAGCAAAGTCACTCTCAACACACGAGTGCTCTGCCTCCGGTCTCGTGTCTCAGTCCCAGTATCATCTCCAATCCCAACTCCATTCAGCTCGAATCTATTCTCCCCTGTGACTGGTCGTACCATCACTATATCACCTTCCGAATCCTTGAAAGCTGGAACCCCAAAAGATCACAACCACTAAAACAAAAACAGTGGAAAAGAACGCTCCATAATACAAACGTCAATGAGCTCATATCTCACTGCAATATCTCCCTACTGCCGCCTGCAAACATGGCCGACGTTCACGACCTCACTGAGCACTATAACAACGCCATGTTGTCTGCCCTGAATGCAACTGCTCCCCTTCTACTAAAAAGAATACCCATCAAAGACTCCAAACCATGGTTCAATGACAGCCTAAATGCTGACAGATGCAGCCTGAGATTAGCAGACGCGCTTGGAGATCTGCTCCTTCCACTGGTCTACTAAAAACTCTGGGGCATATTATCAAGAACGGTGTTAAAATTATCGGCGCTTTAGCGGCAGAAAACTGCCGCTAAAGCGGCGAAAATGGGCTTGATAATATGCCCTTGAGAATTCCAATAGAAGCCCATGTTGACACCAGAACATGGGCTTCTATTGGAATTCTCAAGGGCATATTATCAAGCCCATTATCGCCACTTTAGGGGCAGTTTTCTGCCGCTAAAGCGGCGATAATTTTAACGCCGTTTCTTGATAATATGCCCCTAAAAGACTAAAAAGGAGCCGATACAACAAACTCATCAGAACGGCGAAAGCAACCTTCTTCAAATCCCAACTTGACAAAGCCAAAAATCGCCCGAAAATACTTTTTGAGTTGATTAAGTTACAATCCAATAACACTTCTGCCCAATCCCCGCACATGTCCTGCCCTCAGCCAAACTGTGATGCCGTCGCTGACTTCTTCCTCAAAAAGGCGAGTGAGATCGAATCAGACTTAAAGTCTGCTCTAATCGAACTCTCACCCTCTCCTGACTCCTCCTTACCCTCGCCCTCTCTTACGCCACCCTGTCTCTCCCCCAAAAACAATGCCTCTTGGAGTCAATTCACGCCCCTCAATGACACTGCCATCCTCAGCATACTCTCGTCCCTGAAACCTTCAAATCACTTCAATGACCCCCTCGCCCCCAACTTCTTTAAAGAAATGATAAGATCACTAGTCCCGCTCTGGTCCAAGATCATCAACGCTTCTCTTCTTCAAAGTGAGATCCCAGACTGCCTGAAGGCGGGCCTTGTTCTCCCTAGTCTCAAAAAACCCACGGCGGACCCTGAAGACCTGAGTAACTATCGACCAATCACAAACATCCCTACCCTGGCAAAACTCCTTGAGAAATGTGTACATGAACAACTGCGCAAACACACTGAGCAATTCCAACTTCTCGACCAATTCCAATCGGGCTTCCGCTCTGGCCACAGCACTGAAACGGCCATCACTCATATAGTGGACGATGCTCTCACTTTGCTTGACCAGAATGAAGCTTGCCTACTAATACTACTCGATCTCTCATCTGCATTTGACACGGTCAAACATGACAATCTACTTAACCTCTTGGAATGCAGGATGGGGCTCTCAGGCACTGTCCTAAAATGGTTTGCCTCCTTTCTCAACAACAGAACGCAAAGAGTCAAATCCAATCAAACTCTATCCAACTCCAGTCCCTGCACGTTGGGTGTCCCCCAAGGGTCCTCACTCTCCCCCACGCTCTTCAACCTTTTCATTGAACCACTGACTGTAATCCTCAAAGCATCCAACATCCATTATCACATGTATGCGGATGACACCCAACTGTACATGAAAATATCTTCACCCGATGATATCAAATCACTCAACGGAACCCTGCACAAAACCTTAAATTGGCTAACCTCCAACCACCTCAAACTAAACGCCCTTAAAACGGAATTCCTCTTCATTTCACCCACTAGGCAAACCCCCACTGTTGTGAAATATCTAAGAAACCTCACCGCTCTCAACTGCACACCACACATCATTGATTCCACGAAATCACGGGGAGTTGTGCTAGATAAGAACCTAAACATGCAAGATCACATCAGAGCATCTACCAAAGGAACAAACTTCCAACTGAGCATCCTAAGAAAACTTGAACCCTACCTTCCACAAGATGACTTCAAATCGGCGGTGCAAGCACTAGTCATCTCAAAACTTGAATACGGCAGTGCTACTCTATGCGGTCTTCCGAAACTCAGCTTAGCCCCCCTCAGAGCATCTCTGAATGCTGCGACTAGACTCGTCACTGGTTCCAAGAAAACCAACCACACCTCGCCCGACCTGAAATAGCTCAACTGGCTTCCTTTTGAGGCAAGGATCCAGTTAAAAATTGCATGCATGACCCATAGAGCACTACACTTCAATACCCCTCTCTACCTGACAAATAAGCTCGAACTATCGGGTGGCTCCCGGCCCTCACGGAGCACCAGCACACTGCTCCTTAAGCCGAAGAAATTTAAAAAACTGAAAACCTACAATCGTACATTCTCTGGAATTGCCCAGAGAATCTGGAACTCCCTACCTGTGGAAACAAGACTGATTCCCTCAACATTTTCCTTCAAAAGGAAAGTGAAAGCTCTACTGATGAACACTGCGCTGTACTAAAAGCTTTTCTCCTTTTGTCGCCTACCTTGTTTAGCTGATTTAGCTACTACCTGGCTTCTGTTACGGCCTTGTGTTGCCCGCCAATATGTCATTTTTGTTCCTGATGTATATTGCTTTACTTTTCTCCCGCAACTATCTACCTATGTCTTCCACAACCCGTATGTAAAGCGCTCTAATACCCGCTTGGGTCATGTTCGCGCTACACAAAACTTTAAATAAATAAATAAATAATTAACTGTGCCTGTGTTCCCTTTCTCTAACATGTGGAATTGTTGTTTACCACACTGATTACTCCGTATTTTGCATTTATGTCTTAACCTTTTATACCCATAAATGTCCTCGGGATTTTTCTGGTGAACTCTGTCAGGAGAAAATTTAGAACCTGGTAATTAATCCACAACTCAGACTTCCAATCCATGTGCAAACATCCATTTGTGCCTGGATCAGAATATAAAACATAACTTTGCATCAGAGTCTGAGTAAAGGCTCTATGTTTATAGAAGGCAAGCGTAGGTTATGTCAATAGAAATTTACCTCGCTCTGTATTGCCATTATTATGGACTTGCAGCGCTGCAGGGTTTGGGCATATTGTATTGTATTGTAATTTTATTTACTCAGTGCTTCATACTCCTAACGAAGTTCCAAAGCAAGTTTGCAGAGACGTAGCACACTACTCTGCCGAGTGGCATAGATGCAACAGAGAGTGTTAGTCATGAAGCCTATGTAGGGATTTTTCAATGTCATGGCTCAGGACCAGAATTATGCTCTTAATACGTTTTGTTGCTATGGCCCTTTATGAATTTGAAGAGAAAATGAGTGAGAGGTTGCTTTTTGGGGGACCGAAGTATGTGAGTGTAGTCTTGCCCATGTTTGAAGGGTTCTGCTGTATGGATATGTCTGAAACTGCTGAAACGGTGTCCTTAATAAGTGTGTAGCTGAGTTTAGTTATGGATGTAGGAGAAATGTGTGATGATAGACACAACCGTACAAGCCAATACCTGACATCTATGGGTGGTCTGTTTCTAACAGTTCAAGCCACATAGAATATGGGGTTAAGAAAGCGCACAGAGATGATGGGTGCTTCCCTTGGGAATTAAAAACTCGGGGATTCAAGCACGAGGGTGTATCAAGTCAACCCAAAAGCAGCCTCTGTGGAAGGAAAAAGCCATATTAAATTTACAGTACAACAGGGCCTAGAACACCCATGATGCACTTTCCTTAAGGCAACTATTAACTAGGATCATGAAAGTTTACAGGCTTTAGATATCTCAGGCATTAATTAGAATCATTGCTACAACCTCAAAATAGAATAAATCATGTTTTCGTTCAGTCTCTTTTTAAATAGTGCTTGATGTTACAAATGGGTTCAAGGCATTAGGAAAATAACATAATGTTTCTGCCATTTCTGTGCTTTGGGCCTTTTAAGGATTAGGAAAATGCTATACGCATGACAGTACAATACAATATCACTCCCTCTCTCTATTAAATTCTGATGGTGTCATGTGTCCCAGTTAGGCCTAGTAGAAAAAGTTGCCATTTTTACAGGTACACAGATCATTCTTAAAGTGGCCTTCACTTTCCAGATCGACGTTTGACACACATTTGCATTTGTGACACTTTGTCAGCTTGTAGATACCTCGGAGTTGATTTGATGCTCAAAATTAGTCCACCTCTTGATCGTTTCACTTCTGATTGTAAATAACACAGAATGATGATCGGATCAAGCAAGGGAAGGACGGGAAGGGAACAGCTGGGAAGGAGACCTAAACAGAAAATGTTAACACCATTATCTTCAATGTAAACAACACATGAGAGCTGAAATACAATATGTAACTGTTAGAACTGGGGGTCTCTAGTTGGCAGAGGTAGGTACCTTTGTCCAAATAGGGACCCTTGCTTCTAGTCAGGGTAAGGGGGTACACTCCTGAAATAACCCCTGCTCACCCCCTTGGTAGCTTGGCACGAGCAGACAGGCTTAGTTCAGAGGCAGTGTGTAAAGCATTTGTGAACACATACAGTAATCCAGTGACAACACTACAAATGGACACCACACAGGTTGTATTATAAAAATAAGTATCTTTTATATAGATTTACCACAAGACCATAAATGACAAAAATAATCCACAATACTATACTTTAAAGATGGTAGAATTAGCTTGAGTCTCTTAAAATGGAAATGCGACACTTTGAGTTCAATGTACCTGAGATGTGTAACGCGATACAACAAAAGTGGTGCAGGGAAGGTGATGCGTCGGTTCCTTACACGCAAGAACGGTGATGCGTCGGTTCCCTACTGATGTGCAGGGGACGGTGATGCGTCGGTTCTTCTCGGCGTGGGGAGGTGATACGTCGGTTTCTTACTGCGCTTCTGTGACGATGTGACAAGCAGCACCGTGATGCGATGAAGATCTGGTGCAAAGAAACAAAATGGCGTCTTCTTGATGTTGCGACAATGAAGGGGTGATGCGTGCACGCCCGATGGCCGTGCGGTGAATTCGATGAATCTTTGGAGCCGCGACATGCCCTGCGACACGCTTCCCTGGTGATGCGACGGCAATTGATGCGAGGTCGACTGGGATGCGGGGCGCCTTGTGATGCGATGCGTCGGCGTCTGATGCGAGGTCGATGCTCTGCCCCGGGGATGCGACGGCGTCTGATGCGATGGCGACACTTTTCTCCGGTGCTGCGAGGCGCTTCGAAGGATGCGAGGGTGTCAGCGGCGCGCTTCTTCGGGGATGCGCCGGCGTCTGATGCGACGTCGACACTCTTCTCCGGCGATGCGAGAAGCAGCGGCTACGGCGGCGACACGCTTCTTCGTCTTGAGTCACGCTTCCAGCTCCCAGCGACACGCAAGTGTGTCAGAAGGTCCAAATTCCCAGCAAGGGAATACAGGGGAGCTGGTGGGTGAAGTCTGTTGTTCCTGAGACTTCAGCAGGAGGCAAGCTCTGGAATCAAGCCCTTGGAGATCCTTCACAAGTTGATGAAAGTACACACAAAGTTCCCTTCTCCTTTCTTTGGCAGTCAGGCAACCACTGCAGGCAGATCCCTCTAGCTTAGGGATAGTCTTCTCCTCAGTTTCTTCTTGGTTCCGCTCCTCAGCAAAGGTTTCTTCTTGTTTCCCAAAAGTGATCTAATTTCCTAGGGGTCTGGGTCCCCTTTTTATACACCTTTTCTCTTTGTTCTCTGAAGGCAGAGAGGCCTTTGCCTAGTCCAAAACCAGTTCTGGTCAGTCCTGGAGCACTTTGTTTACCGGACTCCTTCTTTCCTTTCAGAATGTGGGGCAGGATGCTCAGCCGCCCAGCAGGAGGTGGAGCCAGCATTGTGGAAGGCAGGCACAGCCCTGTTCAGACCCAGGTGCAACTCCTTCCTCCACTCTGGATGCAGATCTCTCTATTCAGCCCTGTGCTGACTCACCCTGTCTCCTGGAGCCACCCCCAGCCCCTGTTACTCAAACTCCAGACAAGGAATACACAACCTAGCAGAGGCAGGCTTGGAAGGTTAGGCAAGAAAATACCTACTTTCTAAAAGTGGTATTTTCAAACACAGAATGTTAAAATCAACTTCACTAAAAGATGTATTTTATCATTCTGAGTTCAGGCATACTAAATTCGTTTCTCTACCATGTTCCCTGGGTCAGTTAGGATTATAAGGTGTAATAATCAAACTGCCCATTCTGGCCTATGGGGAACAGGTAGCCTTGCAATAGTGAAAAACGAAAATGGCTGTAATTCACTATTAGGACATGCCACACACACCAGGGCATGTCCTACCTTATACTTACAATGCACCCTGCCCTAGGGCCTACTTTAGGGGTGACCAACATGCAGTAAAGGGAAGGTTTAGGGCCTGGTAAGTGGGTGCACTCACCAAATCGACATGGAAGCCCTAGGCTGCACACCGGCTCTGCAATGGCAGGCCTGAGACACATTTTACAAGCTGATCTGTGGGTGGCACAACCAGTGCTGCAAGCCCACCAGCAGCATTGGATTTACAAGCCCTGGGCACACTCAGTGCACTGTACTAGGGACTGACAAGTAAACCAATCATCCAATCATGGAGTCACTACTACAAAACACAATTTATCATAGGGAGCACTTGCACTGTGGCACAGAATAGCAGTGGCACAGTGCCCAAAGCATCTAAACCAGCAAAAACAGATCAATAACATTGGAGGCATCCTCAAAAAATGGAAGGGAGACCCACACCAAGGATGCCAGGTCTAACACGTGTCCCCTCCAGCTGAAATGTGGGGAGAACTATCCTACCTCTAGGGAGTTCTCTTCACTAAGGCGGAATAATCTGGACAGACCATCAGCATTGGCGTGTTCTGTACCAGGGCGGTGTTCCACCGTGAAGTCCATTCCCTGTAGGGAAATGGACCACCTCAACAGCTTTGGATTCTCACCCCTCATCTGCATCAACCATCTGAGGGGCCTGTGGTCTGTCTGAACCCGGAAGTGAGTCCCAAACAGGTATGGTCTCAGCTTCTTCAGCGCCCAGACCAGAGCAAATGCCTCACGCTCAATAGCACTCCACCTCTGTTCCCGTGGAAGTAACCTCCTACTAAGGAAGGCTACAGGTTGGTCTATGCCCTCCTCATTCATCTGTGACAAAACAGCCCCCACACCATGCTCTGAAGCGTCTGTCTGAACGATAAACTCTTTGGAGAAGTTGGGGGCCAGGAGCACGGGCGCCGTGCACATGGCTGTCTTCAAGGTGTCAAAAGCTTGTTGACAGGTGTCAGTCCAAATCACTCTCTTGGGCTGCTGGAAGTCAGCTTTGTCAAGGGTGCAACAATGCTGCCATACCCCTTGACAAATCTCCTGTAATACCCGGTGAGTCCTAGGAAGGCTCTCACCGCTGTCTGGGTCTTGGGGGGCTCCCAAGCCAGAATGGTATCTATCTTGGGCTGTAGGGGCGCCATCTGGCCACTCCCAACCTGGTGTCCCAAGTACACCACGGAACCCTGCCCGATCTGGCACTTACTCGCCTTGATCGTGAGGCCTGCCCTCCGCAGAGCCATCAACACTTCCCAGAGGTGGCGCAGATGTTCTTCCCAACTGGCGCTGAACACTGCGATGTCATCCAGGTAGGCAGCACTGAACTCTTCCAGTCCAACCAACACCTGGTTGACCAACCTCTGAAAGGTGGCAGGGGCATTCTTCATCCCAAAGGGCATCACTCGGAATTGGTAGTGCCCATCTGGTGTGGAGAATGCTGACCTCTCCTTTGCCCCATCAGTCAAGGCGATCTGCCAGTACCCAGATGTTAAGTCAAACGTACTGAGGTACCGGGCAGCCACTAACCAATCTATGAGCTCATCAGCTCTGGGGATGAGGTGTGCGTCAGTCCTGGTGACGGAATTGAGTCCTCGGTAGTCCACACAGAACCGGAGTTCGGGTGTGGCACCAGGCGCGGCAGCCTTTGGGACCAAGACCACTGGGCTGGCCCAAGGGCTGTGAGAGGACTCAATTACCCCCAATGCAAACATCTTGGAGACCTCCTCATTGATGCAAGCTCTCACCCTGTCAGTCACCCTGTAAGCCTTGTGCTTGACAGGAAGACTGTCCCCAGTGTCCACATCATGGACGCACCAGTCAGTGACACTAGGAACCAGGGAGAACAGGTCAGGAAACTGCCCCAACAGTTGGCGACAGTCACCTTGCTGCTCAGGTGTCAGGGAGGTAGAGAGGTTCACACCCTCCACTGATCCATCTTGATCTTGGGCTGACAGGAGGTCAGGAAGAGGCTCGGTCTCCTCCTCCATCCCAGCATCTGTAGCTAAGAGCATGCCCACTTGGGACCTCTCCAAGTGGGGCTTCAGGCGGTTGACGTGCAGGACCCGAAAGGGGTTCCTGGGAGACCGCATGTCCACCAAGTAGGTAACAGGACTTTTGCGCTCCACCACCTCAAAGGGTCCGGTCCACTTATCCTGGAGTGCACAGGGCTCCACTGGGGCCATGACCCACACTTTCTGACCAGATTGAAGCTCAACCAGAGTGGCATTCTGGTCGTACCACCGCTTCATTTCCTCCTGGCTGGCTTCCAGATTTGCCTCAGCAACTTGCCTGAAACGCCTAGCTTGGTTCCTGAAGGCCAGCATGTAGCTATATACATGCTGGGGAGGTTTCCTGGGAGATTGCTCCCAGCCTTCCTTGACCAAACTCAGAGGTCCTCTCACTGAGTGACCATACAGAAGCTCAAAGGGGCTGAACCCTAGAGACTTCTGTGGCACCTCAAGGTATGCACAAAGAAGGCATGGCAAGAGGACGACCCACTTACGCCTCATGGGTTCTTCCAGACCCATAATCATGCCCTTCAGGGTCCGGTTGAATCTCTCAACCAACCCATTTCCTTGGGGGTGGTAAGGAGTGGTGAACTTGTACGTTACACCGCACTCCTGCCACAGGGACTTCATATACTTGGATATAAAGTTAGAACCTCTGTCAGACACCACCTCTTGAGGGAACCCCACACGGGAGAAAATTCCCATCAGTGCCCGTCCCACCACGGGGGCCGTCACTGTCCTCAGAGGGATGGCTTCAGTGTACCGGGTGGCGTGGTCCACCAAGACCAGGATGAACCTGTTGCCCATGGCTGTCTTGGGGTCCAGTGGCCCCACAATGTCAATACCCACCCGTTCAAAGGGGGTGCTGACCACAGGGAATGGCTGGAGAGGAGCCTTCTGCTTCCTCCCACTCTTTCCACTTGCCTAGCAAGTCTGACAGGTCCTGCAGTGAGTGGCGGCACTCCTGCGCTTCTGGGGCCAAAATAAATGGGTGACAAGCCTTTCAAAGGTCTTGTCCTGCCCCAGATGTCCTGCTAAAGGCACATCATGAGCTAAACCCAGTAGGAAGGCTCTGAAGCGCTGGGGTACCACCAGCACACGCGCTGACCCAGGCTCAGCAACCTTAGGCTCGCTATACAGGAGACCATTCTCCCAGTAGATCCAATGTGATCCAGACTGATCGCCTGCTGCCTGGTCTGTGGCCTGTTGCCTCAGACCTATGAGAGAAGGGCACTTGTTCTGCTCCTCGCAGAACTCCTCCCTGGAGGGACTCCATCTTGCTGCCAATGGGTCAGCTCAGGCAGGTCCCCCAGTTCAGCTACCTGTTCCCCTGTAGGCTCCAGGGCATCCCCCTCAGGGTCTGCCTCCTCCTGGACCATGGGAATTTCGGGGCCGGTTTCCGCGCCCCTGCCTCTTCTCTCTCCGGCAGGCACCTGGGCCTCCCTCTCAGGCTCCAGGTCCTCTTGAACACCTCTGGCTGCCATGGACCAGGTGGTCACACACGCCCAATCAGGCAAGCCCAACATCTCCAAATGAGCACTCCGCTCCACCTTAGCCCAAGGGGAGCTCTCCAAATCGTTCCCTAACAAACAGTCAACAGGCATGGCTGGCCTCACAGCTACTTGAAGAGTACCAGAGACCCCCCCCCCACTCAAAGGGAACCTGAGCCACCTTGCAGTGGCTCTCTGTGTTGTCAGCGGCAACAACTGGATAGAATGCATCAGGGACCACCTGCTCTTTAGACACCAGGTGACACTTGACAGCTGTCACACTGGCTCCTGTGTCTCTCAGAGCCTCCACCCTATGGCCATTGATGGTCACCCACTGCCTGTACTTCTTAGTGTTCTCAGGCAATTGGGTCCTAGGGACCATCTCAGAGTCTCCTCATGAGACAAGGGACAATACTACAGGATCCCGCCCACCTTGGGCACCCATCTCCTCCCCCAGGGCTACACTAGCCAACTGCCGGGGGACTGCACCAGGGGGGGCTGGCTTTCCAAACAAAGGGCAATGGGGATCATTGGCCCTGTGGCCTAGGGCGCCACACTTGTAGCACACCAGGGGTCCCCTATGAACAGGTGGACCTGTCGGGCCCGTGCTTATTCTCAGGGGGAGGCTGGGAAGCTTTCCCTTGGTTGCCTTGGGGTTTACTTTGGGGCCCTTTTTGGAACTCCCTCTGTTTACCCTTGTCCCCCCCACTCCTCTGCTGGGGACCCTGCCCACCCTTGGCGGAGTCTCCCACGTGACCCTTGTGGACCCGGGTGCTCACCCAGCGTTCCGCCTGCTCAGCAAGCTGCCTAGGGTTAGTCAGCCTACTATCAATCAGGTGCTGGCGTAGCTCAGGTAAACAATTACTGAACAAGTGCTCCCATGCAATCAAATCAAAGAGCGCCTGAAAATCATTTGCTTTGCTACTCTTTACCCAACCATCCAAGGCTCTGCAAAAAAAGGTCACATACTCAACCCAGGTGCTGCCTTCAATCTTCTTACAGTTCCTGAACCTCTGCCTATAGAGTTCAGGAGTCAACCCATACCTGGTCATCAATGCATTCTTCATGTGGCTGTAGGAATTATAGACTTCAGAGGGCAAGTCCAACAAGGTATCCCGCCCCTCACTAAGGACCGACCCCACAACCCCGCTCCCCAATCCTTCTCAGCGACCCGGTGGGAAGTCATGGCTACCTCATAGGCCTTGAACCATTGCCCAATATCATCATTCTTAAAAAACTCCTTAACCACATCCTTAGGAATATACACCCTAGCCTCAACAGGCACGGACGGTGTGCTGCCACCATAGGGAGTAATCTCTAAATTCTTGGCTCTGAACTCCATCTCCCTCAAACTTTTTTCATGCTCCTGATCCATTCTTTTCTCTTCTAAGGCCAACTTTCTAGATTGCAATTCAAATTCCAACTGCCCCTTTAACTTGAGCTTGGTCAGCTCCATCTCATGCATCCTACTCTTTTCTCTGTCCTCCAGCTCTTCTGGGGACAGACCTCTGGCAGAAACACTGCTACCTACGGGGGAAGGTGCTCTCCTCTGCCCTGGACCCACTGGCCCATCCAGCTGCTCATCTACATTCTCAGCCCCCTCCTCATTCTCAGGGGTATTCCTTGCTTCAACCCAGGCCCTCAGTGCCTTTTGGAAATCATCCTTCTTGGTGATTCCGGTCATAGAAACTTTGAACCTTCTGCAGAAGTGCTTGAGCAGGTTAACGGTGTAGCATTCCAGTTTCTCCTCTTCCCAATCATTATCAACAGATGCCATGGATGCTGTTTTACTCATGGTGATTAAACTTGGCAGTTTTTAGCAAAAATAGAAAGTCCCAGAAAAGAATATCTACCAAAAGTATGTGGTTGCGTTTTGGTCTGCACTCACTAGGTAGTGTTCACCAGTCACTGTACATGAGTCACAAATGCAAGTCCAGAATCCCCACCGCTGACCACCAATGTTAGAACTGGGGGTCTCTAGTTGGCAGAGGTAGGTACCTTTGTCCAAATAGGGACCCTTGCTTCTAGTCAGGGTAAGGGGGTACACTCCTGAAATAACCCCTGCTCACCCCCATGGTAGCTTGGCACGAGCAGACAGACTTAGTTCAGAGGCAGTGTGTAAAGCATTTGTGAACACATACAGTAATCCAGTGACAACACTACAAATGGACACCACACAGGTTGTATTATAAAAATAAGTATCTTTTATATAGATTTACCACAAGACCATAAACGACAAAAATAATCCACAATACTATACTTTAAAGATGGTAGAATTAGCTTGAGTCCCTTAAAATGGAAATGCGACACTTTGAGTTCAATGTACCTGAGATGCGTAACGCGATACAACAAAAGTGGTACAGGGAAGGTAATGCGTCGGTTCCTTACACGCAAGAACGGTGATGCGTCGGTTCCCTACTGATGCGCAGGGGACGGTGATGCGTCGGTTCTTATCGGCGTGGGGAGGTGATGCGTCGGTTTCTTACTGCGCTTCTGTGGCGATGTGACAAGCAGCGCCGTGATGCGATGAAGATCTGGTGCAAAGAAACAAAATGGCGTCTTCTTGATGTTGCGACAACGAAGGGGTGATGCGTGCACGCCTGATGGCCGTGCGGCGATTTCGCTGAATCTTTGGAGCCGCGACAGGCCCTGCGACACGCTTCCCTGGCGATGCGACGGTGTCTGATGCGAGGTCGACGATCTTCTCCTGGGATGCGGGGCGCCTCGTGATGCGATGCGTCAGCGTCTGATGCGAGGTCGATGCTCTGCCCCGGGGATGCGACGGCGTCTGATGCGACGGCGACACTTTTCTCCGGTGCTGCGAGGCGCTTCGAAGGATGCGAGGGTGTCAGCGGCGCGCTTCTTCGGGGATGCGCCGGCGTCTGATGCGACGTCGACACTCTTCTCCGGCGATGCGAGAAGCAGCGGCTGCGGCGGCGACACGCTTCTTCGTCTTGAGTCGCGTTTCCAGCTCCCAGCGACACACAAGTGTGTTAGAAGGTCCAAATTCCCAGCAAGGGAATACAGGGGAGCTGGTGGGTGAAGTCTGTTGTTCCTGAGACTTCAGCAGGAGGCAAGCTCTGAAATCAAGCCCTTGGAGATCCTTCACAAGTTGATGAAAGTACACACAAAGTTCCCTTCTCCTTTCTTTGGCAGTCAGGCAACCACTGCAGGCAGATCCCTCTAGCTTAGGGATAGTCTTCTCCTCAGTTTCTTCTTGGTTCCGCTCCTCAGCAAAGGTTTCTTCTTGTTTCCCAAAAGTGATCTAATTTCCTAGGGGTCTGGGTCCCCTTTTTATACACCTTTTCTCTTTGTTCTCTGAAGACAGAGAGGCCTTTGCCTAGTCCAAAACCAGTTCTGGTCAGTCCTGGAGCACTTTGTTTACCGGACTCCTTCTTTCCTTTCAGAATGTGGGGCAGGGTGCTCAGCCGCCCAGCAGGAGGTGGAGCCAGCATTGTGGAAGGCAGGCACAGCCCTGTTCAGACCCAGGTGCAACTCCTCCCTCCACTCTGGATGCAGATCTCTCTATTCAGCCCTGTGCTGACTCACCCTGTCTCCTGGAGCCACCCCCAGCCCCTGTCACTCAAACTCCAGACAAGGAATACACAACCTAGCAGAGGCAGGCTTGGAAGGTTAGGCAAAAAAATACCTACTTTCTAAAAGTGGTATTTTCAAACACAGAATGTTAAAATCAACTTCACTAAAAGATGTATTTTATCATTTTGAGTTCAGGCATACTAAATTCGTTTCTCTACCATGTTCCCTGGGTCAGTTAGGATTATAAGGTGTAATAATCAAACTGCCCATTCTGGCCTATGGGGAACAGGTAGCCTTGCAATAGTGAAAAATGAAAATGGCTGTAATTCACTATTAGGACATGCCACACACAACAGGGCATGTCCTACCTTATACTTACAATGCACCCTGCCCTAGGGCCTACTTTAGGGGTGACCAACATGAAGTAAAGGGAAGGTTTAGGGACTGGTAAGTGGTTGCACTCACCAAGTCGACATGGCAGCCCTAGGCTGCACACCGGCTCTGCAATGGCAGGCCTGAGACACATTTTACAAGCTGCTTCTGTGGGTGGCACAACCAGTGCTGCAAGCCCACCAGCAGCATTTGATTTACAAGCCCTGGGCACACTCAGTGCACTGTACTAGGGACTGACAAGTAAACCAATCATCCAATCATGGAGTCACTACTACATAACACAATTTATCATAGGGAGCACTTGCACTGTGGTACTGAATAGCAGTGGCACAGTGCCCAAAGCATCTAAACCAGCAAAAACAGATCAATAACATTAGAGGCATCCTCAAAAAATGGAAGGGAGACCCACGCCAAGGACGCTAGGTCTAACAGTAACCCTACCCTCAATATCTGAAAAAACAACATAA
Source organism: Calotriton arnoldi (assembly GCA_963921515.1). Lineage (NCBI taxonomy): Eukaryota > Metazoa > Chordata > Amphibia > Caudata > Salamandridae > Calotriton > Calotriton arnoldi. The sequence goes on along the minus strand of CAWUFW010002812.1, from coordinate 2,015,225 downwards.
GAAACCTATCATCCAAGAGGCTTCATAAGACCATGGAGACATAATCATAGGTTAATGATTAATCCTGTGGAAATATAATAAACATGGATATATATAGGTTAAATCCCAGATGAGCAGAGTGAGAACAGAATACCACAGCATTACTTTTCTTGATATCCTCTTTCCACACAGTACCTACCAACAACATAGATTAGCCCAGCTTCACAGGGGTAGAGAAGAATTCCTCTTGGTCCTGACCCCCTGTTAATAGGCAAAAATGAGAACACCAGAGAATTACTTTTACTAAATGCATCTTTAGTGTATCCCTAAAGTCCTGACTCACTCCAGTACATCAATCAAGAGTTTAACATGTAATTCATCTTTAACAAACTCCTCCAAGCCTCCAAAAGTAGTGAACAACAATTGCTCAGAAGATGGAAGGGTTAACTTCACCCTCCTTCGTTCCTTTCTTAATATTATTGTCATCAGTTCCAAATAGTCCGTTAATCACCACACCCTGAGAGAAGCAATCTCAGCCAAGACTCCTCTCTCTCTGCTGACGAGGCAAACTCCACCCTGCCTTCAGCAGGGAAACCAGTAGAAAGCAGCCGTCTTCTGACGTCACAATCAAGTTCACAGGCAAGGGTCAGACTCATAAGCATAAAGAATAGTTTGACCTCGCAAATCCACAAGCAAGTAATACACCGTTCATAGCACGGTGCTGGTAGCCTTACCGGGTCCCAGAAGAAACTCGCACCACGAACTCCCACAAGAGAGTAACTTCACCACATACCATGTCTCTCAGCTCTGCTGCATCTAAGCGTTGCACTGACGCTCCGCTACCACTCGCTGCTAAGGAGTAATCTGCAGCGGGCGGACGCACGGTCATTCCCCTTATGGTCCCGGCCAGTCCTTCCTCCAATGGGATTCGAAGGAACCGAAAGTACTAACGGCATCATGGGTAACGTAGTTCTGAAAACCCATTTCCGAGTTTCCAGTCTTCCCCATTGCACTGCGCGAACATCATGACAGCGTGAGACACAGGAGGTACGGTTAATGACACACTTTGGATTTGTTTCCTGGAAACACCGACCTTGCTTATACGAATCAACTTCACAAGAACACCATCATATTGCGTTGGCATTGTGTACAAGGCCTACACGTGTGTTGTGCAAATGTGTTTGTTATTTTCGTCCATATGGTGACACAGCTATCTGTAGAATACAAACCATAGCAGCTTGATCACAATCTCGCCCCAAGGCAAGGATGCCTTTTTCAATATATAAACATCTGTTTCCGGGTATAGTCGGAGGAGGCACTTCTGCTGACTTTGTGAGGTCCCTACATGCTGAAGCTCTCACCCAGCAGCTGACTGACATCTCCGGGAGTGGTATCCAGTTCGTGACCAAGACGGGGTCCTACATTCTTACCTACCAGGTAATGGGGTTGGATCATCCAGTAAGGGGTTTCTTGGCAGAAGATACACACACACCCTAGACACGTAGGTTAGGATTTTGCAAAGTAGGAGTACACAGAATTGTTAGACTATTTTATATACTTGCATATATACATTGTTTCAGAACAATGGTGGAACTTTTCATTCTGTTCACTTTCCTGACACTTATTATAACTTTCATCTGCTTCTGTCTATTGATCATTCCGGCACATATTTTCTATACAAGAATCGCCTCGGTTCAATAAACAATTCAAACGGCCCTCTGTGTATTCTTTGTATATTTCTCTGAGCATACGAGAGCACAAGTGAATGAGCGAAAGGTTCTGGGTCTGTCACCACGGTTCCTGTGGTAACAGGGTTGTCATGTTCTGTAGTTGCCAGAACTGTTCGCTCCATGCCTAGGTTGGGGGGGCTTATGGTGGCACTGTGAGCTAGCTAGTCCAAGGGACAACATACTCTGCAGGGGTGCAAGGAATCAGTCTGGCACCATCCCAAAGTTGATATTGTCCACAAACGCGCAGTTCCTACTGATTAGTGGAAACTACACAACATAGCGCCGCCAACATTGGTTGGGCTCGTATTTTGTATGGATCAACTGAGTAGTTCAATGGAGTCTTCTCAGAGACCCCTACACACCTTTCAACCGGAGATGTCCGTGGTGGTAGGGAATAACCTCAGCTGAGTAGGTATAGCCTATGTATTGGCTGTTGGTTGTTTAAGCTTGAATGGATCTAATTCCCACTGTGTTAGCCAACTCTGTAATTCATTTTTTGCATACATGGCACAATACATCTCTGAGAACTACAGATATGCAGTCACCCAGAAACTACTACAAAATGGTCTCACACTAGATGGCGGGGACGTTACCTTCGTGGCAGAGGCACACGAAGCATACAGAACAGAGGTATTTTATTCTTGGGTTACATTCCCAGCTGCAAATGGTGTAACACGGATATTTCACAAATACAATGAGGATTAAATACCAGTTCAATACACTCCGTATGAGGCAATAGATGTTCCGCTCACTTACCAAGAACTTATTAATTGGTTTAAAGGCGCCCTCCCACACACCATAGAAAACATGAGACTGGGCCCACTCAGCAATGACGGGGCGACATGGTCAGTCCTAGCCAGAAACACACCGCATCCTGGTATCAACAATTTGACCACAGCCCAGCTGCGGGGATTATACAATAATCTAGTAACAATATGCAGATGCCTTACACAGATCGTGATGCGAACATTAACACTCCGGTGTGGGCTGTTCAAGCTGCACCACCACAATTGGTCACACCGGGCATTAGCCCACAAACACTGAATGCAGTTATGGGAAAGGTGCCCACCAAGAGGGAAGAAATTCCATTTTGGATTGCACAAAAAACAAATAAGTTTGAAGCAATATTTCCCCAACGGGCCGCAGGAAAGACACAGAATATTGACAATTTGATTGCCGATAGGAATGGCTCCCCCTGTAGAGTACTGTGCTACTTGGGTGTACGGTCTTTGCTGCAGTATAAACCAGAAGACATGGTACCCCTTCTTTGGCTGTTCTACCTGAATTCTTAAAACAGGTCCAAAATGAGCACAGAACAGCACCTACCCTGGACTTATGGATGAAACTTATGGGCAACTTTGCCGCAGTATCCTCCGTAATGTTGAGTATTATTAAAGGGGATGCAACAGCGTTAGTTATACGCCAACGCTTAAGGGATTTGACTCCAGCGCAGCAGGAGAGCGAATTGCCTAAAATTATTGAAGAAACCTATGCTACGCTTGGTAGAGATAATTTGGGAGCCAGAAATGGGAAACCACAGTTAAACAGTAATTCTGAAAAGGATAACTCTAAGCCAGCACCCGACTCTTTGACAAATAAGTAGTTGGACAATAAGAAAAACATGGATAAAACAAAATCACGGGGTGGGTCTCCTGCACAGGAAACCACTGAGAAATGTTATAACTTGCATGATAATGTTAAACAGCCTGACAGGTATCAGGATACTGATACGCATTCCTCTTGTTCCTTCCAGGATTAATCTGATAATTCTGTGGAGAGAAGAGGGTGGTCAGAGCGCAGATCAAAAGAGCACGTGAAACCAAGGAAGGACTCACAACACTCGCCTGACTACATTCTTAAGCAAGAAGAAAAGCCTAAAACATCTAAACCTCAATTCAAAAAGAAGAAGGTAGCCGGACTTCAGGTCAGGCATGCCCCGGATTTTAAGGACTCTGCTTCTGAACGGGGAATGGACATTGACAATGCTGAATGCCGCAGCAGAAGTCACGATAGTTCACCAGAACCTGATGGATTGTCTGGTGGGAGTAACGCTGAGTGAGTATATCACGGTGGAAACACCAGACACCAGGGTAAGCATTCCACATCGTTTATACGAAGTCCAACTACTGTTGGAGGGGGACGTGCCCAGGTTTCTTAATGTCCTCTTTTGGGAGCAGCTCAGTGAAAGATACGATATTCTCCTGGCCGAAAAAGATTGGCCACTTGACTACGTAATGGATTGCCCAAATGGGGAAATCATGATTTTGCCAGCCTTTTCTGACCTTATTCCAGAATCAGTTAAACATTCATACGCCAAGGAGTGGGCTCTAGCACTAGCTCCTGCGTTATACTGCAACCATCTGAGGTGGGATGACGGTTCACCTTGTCATGACATTCCATTGACGACGACCCCACAACCTCAAAGACAATATCCAATAAAAAACTAAGCTAAAAAGCAAGTTAGGAAAATCCTAGAACAACTTGAATACAAAGGTGTAAGAGAAAGTTGCACCTCTTCAATGAATAATCCTTTGTTTACGGTAATAAAACCAGATCATTCATATCGTCTACTATCAGATTACAGACTTTTAAACACAGGCACTTGCACATTGGTAGTACAAAATGCACACAGAACCGCACTAATGAATAACATTGTGTGGGAAAAATACAAAACAGCAGTATCTCAAATGAATTTTTCGGCCAAAATATAGCACTTGGAAGCAGATATTTGACAGCCTTCATCGCACTATGTTCTCAGAAACAATTCTTCTGTTTACCTCAAGCATATAAGAATAGCCATGGGCTGTTCTCAGCCAGAGTTACAGAACACCTTGAAAATGTTGATGATCAGGCATTGTCCTATGTCGATGACATATATTTGATGGACGATGACCTTATGGAACACTTGACCAGAGTGGAAAGCATAATTCCGGGGTTTGCTCACAAAAACTATAGATTTTATTTCAAAAAATCAAAAATTACCCATCTCAGGGGGATATTCTCAAGAACGTGTGTTAACTATCGCCTAATTCGCTTAACGCAACTTCTCACATCGCAGTCCATCGTGGGAAAATAACACTGTGTTAACGCAGAATTCTCACGACGGCGGCACCATGCGATAGTCCCACGATAACGCGACAAATGCCCGCGTTAAAATGAACGCCACGCAGAAAAAATGCGAAACACGAGCGCGAAAAAAGTGGCGATGTCCCCAATGGCGATACAAAAATCAGCGATAACCAGTGACAGGCCTGCGATTCCCACGCGCCATGCGTGAGAATGCACCATAAAAGCAGAGAAAAAAATTTAACTGCGTAGCACCATGGATGCACCCGGACCGAGTGCAGAGGACAACGCGAACCCCACAAGCCCCACAGACGACCAGCCCGGAACCCCGGGGCCGGGGAAGGGCAAGGAGAAGAGGAAGACGGGGTTCAGTCCGCAGGAAAACCGGATCATCGTCACGGAGGTGACAGAACACTACCAACAACTGTTCGTCACCTCCACTGTGTCATCGGCAACACAAACGGAAATATGGCAGTCCATCGTGAACAACGTGAATGCAGTCAGAATGTTGAGGAGGTCAATGGAGGAGGTCAAGAGGCGCTGGCATGATGTGAATAGCCAAACCAAGCAGAAACTCGCTGCCAACCGGAAGGCAGCAACGGCGACTGGAGGTGGAAGTCCTGCGCCACAGGAGGAGCTGGATGAGCTGGAGGAAATGGTGGCCACAGTCATCAGTGCGGAGACGGTGCGAGGAGTCAGGGGTCCGGACACTGCTCAATATTACCTGACCCAACAGCAACAGGGTGAGTAACGACCAGGGACTGGGGGGACGGGGGGAGATGGGCACAATGGCACACATGCACAAATATGTGTAGCACACTGCACACCCACAATGACTGTGGAACATGTCCCTGATGGCCTTGGCACACTGCAGCACACATAGAAACACCAAGTAGGCCCCCGTCCACCATGTGCACAAATGCCCCCCCATCACCAACCTCACAACCTACCCATGCACATGTGCTGAACACAGCAAAGCAGCGGCTCTGTGAGCCACACTGACAATGCAAGTGACACTGCATGACCAATAGCATGGCTGCAGTCAAAATACATGACATGGTGCACGACACGACACTGAGGTGGCCCAGTGTGGACAACATCCTCAAAGGAGCAGGTCACACTCTGACACATCCATGTGCACATACAACCCCTGACGTCAACAACACATCTGCAGACAAACAATGCACAAGAGTCCATAATCCGTCCAAGAGCACAAATGACCCAAGTCGCCAACATCTCAGCACCGTAAAAGCACACAAGTCAAAGGCACACCGCCTCAAAGGGATAAGGGGCCGCTAAATCAGAGCTGCAGGGGCGACTCTCCCACAATGCAGCACACACACATAGCAATCACAGCACATCAACATTGACGACAATGTGGTACAAAGTGCCACACTTACACCATAGAACAGAGGACACAACTGGTGCCGCATGTGCGTAGAAACTGGCCAATCACATCAGGCATAGCAGGAAACTGTTAGATGATAATGTACGAGTACAACCTCACACCCGTCATGTAGTCAAAATGTCCACTGTCTCCCATCAAACACCCAGCTCCTCCAAAACAGTCACAATGTACATTGTCATGCAGTCTGAATGTAAACATGTACAATGCGTGCACAGACATGGAACACACTGTTAACCTGCATCTCCCCTTCACATTGCAGAGGGACAATCAACACCTCCTGCAGAGCAGACCAGACATCTCTTCAGTGATGATGAGGAGGACCCCCTGGCCATCTGCTCCGACACCCTCCAACAGCTCATGGACAGCCCCCGCACCCCACCTCCAGGAGCAGGGCAGCCCAGCTCCATCGAGGTGATCCCACCCCCTGCACAGACCACACAGCAGGAAGCACCCACCACCACGGCTGGCTCCCAGCACCTCACCAAAGAACACATGGCATTCCAACGCCGTGTGTCAGACTGCCAGAGGGGGCTGGCTGAACAGGTGCGGCTGGTTTTCGACCTCATGGCAGCCAAACTAGATGCCATATGTGGGTGTCTTAGTCCCATCAGGGACCACTTACAGTCCCTAACGGACACCCACAGTCCGCTCCATGCCCTACAACAATCCTTGGCTGACCTCGCTGGAGCCATTACTCGGATACAAGAACTGTCTAGTCAGACAGGCTCCAGCGACGACCGCACAGAGTTGGCACAGATGTGGAGGACAATGGAGAACATGGAGCGGATGCAGGAAGGAAGGATGGCTGCCACGGCTGAACACCAGCGAGATGTAGCTGGGATCTTCCATGCCCTGCAGATCCTCATCTTGCCATTGCTGCCGCAGAGCCAGTCCCAGATGACTGCTGCAGGAACTTCGACACACACATCTCCGCCCCCTGATGTGTCAGTGGCACGCAGTGATGCAGCCATACCACCTCCGCCCCCTGATGTGTCAGTGGCACACAGTGATGCAGCCATAACACCACCACACACACCTGGCACACCTGACACAGAAGACATATCTGAGGACGAAGATGTGGATGGTAATGACTCCGTGTCAGAAAGGAGGTTGTAGCATTCATCCCCCGCCATATGGCCTGTTTCTGCTTGGTACAGCCCTCTGCATCATGCCCTGGTACAACACCTTCCACTGTCCCCCGAAACACTCTTGCGACATTCACCTGGACTACCACATGGACTGCCATATCTGCTCTGGTTACCAATGACACAGCAAACAGGCTGCGGACTCAACCCTTCCTCTACCAATTAACTTGTCATTCCCTAAAGGGCTCTGTTTGGCCCTCCACTGGGCAACCATGTAATGTGGGGTGTGCATGGCCATGTACTGCTCCTGCTCCGACACTCCACAGAATGTGAATAAAACATTCCTAATCACACAGATGTGTCATGTCTATGTTCAATCAAGTATAACAGTATGGATGACTGTAGGGACATTGATTGCACAAAAAGGTACACCCTGGGAAATGACATCAATGCGCATGTTTGACCGTGACACACATGGCCATTAGATGACTGTGAAGGTGTGAACTAGCTGTGGCCTCATTGATCATGAACAACAATATCGCAACCGCCCAACGTAGCCCCACGTCCATGTATTAAATAGGGCTGTGTTTTCAAAAATGTCAAAGTCGGTAGGAAGCCTAAAGTAGTGTCCCACATCACATGTGACAACAGAACATCTCTTCGCATACCTACACACACTCAACTGTGTGGACACAGCCTGGTTTGATGGAACACATTGATCCACATGGCAAGAAGTTGGACACCATACTCACATTGCTGAAGACACGTAAGCGCACAGGTCTACCAGCAACTCTCCCAACCACAATATCTGGCTCACAGAGGTGGAGCTGGCAATAGGGACACACCCCTAAGTGAAATGCGTCAGTCAGTCCCTCCCTGTGTACGGACAATGCTCATTGAGGCACACGACTTGGCATGCTAATCAACACTGATCACAGTTGAACACTAGTGAAGTGGCGTACACTTTATTAGCATGTGCGTGTCAGTACGGGCAAGACAAGGGCCACAACATGCAGACCAATGCATCATACACTAACAGGCAGCAAAGGAACATGTAGGGGTGCAAGACATGGGGAGGCTGCTGAAGGTACACAAACTGTACTTCTTCCACCCCTTGCTAGCCGACGAGACAAACGGTTTGTCTCCATTGATCTGATCAAACTACGCTATGTGGCCGATTCTCAACAGTAAGCCACGTGGGCTCCTGGGTAGCTACCAGTCTCCTCTCACTATCATACAAGAGGTTCACATTGAAGCTTTAATTGCAAATGGCACCTGCTCTCTTCAATAACAGACAACACTAAACAACAACGAAGTATGTCTTCGGCCTCTTGCCAAACTACAACAACTGTACAGTCAACAAGTACAGAAACACAAATTTCTATTTGAAATCCTGAAAAGAAAAAGGTCTACGTCAATGTACTACAGATTGAGTCTCCCTCAAGTTCAACACATCCTGCTGAGCTGCCAAGGATAGACCGGACGGCTTCTGGTTACTTCTTCGACTTTGATGATTTCTCCCCTGACACATCGGAGCAACCTCCTCCCCCACTGCCCATGCCTTTTGAACTAAAGGTGCGTGTTTTCTATCTTTGGCTGAAAAGAACATGCTTTGTTTCTTCATTGTTACACCTTTGGATTAGAATTGCATTACTTTTCTGGTCCTTTAGATTGGTTTTATGACAGTGTTCTTTCTGCTTCTGAACGGACATTTTATCCCAGGACACTCTGCAGTACACATGGTAAACTTGATTCTGAAATGACACGTATCATCACACCATGAACAAAGAGATTTGTCTCTCGTGAACATTTCAGCTGTTTCTGTTCCGGATGGGATTGTATGGGATAAGGTATCATTTGATGTGTATGGTCCCACTGAACTTTTGCAAATTCCACATTTGTTTTAAATTTTGTTAAATGGCATTATCACCCCTAGTGCTGTTTCTGATGATTGGGGCATTGATGCAGTGTATGAAATGTTAGAAGATCTAAAACATTCAACTGTGTTTTCTTCTGATGAGTTTTATGATAGTACAGCTAACTTTGATGTGATGTTTTGTTTTCAACATTGCCGACATCATTTCCTACACAAAGCTTTACACAATGGGAACATTGCTCTACACCTCCATGGGGTAGTTCAAGAGCATTTGCACAGTAATTTGATTATTTCTCTGGGTATGACATCTCTGACCCGGCCTCTTTTTAATATAGGCTTGCACCAACACCTGCAAAGAAAAATATGTTAACAGACACAAAACTGATTTAGGCTGCTTCTTTCCTTTCCCAGCTCTATGAACAAGGTTTTGACTTTTGGAGGGTCACAGTAGATGTGAAGTCTATCTGGGGGACTAAAGACTGTCAGGTTCAGTAAACTGAGGCTTTGCATAGGGCCTGTTTAATACCACAACAAATGATTGTCCTGAACAAAACTGTTCAACAGGCAATGTGTCTTGGCCTAGCCAAGATAAAAGATTTGAACACACCACAGGTTCCAACTCTTACACGATTTGAGAACTTGTAGCAGTTAACACCATACACTGAGTATACCATAGACAGCATGCTGCGTAAGAGTAAGCATAACTCATCAGAACCCAATTGGAAGGGATGGTTAGGCTGGTCATTAGACACAAACAGATGTCAGGCTCGATTCCTAGGTAACAACAAGGGATTTACAGCAAATAGGACTGACATGCGATATGTGCAGACTGAACATTAAGGGGTGGTAACAGCTTAGAGTGTTGGGAAGTTGTGCCTTGATTGACACTGTCTCAGGTACAACAGCACTTGTCCCTTTTATCTGATGACCTGGACCTCTGGGACTTTTTAATGGGTCCTCGCAAACCACGTTAAAAACGCTTTCTTTATGCCGTCTATAATGAGATATGGAAAATATCCCAACAGGAAGCTGCTGAAAGACTACGTGAGATTGATAGGGCCAACTTAGAACTGGCTCTTGCAGTGGTGGACGATGGTATGATAAACTTATCCTCCAGGATATATTACTTGGGAAACATTGTATCATCCACAATAGACATCATACATCAAGACATGTCTGCATTACTACACTGGTAATCCCAACTTAGGTGTATCCTATTGTTGAGCTGGACATTACAGACACTATGTCCTGGCCGCGTGCTGTGGCGACACATTAACCTCACAAATATGTTTTCACCTTACCACCTTTCAGAACAACAGATAGCTATAGTGCGGAAGGATGCAAAATACACTATGTTACATTTTGACAGACTGGAGAAATTGCCTTTTACAGTTGCTGAGGTAACATCCTCAGATTGTAAAATCCATGGGTACATTACACTACCGATCTCGACTTTCAACTTTCAGTACTGTCTGCAATACATCAAGTGGGCAGATATAAAGCGTTAGGTGAAGGGTACATACATGAACAGTGGGAGCTTACTTTCAAATTCCGGTGTCGGAATAAGGCTGCTGAAGTTTTTCTCAGCGGTTCCGACTGCGAGAATACCTTGAGTGGGTCCCTAGTATGCAAAGATGTTTAGTTGCACAGAGCATGTAATGCGTCCGTGGTGAACTTGTCTTGCTACTGGCGGCCATGATACGTCCGATTTTCAGATTACTCTCGAATGGGAGTTACCTGATGTTGAAAAATCAAGGTTGCTGTGGGAGGAAACCAGGGGTTGCCTATGTGGTTACCGTGCCTTCCATTGTTACTTGTTGTACACAAGTCCTGTTTCCGCCTGCCCAAACAGTTAGGGAGGATACGCTATGGCCTTTAATTAATCTTACCAACATATGTTTTGATATGGCCTTAACTTCAGCCAAGGAGACGTCTGATCTTCAGGTGGCGCGTTCCTCTTCGGAGATATAGGCGCTACTCCACACCAACTTCCCACGACATTATGGGGAGCTCATACTTCGTATTTTTAACATATCTAATATGACTGTAACAGCATGGTTTTTCAGAAGCAGAGGCACCGGGCTGGTCAGCACCTTCCAGACTGTGTTTGGAGTTATTCCATCTTTTACCCACTCTGTCCTTTGAAGCATCTTTGGAGGTCTTCCGCTGGTCCTGCTCCCAATTGCAGGGATATTGCTTTTACTATTTTTGCTCTGCAGTGGATGTCCCATTTTGAGATCAAATGGAACTTCCCCTGTCTCATGTTCTGTTGTGCAGTGAATGCATGCTGCATTGCTTTGGCGCACCTTTGCTTTGAGAACTGGAGGAGCATTGGTTCCTGTCATTCTGGCCTGTATGGCTTCATTTCGTGTAGCCCGTGTTCCGCTGTCTCCTGTGCACTTACGAGTGTGACCTGGAGGTTGCAATTGGTTGAACCTTCAGACATACATGTACTGATGGATCCGTTGAAGACCCATTTGGATATCTCTCTCTTGAGGATTCCATTGCTCCTGGCCGCGTTCTACGAGCTTCCTCGTAGTGCCTCTGCATCTGGTGGTTTGGATCTTGGCTCTGTCTCGACAGAACACCAACTGGCTGTTTTCGATCCCGCAGCAGCTGCTGTGGGACGTGGATGGGAGAATACTTGCTCTATCAACTTTCTCCGAGGTGTGCCTCTGGGATCATCGTCTGTGGACGTTGGGAACAGAAATGTTTCGTCTACCATTCGGTACACATAAACATTTGCCTCTTCCATGTGGTGGGAACCTTTTTATTCTGCCTGGTTTTAACTTCCAAATTTCTTTTAAATTGCCCTACATTTTATAGCTTTTATATTTTTTAAGACATATTGGCTTTCTTTATGCTTTGGGTCTCCAAATAGCATGAGTACCTGTTTTTAGCACTTTATTATCATTATTTTAACGTTTGAATTTTAGCAATTTCTTTTACATATGCTGTTGCATTTTTAGTAATAGGATTTTTTAGCTTCACATAGCTTCTTAGCTGACTTATGTCCTACGAGTGGGTGTCATGTGTCCTAGTTAGGCCTGGTAGGAAAGATGCCATTTTTACATGTACAAGGATCTTTCCTAAAGTGGCCTTCACTTTCCACATCGACTTTTGACACACATTTGCATTTGTGTCACTTGGGTTTCTTTCCTGGAAACACTGACTTTTCTTATACGAATCAACATCACAAGAACACCATCATATTGCCTTGGCATTGTGCACAAGGCCTACACGTGCATTGTGCAAATGTGTTTGTTATTTACGTCCATATGGCGACACAGCTATCTGTAGAATACAAACAATGGCAGCTTGATCACAATATTGGCAAAGGCAAGGATGCATTTTTCTATCTATAAACATCTGTTTCTGGGTATAGTAAGAGGAGGCACTTCTGCTGACTCCATGGGGTCCCTAAATGCTGAAGCTTCTGCCCAGCAGCTGACTGACATCTCCATGATGGGTGTCCAGTTCATGACCAAGACGGGGCCCTACATTCTTATTACCTACCAGGTAATGGGATTGGATCATCTAGTAAGGCGTTTCTTGGCAGAAGATACACACACACTCTAGACATGTAGGTTAGGATTTTACATAGTAGGAGTACGCAAAATTGTTATACTATTTTATATGCTTGCATATATACGTTGTTTCAGCACAATGGTTGAACTTTTCGTTCTGTTCACTTTCCTGACCCTTTTTTTATTTTTTTAATTTATTTTATTAAATTTCCATATATGCAGTAAAATACAAAAAACAAAAGAACCCAAGAAAGGCAAATAATAAAATTAAGTGAAGTACAGAGACCAGTACAGGGCATAACATCATTTACAGTGTACATTAGTGAATACTGTCCATCACTCATAAAGAGAATCATGTAATACAACATGCAGCATCTTGTCATCAGCGTCACGGAATGTTGTAAGAAAAAAGAGTGACAGCAGGGCGATAAAGACAAAATCACAAGGAAACATTATTATATCTACCCCTGCTTCAAGCACCGAAGCAGGCAACAAACGTTCCAGAACAACAGAACTGGGAGGATCCCCGACATTCCCTTTGTGAAAACAGCCAGGGGTGCGTGACAGGCTGTCTCAATTCGCGCCGCTCACTGAGGTGGTTGGGAGTCCCCATTTCCAGCATCATTATCTTTAGTGGTGAGGTACGTCTTATACAATACCCAGAAGTTTTTTGGGCGGCTGCGCGGGGGAAGAAGTTCGCTGTAGTTTTCGGTTTGGGTACAACAATACAACATATCTTTGGACCAGCTAGCTTCTGTGGGGAGTGGACCACGAGACCAGCATACAGCAATCCTACATCTCTCAATTAACAATCCCATATCAGCTAATCTCCTTATGGCCTTGGGCAGAGGTTTGGAGTATCCAAGCAGTGCGAGCATGGGGTCTGGGGTTAGTGGCATATCCAAGATGTCCTCTAGCAATTTAAAAGTCTGTATCCAGAAATTAGCAATCCCCGGGCACACCCATGCAAGATGAAGAAAATCAGCCACATCAGCACCACAGCGTTCACACGCAGCAGCGTCACACAGCCCGTACCTATCCAGTCTCTCAGGAGTGTAATATACCCTATTAAGAAATTTGAAGTGAATCAACCTATGTCTCCCATTTAGCGAAATTTGCTTTGTACTCTCGCAGCAGTATCGCCACTTCCCATCATCTATATCTACCCCCAAATCCACCTGCCATGCCAATCTCGCTTTCGTGTAGTGGTTGGAACGGAAACTCTGAGTAGCCTTGTATAGCTTTACAATAATATGATTCGGCGTATCAGATCTAATTACATATGTGAGGGCAGCTACATCGGGCGGCTCTGCCATATCTGAGCCCAAATTCTTGAATAATGACCATCTCATCCGGTGAAACTGAAACCTAGTAAGTGTTGTGTGTTGTTGTACCACCGTGGCCACTGCTTCCCACGTTTTAACTATACCGTCAGAAAACATATCGCCTATCGTCTCGATATTCAGTGACTGCATCGCACTCGTAACCCCCTGTCAGTCCATGCAGATAGCCAAAGACACCAGTCAAGCAGCGTATAAGGAGAGTACAAAACAGCTCCCGCCTGCAATTTCAAGAGATGGTGCCAAGCATGCACCTTCGTGTTAATAGAGTCTACGATGCCAGTCCGGAGGTTGAAAGAGGAGTGCTGGCAAAGGGCGTGGAGCAGCTACCACCCTCTCAATCTGTATATGCGGAGTATCAGCCAGGCCGTGTATCCAAGAATGCGCATGCGCACTTTGGGTCACCCTATAATAGACATCTAGGTCTGGGGCACCGAGGCCCCCCATGTGATATGGTAGCGTAAGTATCTCCCATTTGACGCGCGCATGTTTGCCTGCCCAAGCAAGCCTGGTTAATAAGGATGTAAGTGTTCGAAAGAAGGTGCTAGGGAGGACCATCGGAATGTTGGTAAACAGGAACAGAAACCTCGGCAATACAACCATTTTCATAATTGCTATTCTTCCCATAAGGGACAATGGCAGTCGGATCCAGCGATCATTATCGTCCTCTAATTTACTCATAGCAACCCCATAATTCTCTCTAAACACCACCTCTGAGTCAGTGTGAACCTTGATACCTAAGTAACGCACCGGGTCTGTAGTCCACCGCAGCGGGAAATCAGGGGTGAAAGGAACTGTGACAGTGGTAAGTGGGAATACAATCGACTTGGTCCAATTGACCTGCAAGCCGGACAAAGCACCAAATTTGACCACCTCTCGCAAAACTGGGGAGAGATTATTTTCAGGGTCTCGAATGTATAGCAATGTGTCATCAGCGTAAGTGAAAATGATCAATTGATATCCCGGGAAGCGAATACCTCAGTACCTATGATATTCTCTGAGTGCACAGGCCAACGGCTCCGCAACAAGCACATACAGTAGCGGAGAAAGCGGGCACCCTTGCCGCGTGCCCCTAATGATTGGGATTGTGTCCGTAACCATGTCACCCAGCTTTATCCTAGCCGCCGGTCTATTGTATAACACACCAACCAGTTGTAGAAAGATGCTCCCCACCCCCATCCTTCTCAGCACTTGATACATAAATTTCCATTCGACCGAATCAAATGCTTTCTCCATATCAAGGAATATGGCCACAGCCTGAACGTCTTGTCGCGTGTGTTGGATTGCTCCAAAAACCGTGCGGATATTATAAGTCAGGTTCCTGCTCGGGACAAACCTGGCCTGCTCCGGAGCCACAAGCAGGGGCATGAGAGGGGCTAGCCGGTTCACCAATATTTTGGCATATAGCTTGACATCCACATTTAGAAGTGACAAGGGTCGATACAACGCGCACTCAGTGGGTGTCTTATCTGGCTTCAAAATCGCAACTATAAGCGCCTCCCTCATCGAGGGTGGCATCTGGCCACTTTCGCCGATCTCCTCAAAGAGTGTGATCAAGTGTGGAACAAGAACGTCTTTAAACTCCTTATAGAATGAGACCGTGAGCCCGTCTACTCCGGGTGCACTACCAGATTTCATCCATGTTAATGCAGCTGTAATCTCCTCCGCGGCCAAAGGCTGCATCAGAAATTCCCTGTGGGCATTCGTCAGCCACGGTAGTTTGATGTGAGCCAAGTAATCAAGCATTACATCATCGAGACACCCCGCTTTTGAAGCATATAGCTGTGTATAGTACTGCTTGAATCTACTAGCTATATCTGACGAGTCCATCAAAGGGGCTCCATGTTCGTCGTTGATAACACCAACCCCAGCTGCCTCTCTGCGCTTCCTCAGCAGGGAGGCCAATACCGAGCCAGGGCGGTCACCCTCACCATAGACACGGGCCGTCGCATACTTCCCCATATGTTTAAGCTCTAAGTCAGCTGTCTCATGGTAGTCCTTAATGAGCACCTTAAACTCCTCCGTAAGCCGGTCATCGGATCCATTAAGGAGGTCATGCTCTATCGCCTGCAGTTTTTTCTCCAGATCCGAAAGTCGTCCACGAAGAGACTTAAGGACGCCGGAGTGTTTAGACATAGCTATCCCCCTGATATATACTTTAAAGGTCTCCCAAACCGATGAAAAAGTGTCCACCGACCCAATATTACAATCGAAAAAAGTGGTTATTGCTTCTAACAGTTCAGCTCTAAAGACCGGGTCAAGTAGAGAATACGGAGGGAAGCGCCATGTAAATGGGGGAATCTGTGTGTGTGGATAGTCCGTAACTAGCAGTATTGGTGAGTGATCCGATAATGTACGAGGCAGAACCGTGCAGTCTCGGATTTGTTGAAACAATTCCCTAGAAGCAAATCAGTAATCAATCCTGGTGTGTAAATCGTGATATGCAGAGTAGTGTGTAAATCCTCCCTTACTTTGTGACCTCGTTCTCCACACATCTAACAGCCCAAGCTGCATCTCTGCTTCCATAATAGCACGCGCTGCAGCAGAGGGTCGGCGATCCGGGCCCCCAGATCTATCCAACTGTGGATTCAGTACGCAGTAGAAGTCACCCCCCCATAGGAAGTGTGTTCCCCTGTGGCATCACATTTTGTCTATTAGGTCCATAAATAACTGCGGGCAGTCATAATTTGGGCCATATACATTCACTAATATTAAATCAAGCCCCTTCCCTCTACATTGTGATATGGTGAACCTCCCCTCTGTGTCGGTGTCAAGTGTATTCCCCTGCAACTCTCTGCAGTTTAGCATTCTGCTACTAAGAGGCAGGTGCGATTCTTGCAATAAAGCTATATCGACCACATTCCTGTTGAGGTAGGAAATCACCTTTCTAAGCTTTCGGAAATCATTCAATCCGAGAACATTCCAAGTCAATATTTTTAATTTACGAGCTTGCAGGTGTATCATGGCGGTTGGTATGTGTGATGAGTAGTAATCCAAGCTACTAACCTCATGCCTCCCTGCTCACCTCCATTCATATACTGACAGTACATCTTTCGAATCATACATGCCCTATTGCTATTAAAATCCCAAGCTGGTCTCTGCACCCCACCACCCCCACCCACGCCATACATACCCCAACTTTGCAATAGCGAGTGCACCCTTGCCTTCCCTTACTAAACAAGAAAGCAAAACCAAAAATCAAAACATCCAGCATCAACAAACTAAATTGAAACAATGCCAGGTTGTGGGACACACACGTGGGCAGATGTTACCCGAACCCGCAAACAATTCTGTCGCAACCAGAAAGGTGTCCCCTCCGCCCGCCATCTAGCACATCTTGTGCATCAATCTGGCCTTTCAACAAAATTATCAGATTTCTAAATTTTAACAGTAGTATGCAAACACTACCCCCCAGCAGAATCTTGTTATATCAACTAAACCTTGCAGTAAGCAGCATAGCGTCCATAGTACTGCAAGAACTCCAAGTGGACCCCCATCTTCACCATCCCGACTATGTGTTCAAAAGCATCAATAACTAACAGTTCCCGCAGTACATCATACAAACTTAGAGTTTTATCTGCAAGTTGGAGGATCCTGGATATCAGTCCTGGTCGTCAAGACTGCCACCCGTCGCACCTTCAAGGGTGGGAGACACTCTGCCAGAGGGCTTTTCTTTTGCCCACTCTTTCAGAGCCTTCTGCAGGGACTTTGGGTCGGAGAAGATGCGGGAGCTGCCAAGGCGGTTCAATCTAAGACGCGCCGGATACAACATGGCGTAGTCAAGGTTCTGCTCTCGGAGCTGCTTCTTCAAAGGAGCAAATTATCTGCGTGCTTCCTGGACCCGCATTGCAAAGTCCGGGTAGAGAGAGATGGTCGATTCCTCATAGTGAAGTGTTTGGCGCTCCTGGGACACCTTCAAGGCTGCATCTCTGTCCCTATAGTTTAATAGTTTGGCGATTATAGGCCTTGGCGGGTCACAAGGCGGAGGTTTTGGACCCAGCGAGCGATGCGCTCTCTCCACCACAAACATTGAGGAAAAAGTGTCACGGACAAGCATCGTGGTCAAAAGCTGTTCAACAAATGACTCCATATTCCCGATACTTGTGGATTCCGGCAGCCCAGTAATTCGAAGGTTGCTTCTGCGGGACCTCGCTTCAAGATCCTCCGCCTTGTCCTGTAGTGTCAGTAGGAGTTTGCCCATTTGTTTATGTGCTGAGTCTATTTCTGTCTGCGCTTCCTCCACTTCCGTGACCCTTCTTTCCGTCATATCCATCCTCTCGACTTGCTTGTCCATGCGCTCCGTCATGCGGTCCATGCGGTAGGATAAAGAGTCTATCTTGTTATCTATGGAGGATAAGCTTTTTTGCATTGCGGCCAAGATGACTCGAATATCTCCCTCTGCAGATTCGAGCTCTTCAGAGTGCGCATTCTGATCGTCCTCTGATGCCTGATCCCGAAGCCTAGATTTTCTTTGTTCAAATTGCAACTTAGATTGGGACTTATCCACCTTCCCCATGGCGACACTCAGAACACGTGTTTCTTAGACAGTGGAACGTTAGTGCTGGATAAAGCTAATCTCCGTAGATCTTCCTTAAGTGGGCAGTCCTCCGCGTTCTCAGTGAGGCTTAATGTCGTCACTCAGGGCAGCACCCAGTGTATTTCGCTGCAGGAAGGTGGTACTGTCTTAATCACACCTGGAGCACGCCTTGGAGTATGGATCAGTGCGGCGCACGGGCCTTTGCCTTCAGGTCAACAATGGGCGTCACCCGGTCTTCCTCTCACCTGAATGCCACCAAGCAGGGCAGCTGCACCAGCGGAGGCCCTTCGGCAGTTCCAATCGGCCCTTCATCCCCCCGTGGGCCAGCAGTAGAGAAGTCGGACTGGGCACAAGGCAGTCTCTGTACTCCCCGCGTCAGGTGGGAGGCCGTGGAGCCCCAACGCTCCACAATCCAATACTAGCTAGCAGCTCCGGCCTTTATGACCACCACGCAATCCAGCGGCGCGTCGGAACACAGAGTAGGTGTAAATGGTGCAATAGGTGTCAGACCCCGCTCACTGTCTCCTCTCGTGCCTGACCTCGTCTCAAGAGGGAGAGGGCAGGGGAAAACTCCAGCTATAAGTTCGAGGTAGGGCTGACAAAACTAGGCCGCACCAATGGCTCAGCAGGAGAGGTAGCGCTCACCGTCTTGTCGGGGGGTCCACGTTCTCCCCGTCTCCGGAACGTAATATGGGGGTGCCTTCCGCAAGGTCCGCAGCATAGCGCCGTCGCGTCTCGTTCTTTCTCGCTGCAGCTCCCCGAACGCCACGCGGTATTTGGAGTCCTATGGCCCTGGTCAAAATGGCGGAACGTGAGCCTCCTCCAGCTATAGCAAACCTTCCCTCATGTTCCGCGCGGACAAATAGCAGCAAAAAGCACGAGGTTGCACCTCCTGTAACTCGTCAGCTTAGATAGCGCTCGCCCTCGCTGCACAGGTCTCACCGTCCTTCTGGACACAGCAAACCGGCACAGATCGTGTCCGCCGGCCCCCCGCCTCTCAATACCGGGGCGCCGCAGCTCCCTCTTCGGCAGCATGCTAGAGTCCCCGCGCGGGTCAGCAGCACAGGCGGTCTTCAGATAGATCACCGGGCCCCCATAGCACCTCGCTCGTAGGTCCGATGTGAACTCTGTCACCAGCTGCGACACAGGCCCAGGTGCAGATCACCGAGGTCCGGCTAACTCGCTCCCCACCGCCTCGCGTCATCTCCAGTCACCGCACGGCTCCGAAAAACGGCTCAAAATGGGCAGTGCAGCTCACTCCTCAAGCGCTACCGCTTTTTAGCCTTCAGCAGCCAGGATTAATGCAGGATAAATTACGAATTTTCAGATAGTCGGACGGAGCTCTCGGTATACACCGCCATCTTGGGCTCAGGCAAGCTCTGCCCCCCCCACTTTCCTGACCCTTATTATAACTTTCATCTGCTTCTGTCTATTGATCATTGCAGCCCATATTTTCTATGCAAGAATCACTACAGTTCAATAAACAATGCAAATGTCCCTCTGTGTATTCTTTGTATATTTCTCTGAGCAAACAAGAGCACAAGTGTATGAGCAAAAGGTTCCAGGTTTGTCACCACAGTTTCTAAGGGAAACAGGGTTGTCATGTTTAGTGGTATCCAGAATTGTTCAATCATTGCCTAGGTTGGGGGGCTTATGGTGGCACTGTGAGCTAGCGGGTCCAAGGGACAACAAACTCTGCGGGGGTGCACGGAATCGGCCTGGCACCATCCCAAAGTTGATGTCGTCCAAAAACGTGCAGTTCCTACTGGTTAGTGGAAACTGCACGACAATGGAATATTGAAATCTTAGTCTTTTGCGGATGTTAAAGTGTGGTGAAGTACCCTGATGTGCATTTATAGATGTGGTGGGATATGATAACTGAGTCTTTCATCTTTTTTGATTTATAGCCAGGAACTTTAAGCAGCCAATCACAGCTCCAATTACAGGTTTAACAGTACTGGCAGGGCTCAAAGCCTGCACCAGTAATTATCAGCATTGTGCGATAACAACTCACGAGTACTGTACAATAACGGATTAAATCCTACAGAATGGGGAATTACTAGGTGGACCCAGATTTACCTGGTGTATTCCACATGATATTCCCTTTAACACACACATTTAACGTACTCTGAGCAGGTGCTAAAAGTGTGCAGAGGACTGTAGCCAAAGTGTTTGGGCTGTTATCAAGCATGGATAGAAGGAGGGGTGAGGAGGAAAGAATGGAGAATGTCAGCTGTTGTCAGGGAGTATGCATTGCCCCCCCCACCCATTTGCCTTATCTGATATTTGAGCAGGTGTCATAGAAGGGGTCACACACACTAGCCCTAGTTGTTAACTAGGGATGGGAACTAGAGGCACAGGGCCTAGGGACTAGCCAGCCTCCAAACTAATATGTAAACACAAATGGGGCTGTCCCTAGTTGGGATTTCTACAGGATCTCTAGAGATGCGTGTCCAGTGGGGGCATCTCACAAAAAGTGAAGGACTGGCCTCACACACCACCTGGCTTCATCATATGCCGTCCTCGCCCTCTAAAAACTCCGTTTGATAGAGAGCGGGCATACACCTGGAGACAGGGATGCACTTCTAAAACTAAGTGGTGGCCCGTGAGTTTGTGAAAAAGTGATCTAAAAACCATTCCAGTTGTCAATGACTGATTTATTTAAATTTATTTTAGAAGGACAACTGCATGGTGTTAAAAGGAAGTGGGCGGTGATTTGGGAACTAATTATCCCATCACCGTGCTGAGTATGGTCAACATGTTTCTGCTTAGGGTCCCCGGAGGGTACATAGCATTCATCAGGACCAAATTTTGATGGAGGGCTCCGCCTTTTACAATTTGTATAAAGGATCAACCACTAAAAAACCCGGGGGTTGTAAGGATCAATCGCCCCGCAAGTATAGTACTCCCGCGTGAAACCTGTAGAAAAAAAGAACAAGAAACAAATACATACCAAATGTGTAAGTATCCTGATTGTAATGTTGCATTACATACATCACCACACTTATAAAGCGTGCGTGGTGGTATCTAAGTGAAACACGTGTCACTCATACGTGTCAACACTTATCAGGGGAGAAAAAACATGTTTCTCGCCGCTTACCCTAGGTCACTATCCTATTACTCCATGGGAGGTCGAGGGTGGAAGAGCCTACTGTGGCATTCTGAAAAAAGAGAGACATAAAATCATGGCCTGATATTGATGGATAAGGTCCATGATAGGGAAAAGCCATTCATATAGTTTTATGTTAAAAAACGCTAAAAAAGGTGCACTCCACGTGGGAGGGATGAAGTTGCACCAAAAAGCGTAAGAGTACGCTCTATCATCCGTCCGAAACACACACACTCTTACTGTCATCTTCAGCGCTTCCAGCTGTGTCTTCTACAGTCATCCGCTTCGCCTCCCCGCCGATGAGTAATGGTGGGAAAAGAGCGGGTTTTTATACTGTTGTTCATTGCCTAATTGCTAGGTACTAATTAGGCAGTGGGAACACCTGAGCGAGATCCGGGGTATCACCGGAGAGGTGCCTGGTTGCCTGGTTAAGGGCGTGGCCTCATGAGTCGCCTAATCAGGGAGTGGCTGCGGTCCCCATGGAGCGTGCGCGAGAGTAAGTTGCATCCAAAACACTACGCTCAGTGCCAAATTGGGCGGGTGGTGGAGCTCTCGCGCATGCGTCCTAAACTCTTGTTGTGAGATGACGCTTGTGTATAGCGGCTCGATTGTGTGCGCGTGCGCATAAGTTATTGTGTCCGTATAGGTTGAAATGGACCGTTTAAGGCATCTAATGGGTCTATATATTGCCGCATTTGATGGTAAAAAGGTCAAAGGAATGGGTATTGACCCTTCCTGTATCTCAGGTGTGCAGTACTTCCACTGATATATTGGAACACCAGTAAAACCATAAAGTGTGTCTCTCAAAGGCGTACTAGTGATGTTGATCTTGGTGTCCCTGTACCCAATGCGATGTCGGGGGTCTAATAGTACCATAGAAGTATCTATATAAAATTAGACATGTATATATTGGGTGTCTGTTTTGCGCGCATGTTGATGGGGTAAGGTGTGTGTTTTTAGTTCAGGTATTAGTTTTGTTATAAACAAAACATTCAGATTACCATTGTTTTAGTATAGTATTAGAGTCATTATACTAGTTGTAGCCATGGGATTTCATCATTAAGGCCTGTGTCCCATGTGCGTTATCGATGTATACCCAGCGCTGTTCCTAATCATGCAGTTGTCTGGTGATGTCTGTTTTTTGTTTCCTCATCACCTCCAGTACCACCCAATGGAGAGTCTGATTCGGTGTGGTTTGCATCTAAGAAATGTTTTGTCAGTCTGGTATTAGATTTTCTACAGCGGATTGTGCTTCGATGTTCGCTAATCCGTGTTTTGACTTTCCTTGTCGTCATGCCAATATACCTCAAATTGCACGGACAGTTCAGAAGGTAAATCACATTATCAGTATTGCAAATACTGAAGTTCTTTAATTTCCATGGGTTATTTGTGCCGATATTCACTTCTTTCGTGGTCATGGTAAGTGGGCAGCATATGCAGCCGCCACATGGAAAGTGGCCTGTTAGTTTTGGTTGACTCCAAAGGGTGTTCTGACCATTGTCCTCTTCATGTGTAATTTTGGAGTGTACAAGGTCGTCCCTGAGAGTTCCTGCTTCTCTTGAAGGCAAAAAGGGGGGGTTCCCACTGTTGTTGTCCAGTGTTTAGTATTGACCATTTCTTCTTTATAATGCTCTGAACTTTGTTTGATGCAGGGGTGTACGTGGTCACGCATACCATGCGTTCAGATTTCTCTTTTGGTGTAGTATCCAGCAGTACTTCCCGGTTGTTATTCCTTGCCCTTTTCCTGGCTCTCCTGGTCATTTTTTGGATGGTGTCTCGCCAACAATTTGGTTTCTAAGTGTTCTGCCTGTTCTTGGAATGTTGAGAAATTAGTCCCACTGGTAAATTCTGCCCTACGCCAGAATTTACCAGTGGGACAATTTCTCAGAGTACGGAGGAATTGCTCTGAGCTAGCAACATTCCAAGAACAGGCAGAACACTTAGAAACCAAATTGTTGGCGAGACACTATTCACAAAAAATGATTAGGAGAGCCAGGAAAAGGGCAAGGAATAACAACCGGGAAGCACTGCTGGATACTACACCAAAAGAGAAATCTGAACGCATGGTATACGTGACCACGTACACCCCTGCATCAAACAAAGTTCAGAGCATTATAAAGAAGAAATGGAAAGTACTAAACAGTGGACAACAACAGTGGGAACCCCCCCTTTTTGCCTTCAAGAGACGCAGGAACCTCAGGGACGACCTTGTACACTCCTAAATTACACATCAAGAGGACAATTGTCAGAACACCCTTTGGAGTCAACCAAAACCAACAGGCCATTTTCCATGTGGCGGCTGCGTATGCTGCCCACTTACCATGACCACGAAAGAAGTGAATATCGGCACAAATAACCCATGGAAATTAAAGAACTTTAGTAACTGCAATACTGATAATGTGATTTACCTTCCGAACTGTCCGTGCAATTTGAAGTATATTGGCATGACGACAAGGAAAGTCAAAACACGGATTAGCGAACATCGCAGCACAATCCGCTGTAGAAAATCTAATACCAGACTGATAAAACATTTCTTAGATGCAAACCACACCGAATCAGATCTCCATTGGGTGGTACTGGAGGTGATGAGGAAACAAAAAACAGACATCACCAGACAACTGCATATTAGGGAACAACGCTGGGTATACCGGTTACGCACATGGGACACAGGCCTTAATGATGAAATACCATGGCTACAACTAGTATAATGACTCTAATACTATACTAAAACAATGGTAATCTGAATGTTTTGTTTATAACAGAACTAATACCTGAACTAAAAACACACACCTTACCCCATCAACATACGCGCAAAACAGACACCCAATATATACATGTCTAATTTTATATAGATACTTCTATGGTACTATTAGACCCCAACATCGCATTGGGTACAGGGACACCAAGATCAACATCACTAGTATGCCTTTGAGAGACACACTTTATGGTTTTACTGGTGTTCCACTATATCAGTGGAAGTACTGCACACCTGAAATACAGGAAGGGTCAATACTCCATTCCTTTGACCTTTTACCATCAAATGCGGCAATATAGACCCATTAGATGCCTTAAACGGTCCATTTCAACCTATACGGGCACAATAACTTGATGCGCGACGCTGCACACAATCGAGCCGATATACACAAGCGTCATCTCACAACAAGAGTTTAGGACGCATGCGCGAGAGCTCCACCACCCGCCCAATTTGGCACAGAGCGTAGTGTTTTGGATGCAACTTACTCTCGCGCACGCTCCATGGGGACCGCAGCCACTCCCTGATTAGGCGACTCATGAGGCCACGCCCTTAACCAGGCAACCAGGCACCTCTCCGGTGATACCCCGGATCTCGCTCAGGTGTTCCCACTGCCTAATTAGTACCTAGCAATTAGGCAATGAACAATAGTATAAAGACTCGGCTCTTTTCCCACCATTACTCATCGGCGGGAGAGTGAAGCGGATGACTGTAGGAGACACAGCTGGAAAGCACTGAAGATGACAGTAAGAGTGTGTGTGTTCTGGACGGATGATAGAGCCGTACTTACGCTTTTGGTGCAACTTCATCCCTCCCACGTGGAGTGCACCTCTTTAACATTTTTTAACATAAAACTATATGAATGGTTTTTCCCTATCATGGACCTGATCCATCAATATCAGGCCATGATTTTATGTCTCTTTTTCAGAATGCCACAGTAGGCTCTTCCACCTCGACCTCCCATGGAGTAATAGGATAGTGACCTAGGTAAGCGGCGAGAAGCATGTTTTTCTCCCCTGATAAGTGTTGACACGTATGAGTGACACGTGTTTCACTTAGATACCACCACCGCACGCTTATAAGTGTGGTGATGTATGTAATGCAACATTACAATCAGGATACTTACACATTTGGTATGTATTTGTTTCTTGTTCTTTTTTCTACAGGTTTCATGCGGGAGTACTATACTTGCGGGGTGATTGATCCTTACAACCCCCGGGTTTTTAGTGGTTGATCCTTTGCTACAAATTGTAAAGCGGAGCCCTCCATCAAAATTTGGTCCTGATGAATGCTATGGCCTCCGGGGACCCTAAGCAGAAACATGTTGACCATACTCAGCACGGTGATGGGATAATTAGTTCCCAAATCACCGCCCACTTCCTTTTAACACCATGCAGTTGTCCTTCTAAAATAAATTTAAATAAATCAGTCATTGACAATTGGAATGGTTTTTAGGTCACTTTTTCACAAACTCACGGGCCACCACTTAGTTTTAGAAGTGCATCCCTGTCTCCAGGTGTATGCCCGCCCTCTATCAAACGGAGTTTTTAGAGGGCGAGGACGGCCTATGATGAAGCATGACACCAGGTGGTGTGTGAGGCCAGTCCTTCACTTTTTGTGAGATGCCCCCACTGGACACGCATCTCTAGAAATCCTGTAGAAATCCCAACTAGGGACAGCCCCATTTGTGTTTACGTCATAGAAGGGGTCTCGGATACAAAACAGTCTTTCCCCACAGTGATTTTACCTGCTAGAAGTTTCGGCCGGTAAAATTGGGTCTGTTGTTCCCATACCTAGTAAGGTCGGGTGCAGGAACACTGGACCTCTCATAATTGTGCAGAACAGAATTCCACATGGGAATTCCACAGCGCACATTCCCAATAGGGACCTGTGTAGTTTATGAGCACATTGCAAGTGGGTTGATTTGTCAGATAGCGCACGACACCATGAAGAATGAGAAGCAAATAAAAAACAAACACAGGCTCCTCTACCTGTAAATAACCTTTGGATTACCTCAGTCATTGAAGTGAGGGGATCCACTAGGAATAGCATTCTTAATCTTTTTTAGAGGTTTTACAATAGCAGCTCCAGTACTTTTTTTAATACAACTTTTCCCAGAACAAATTATGCCTACTTTCAACTGCCCCTGGCTGAAAGGGAAGGGAAGAGGCCTCCTATTCTGTGAAGCCATGGGAGGGACAGACAGTGAAACAAGCCTTCTCTCCAGGGTGCCTGGTATGTAAAATAAAGGTAAATGTGTGCAATTTGTTAATCAGCAAATCTAAATGCTGTTTGGGAGGCAATATATGGGTTTAATTTTTGGAGTCAGTTGAGGCTTCATGGTCAGAAAAGTTTATTGTTTTTGAGAGATATTGTAAGGGTGTTATCAGGTGCATTCTAGAATGTGTCCTTTCTATTGGAAACTTATAAAAAGGTTTGCACTAGGTATATTTGGAATACTTATTACCACAAATGAATTTAACACATTTGTTGTAGCTTGAAAAGAGGGGCCCTCATTTACAATATTTTACCATAGAGCATTGCCGCAAGTCTTCCTGCTGCGCTGCCACATAGAAAAAGAAAAGGGCAGGAATGGGCCGTATCTATCAGATACGGCACATTCTTTCCTCTTTCCCTGCGCTGGCGCTCATTTAGCTGCCATGCGCCAACGCAGGCGCTCTTGCACCAAGGTGCAAGGGTGTCTGCGTTGTAGTGATGATTGTTTTTGTGCAGGAGGGGAAACCTTCCTGCACAAAAACAATCAATGGAGGTGATTTCCTCTTTCTATGTGTGCTGCTTAATGCAGCACACATAGAAAGAGGAACAAACGAGGAGAAATAATTTATTCCTCCTCGTTGTGCCTCCCCTACGCCTCTCCTGGGGAGGTGTAGGCTTTTGACGCATTCCCTGGTTTACAACTTGTTGTAAATCTGGGAATGTGTCAAATGCCATGGGAACACCCATCGTAACACCCACGGCACGCCTCCCCATCGTAGTGTGAGGCAATGCAGCGACTTGCGCTGCGTTGTCTCACTCCATATCTACAAGGCCATGAAAAGCCATGCAGAGTGCCTTTACGTGGTCTTTTAGCTATGGCAAACCCCTATGCGACACCAGAACGTCACAAAAAGTGACGTTCCAGAGGCGCACAAGGCTTATAAATGAGCACCTCGGGCCTAATGTATGAAATTTTTATTTGCAAAAAGTGGCCGCAAATTGCGCACCAACTTTTTGCGAATGGGAATGAATTTTGTGAACAACTTATGTTTTAATAGGTCCATTCACTAAATTCTGAATCAGAATGGGTCACAATCTGATCTACCTCATCAATATTGATGAGGTAGGTTGCAAATTGTGGTTAGACTCACTGCGTTTGGGTGACATCACAGGGATGGATGGTGGCCTTCTGAGGTCAGCAGACCACCATGTCTGGTACAGTTTTTTAAATAAAGTAAACTCTTTTAAATGCAGCCTGTTTTCCTTAAAGGAAATGTGGCTGCATTTATGAAGATTTTTTAAAGTTTATTTCAGAGTTGGCAGTGGTGCCCTGGGCCACTGCCTAATCTCCAACATTTTTTACATTCACATTTGTGAATGTGTTACAACTCCAACTCGGGTGCTGGTAACTTTCCAACTTCTTGCGATGGGATTTGGTTGCAAAACAGTGATACATACCATAATGAATCACTATTTAGAAAGGATGCCTTAAACATACCTCTTATAAACAGTGGTTTGGTATGCCTTTGCAACCCTATTTTGTGTTTCGGTAATGCAAAAAGGTTTAAGTAAAATTTAAAAAAGCCATTTTGCGGTTGCATACCCTGTGTGTTTGCGAATTGGAAGCTTTGCAATTGCAAAATGACTTTGTACATTAGATCAAAAATCTCTTTGCACATTGAAGCCGCCTATCTTATACTGTGTGTAATACAATTTTAAAAATAATGACTTGCATATTCACAGTGCTTTCAGTCGCAGGCAGGGACCTCGGAGCACTAAATATACACATATCACTATACCCGGTGCACAAACCAGGATTCAATTGTGAGTCGGATTACGCACACAGACATCCCATTAACCAGTTGAGCTTTCATAACATAAAAAACTAAGCATTTTCCACTGATTACTTTATGGATTTATTTTCCAATGAAGGTGCAGCGCACATTAGATTTTATATGCATTTACCTGAAGGTGAAAGAGCGACAAAATAGTTGCCGAATATTTTGTATATTTGTAGCCATGTCTCTGGCCCCGTCCCCATTGCACTCAGGATCACAGTTAATATACTTTCTATGCACCTGAACCTCTTTGAAGACAGACCTGCGAAATACTTTTTGCGAGGCTGTCATTGAGGCCCCATCTCCAGGGCAGCCCAGCACACATCAGCTAAAGGATTGTGTGTGTTCTGGAAGCGGCAGCAACCCAGACTAACACACACGAGGGGGTGGAGGAGTGAGGATTGAGGTTCGAACCCTTTTATTCATTTATTTATTTATTTATGCGTTTTTATATAGCGCGGACTTTACCCGAAGGTGTCAGAGCGCTTCACAATAGGAACAGTAACGTTACATGAGGAGAAGATTACAAGTGGGCATATTACAAAAGCAAGCGTTACATTACATGAGGAAAAAGTGGCAATTGTGCAAATAACAAAGGCAAACAAAATACAAGAAGAGGTAGCAAATGATACGTTACAAGAGGAAAAAGTGACAAGTGTGTATGATACATAAGATACAAAATACAAATAGAGGTATTTTAGCCCAAAGGACGTTGCGCGCCTGCGCACAGTCAAGTTTCAACGCTCACAGCAGTACTTACAAGATATACATGTATTCCAGGCTAACTTTATTATACAGCACGCATTTTAAGGTGAATATGTTGAATGCATGAATGGCTCCCCTTCCGGCACTACTGTTTTTTTTGCTTGTTGTAAGTGAATGAGTAATTCAAACCAGCTCTTTCTGGGGTGAAAAGTATTGAAACTAAGCAGTGCTTGAAAGAGAGCAGCTGAAGAGATAAGGACGGTTATAGGAACTCTGAGGCTGGTACTGCAACCCTTAGCCCTGGAATGTTTACACAAGAGAACGTGAATCATTCCTCTGATCTAATGCTGCATAAAGTCTTATCCTCGATGTAAATATATACTGCGGTTTCTAGGTGAGCGATTGGAAGACTCGCATTGTTTCACACTAAAAACATTGAAATAATACCCTCGCAAAACGGGTCTAGGGTTTAGAACTGGATGAAATTCTCCTCGCAGAATATTTGTGCTGGAGCAACTTTGTGCAGCCTTCATGCATTTAATCAGCGGAACTTGCTCGTTTGTAAAAATAATAATAAAAGTTGCTCTTCAGATACGAAAACAAATTATACTTGTTTTAGGAATTGCTTAAAAAGAAAGTCGTAATCCATACCAAAATTCTGCACTAGTAGCTGACCTAGGGCCAGACAGATGTACGAAGCATATTACCGTTCGCAGACCGGTAAAATGCTTTTTGGCATCTACTGACCTTATTTTGCGAGTCGCTAACCTATTACCGACTCGCAAAATAGGGTTTGCAAGTCGCTATTAGGAAGGGGCGTGATAAGGGCGTGCGTCCCTTCCTAATAGCGAGTCGCGCTGGAATGTAGGAATGTTTTGCGACCGCACTGTTACCACCAACTTCAAGTTGGTGGTAAGCCATTCGCAAACGGAAAGGGGTCCTCAAAGGACCTCTTCCCCTTTGTGAATGGGGGCACCAACATTTTTTCACAGTAGACAGTGGTCCGATGGACCACTGCCTGCCCTTAAAAAATGAAAAGAAAACTTTACTTTTTTTTTCTTTTAAACACATCCCGTTTTCCTTTAAGAAAAACGAGCTGCATTTGAAAAAAATAGTTGCTTTATTTAAAAAGCAAACAAAGACATGGTTGTCTGCTGTCCCGAGCAGGTCATCATCCCTATGTTATTGCCCATTCCAAATGGGTTGCAAAATGCGACCTGCCTCATGAATATTGATGAGGCAGGTCCCTTGCGACCCATTTTGGAACCGCTAACGTGTCTGGGTCTCTAATTGCAAGTCACAAAAAATCACAATTAGAGACTCTCAAAACGAAAAGTTCGTACATCTGGCCCTTAGTTATAAAAGATTGCAAAATTCACCCTGGCAGACAGGCCGGATGGGTAAGTAAATCCAGCCTTGGCACTGCACGGGTGAGTGCAGTGAGCAAACTTTAACCTCACCAGTGGATTAAGTGGGAACGGGGAGGTTTCTTACAGCCACAAACAAAATTGTAATAAAGAATGGTGCAAGTTACAAGACCATTTCTAGGTCGCGCCTGGGACAGCACCTGCACTGCGTGTGCTCGCTTGTGGGGGTATTGTTTACAATAAAGGGCTTGGACCCGACCCATTGCTTACTATTCATTGGTATAATTGTCACTCTTCTTTGCTGCCTTCTAATTGGCCAGCACTTGCCTGGCGTCACTTCCTTTTCTTTCTGTGGAGCATGCATCAAGCACAGATTGCTTCCTCTTGATTAGTGTCTGAATGCCTGATCGCGCTGTGAATGAGGAGATACGCATTTCAGGACACTTCCTCTGTTTCCATTTCTTGCACCTCTTTCTCCATTAATATTGTTTTCAAATGCATTTTTGGACATTGATTATCTAAGCCTGCATCTTTTGGCTTACTCGAACAATTTAAATAAAATTCAATTTTACGTGCGTTGGATTAAGCCATTAGAATGCATAAATGCCACACAAACAACACATTAACACCTTCATAATGCGTGTCACTGCATGCCTATTTTTGTTGCCTTTCAGCCATTCATCTCCTTTCTGCCTCATACATTTGCGTTGATCTTAAGTTTGCTTCCTTGTTTGAGGTACTTAAACCCACAACTGTACTACTGTATAGCACTCTATTCTACACTACTCCACTCTAAGCCACTCCACTCTACTTCACTCTACACCACTCCACTCCACTCTATGCCAATCCGCTCTATGCCACTCCCTTCCACTCCATACCACTCCACTCTTTGCCACACCACTCTGTCACACCACTCCATGCCACTCTATGCCAGTCTATGCCACTCCTTGCCACTCTGTTCTGCTCTACACCACTCCCAGCTCCACTCTACTCTATGCCACTCTATGCCACTCCACTCCACACTACACCACTTCATTCCACTCTACACCACTCCACTCTACTGTAACTTACTCCACTCCAAGTCACGCCACATCACTTTATGCCACTCAGTGCCACTCAACTCCACTCAACGCCACACAGTTGTGCCACTCTATGACACACTATGCCTACAAAGACAGAGCAGAGTCTTTGTTGGGGGATTTTTGAAGAAAAGGACTCAAGGGATCATTGTTCCTGCTGCTTGTTACGGAAAAAAGTCTGCACTGGGCCACATCCTTGGAGTTGTTAAAGAGCAGGAATCCTTTGCTGCACTAGGTCAACACCCACCACCTGTGTCCTTCATTAAAGAGGAGCAGGACGGCCTGTTGGTGCATATCCCGGACCAGCCAGAGAATCCCAAGGTTCTGAGAGTGGCCATCATTGGAGCACCTAATGCTGGCAAATCCACCCTCTCCAATGAGCTTCTTGGAAGAAAGGTGACCTCTATCTCCTCTAGGGGTGTGAATAATTAGAAAACCACAGAAGTAAGACCAGCATTAACACTGTTGTTCTGCTATCCAGGTCTTTCCGGTGTCCAAAAAGGTGCATGCAGCACGCTGCCAGGCCCTGGGAGTTATCACTGATGCAGGCACACAGATGGTGAGTTGAGAAGAGGAGTCGGTGTTTAATCTCAGTTGAAGGTGCCGACAATTTGGGGAACAGGCGAGGATTCGGTCGGGATATCGAAGGCCCACCACATGCCTTTACTGCCCAGACTGGCCCATTGTCATTCTGTATGCGACAATCAGCTGACATACAATCAATCAATCAATCACAGAATTTGTAGAGCGCACTACTTACCCACGAGGGTCTCAAGGAGCTGGGGAGAGGGAAGGGGGGGGTGCTGCTACTGGTCGAACAGCCAGGTCTTGAGTAGCCTCCTGAAGGTCAGCAGGTCTTGGGTCTGTCGTAGGCTGAGTGGAAGGGTGTTCCAGGTCTTGGCGGCGAGGTGTGAGAAGGATCTGCCGCCGGTGGTTGTTCTTCGAATGCGAGGGACGGTGGCGAGGGAGAGGTCGGCGGAGCGGAGCTGGCGGTTGGGGACGTAGAAGAAGAGTCGTCTGTTGAGGTAGGCTGGGCCAGTTTTGTGGAGTGCCTTGTGTGCGTGGATGAGGAGTTTGAAGGTGATCCTCCTGTCGACGGGGAGCCAGTGCAGGTTCCTCAGAGTGGGGGTGATGTGGCTGTGGCGTGGTACATCGAGGATCAGGCGTGCGGAGGCGTTTGTATGCGTTGCAGTCGCTTGATGAGCTTGGCCGGGGCTCCCGCGTGGAGGGCATTCCCATAGTCAAGTCTGCTACTGACGAGGGCCTGGGTGACTGTTCTTCTTGTGTCTGTCGGGATCCACCTGTAGATCTTGCGAAGCATGCGGAGGGTGTTGAAGCAGGAGGAGGAGACTGCGTTGACTTGCTTGTCCATGGAGAGCGTAGAGTCGAGGATGACTCCCAGGTTGCGTGCTTGGTCGGTGGGTGTCGGGGCTGCTCCCAGCGTCGTTGGCCACCAGGAGTCGTCCCAGGCTGAGGGGTTGGAGCCGAGGATGAGGACCTCCGTCTTGTCCGTGTTCAGCTTTAGTCGGCTGATCTTCATCCAATCGGCCACGGCCTTCATTCCTTCATGGAGATTGGCTTTGGCGGCGAGGGGGTCCTTGGTGAGGGAGAGGATCAGTTGAGTGTCGTCGGCGTAGGAGATAATGTTGAGGTCGTGCTGTCTGGCGATGCGTGCGAGCGGGGCCATGTAGATGTTGAACAGTGTTGGGCTGAGGAAGATCCCTGGGAGTACGCCGCAGATGATCTCGGAGGCTTCGGATCGGAAAGGTGGGAGGCGGACTCTCTGGGTTCTGCCGTCGAGGAAGGAGGTGGTCCATTCCAGGGCCTTGTCTCGGATCCCTGCGTCGTGGAGGCGTGCGCGTAGAGTGCGGTGGCAGACAGTGTCGAAGGCGGCGGAGAGGTCCAGCAGGATGAGGGCTGCGGTCTCACCATTGTCCAGCAGGATCCTGATGTCGTCGGTGGCGGCGATGAGGGCAGTCTCAGTGCTGTGGTTGCTGCGGAACCCTGATTGGGATGGGTCCAGGATGCTGTTTTCTTCGAGGTATCGGGTTAGCTGTTTGTTGACGATCTTCTCGATGACCTTGGCTGGGAACGGAAGCAGGGAGATGGGCCGGAAGTTCTTGAGGTCTCTCGGGTCCGCCTTGGGTTTTTGAGTAGGGCGTTGATCTCTGCGTGTTTCCAGCTCTCTGGGAAGGTCGCGGTCTCGAAGGAGAGATTGATGACGTTGCACAGGTGGGGTGCGATGGAGCTGCTGGCTTTGTTGAAGATGTGGTGCGGGGAAAGGGTCTGACGGGGAGCCGGAGTGTATTGTGCTCATGGTCTTGATGGTGTCCTCGATGTTCACGCTGGCCCAGGCTGGCAGGGGGTCGTGGTCGATGGTGTGCGGCGGGTCTGGTGCATCGATCTTAGTTGGGGCTGTCTGGGTGTTGAAGCTGCCGTGGATGTCGGCGATCTTGCGGTGAAAGAAGGTGGCGAGGGAATCGCACAGGCGTTGCGACGGCGGGATGTCGTTGGTGTTGGAGCTGGGATTGGAGAGTTCCTTCACTATGTTGAAAAGCTCCTTGCTGTTGTGTGCGTTGTTGTCGAGGCAGTCTTTGAAGGAGATTCTCTTGGCGGACCTGATGAGGTGGTGGTGGTTACGGATGGCGTCTTTGTGGGCTGTGTGGCTGTCCGGTGTCTTATCACTGTGCCATTTCTTCTCTAGTTTCCGGCAGGTACGCTTGGAAGCTAGGAGTTCCGAGGTGAACCAGCTGGCTCTTTTGGTGGTGTCACTGTAGGTGAGCTTTTTCAGCGGGGCGAGGGTGTTGGCACAGTCGTCCATCCATCGTCAGAGGTTGCAGGCAGCGTCGTCGGTGTCGGATGGGTCGGAGGGAGGGCTGAGAGCGAGGTTGCCCGAAGTTGGTCTTCGGTGACTTTGCTCCAGCAGCGGCGTGGGATCTGTTGGGTGCGGTGGTGTGTGGTGGGTTTCTGGAAGGTGAAATGGATGCAGCGGTGGTCGGTCCAGAGGAGTTCCGTGGTGTGGCTGAAGGAGACGTGGGAGCTTGAGGAGAAGATGGGGTCAAGCGTGTGGCCGGCGGAGTGGGTCGGTGTTGTGACAAGCTGGCTCAGACCGAGGTTGGCGAGGCTGTCGATCAGGGTGGTGGAGTTGCTGTCGTTGTTGTTCTCCAGGTGAAAGTTCAGGTCTCCAAGGAGGATGTAGTCGGTAGAGGTCAGGGCGTGCGTGCTGATGAAGTCGGCGATGGAGTCGCTGAACTGGGGTCGGGCCCAGGGGG
Source organism: Calotriton arnoldi (assembly GCA_963921515.1). Classification (NCBI taxonomy): domain Eukaryota; kingdom Metazoa; phylum Chordata; class Amphibia; order Caudata; family Salamandridae; genus Calotriton; species Calotriton arnoldi. The sequence goes on along the minus strand of CAWUFW010002812.1, from coordinate 1,980,338 downwards.
TCTGTAGACAAGGGTGCCTCTAAGGGTGGTGTTGGGGTCCGTGTGGATCTGGAAGTGCATGTGTTCGGTGGTGCTGAGAGTGTCGTCGGTGCTGGTCGAGACCCTGATGGTGTTCTTGTGGACGATGGCGATTCCTCCTCCTACTGCGTTGATGCGGTCTCTGCGGGTGATCTTATAGCCGTCTGGGATGGCTATGGCGATGTCGGGGGCGGAGGAGTCGTTCATCCAGGTCTCAGTCAGGAAGGCGACGTCTGGTGATGATGTGTCGAGCAGGTCCCAGAGCTCGACGGCGTGTTTGCGTGCGGAGCGGGTGTTCAGTAGGATGCACCGGAGGTGGTTGAGGTCCTTCTTGGCGGGCGCCTCGGTGGCTCTGAGGCTGGTGTAGCTGCAGTTCCGGCAGGTGAAGGGACCATGGGTGCGTTTCGGGGCGGCCTTGAAGCAGTTGTGCGTCTGTCCGGGGTTGAGAGCGTGGAGTGTGGTGGCATCGTATCGGCGTCGGTCCTCGAGGCTGGAGCGGGCGCGCGGCCCAGGGGTTCTGGCGCTGGGCGCGGTCCAGTCGCGGACGGGCGCAGACGGGCTTGCCTTAGGCGCGCCCGCTGCGCACGTCCGCTGCGCGGCCGCGCAGCGGCCGCCATATATGGGGAGGTGGGAGGGAGGAGCAGCTGGGAGGCAGGGGCAGCAAATGGGCAGTCAGGGGGCGGGGCCGCAGGGGACGCAGCAGCGGGAATGGAGGAGAGGCAGCGAGGGCACAGAAGGCAAAGTGGACACAAGGGAGGTGGGGGCAGCGAGGAAAACAGAAGAAAAACACGGGCACAGTACAGTGGGGCAGCGAGGGCACAGAAGGCAAAATGGACACAAGGGAGGTGGGGGCAGCGAGGGAAAACAGAAGAAAAGCACGGGCACAGTACAGTGGGGCAGCGAGGGCACAGAAGGCAAAATGGACACAAGGGAGGTGGGGGCAGCGAGGGAAAACAGAAGAAAACACGGGCACCGAGGCCACAAGCGGAGGGGCGAGCTTACCAGCAGCAGCAGCGGGCGGACAGCACAGGCGGAGCTGTGTGGTGGGGGCGACCTACCTGGCAAGGTCAAGGGTCGCTCTCCTCACTGCGCAGCGGCCGCCATATATGGGGAGGTGGGAGGGAGGAGCAGCTGGGAGGCAGGGGGCAGCGAATGGGCAGTCAGGGAGGCGGGGCCGCAGGGACGCAGCGGCGGGAATGGAGAGAGGAAGCGAGGGGCACAGAAGGCAAAATGGACACAAGGGGTGGGGGCAGCGAGGAAAACAGAAGAAAAACACGGGCACAGTACAGTGGGGCAGCGAGGGCACAGAAGGCAAAATGGACACAAGGGAGGTGGGGGCAGCGAGGGAAAACAGAAGAAAAGCACGGGCACAGTACAGTGGGGCAGCGAGGGCACAGAAGGCAAAATGGACACAAGGGAGGTGGGGGCAGCGAGGGAAAACAGAAGAAAAGCACGGGCACAGTACAGTGGGGCAGCGAGGGCACAGAAGGCAAAATGGACACAAGGGAGGTGGGGGCAGCGAGGGAAAACAGAAGAAAACACGGGCACCGAGGCCACAAGCGGAGGGGCGAGCTTACCAGCAGCAGCAGCGGGAGGACAGCACAATCTGGGAGATTGTTCTTGGAGCCAAATCCTTACCGGACTTCATTTCCCGGCAGGCCACTTCAGGGGAGACGCCGCGCATGCCGCGCTCACACCAGGAGGCGCTCATTAACGGCCTGGTACCCCCGCAGCACGGGACGCTGTAGAAACTCTGGGAGATTGTTCTTGGAGCCAAATCCTTACCGGACTTCATTTCCCGGCAGGCCGCTTCAGGAGAGATGCCGCACACATCGCGCTCGCACCAGGAGGTGCTCATTAACGGCCCGGTACCCCCGCAGCGCGGGACGCTGTAGAAACTCTGGGAGATTGTTCTTGGAGCCAAATCCTTACCGGACTTCATTTCCCAGCAGGCCGCTTCAGGGGAGAAGCCGTGCACGCTGCACTCGAGCCAGGAGGTGCTCTTTAACGGCCCAGTACCCCCGCAGCCCGGGCCCGTCTGCGCCCAGAGGAGGCTGGGCTGGGCCATCCCTCTAACGTCGACAACCCAGCATTAGGGCCACCAGGACCACCTTGGGGAAGAAAAAAACGCGAGCAACAGAGGAGGTAACTGTAACCTTTTTAGGCACCTTTCTGGCCAAAGCTACATCAGCCCTAGAAAAAGAAATTGCTCTCACGGAAAGGAGACTTTCGCTGGGTCCAGGGGCAGGACACCCATCTACCATGGCTCCTTCTTTAATACAGGGGGGCGAAACAAAAGTAGATGGGCCTGCTTCTATAGAACCGATGGCGGCATCAAAGTTACCCACAGAACACTCACAGTCCGCCATAACACATAGAGAGAATCTAATAGCCCCCTCCACCATTAATGGGAAACGCAAAAGGGGCCACGCACTATTGCCTTCCAAAGGTCCAGCCAAGAAGATCAGAAAGGTCACCACCCCAGTGAGCTCAACTTGCGCGAACGGCCAGCACCACTTAAATTCTATATCTCCTACAGACTGGGACAATTTATTTGACAAATTTAAACAACTTTCACAACCAATTTATGCCTGCTTAGACTCTATAGACTGCATTTTACAAGACTTAACTCAGACCAAACTGGTAAAACAAAGAGTGGCAGATCCCGGTGCTAGCTTAGCCACCTCTAGCTCTCAGTTAAAATCCATGGCCACCTCTGCAGTCTGCACAGTTTTTAAAAATTATAATTGTGAAATACATAATCTGTGTACTAAATGTAAAAAATCAATTTCTGGTTGTGTGCTAACTAATTCACCCTCTACCTCCACCACAGCAGGTCACCCCGTTGGAGTCAATCAGCTGGTTTCTAGTAGAGTTCCTATAGGTAGTGTCCTTGTGGGTTTAGACTCTAAGTGTTCTCCTCTACAGGTGACTACACGAGATATAATGGATAAGGGGCAAACCAATAATATAGCAAAACCACTTGTCAAGGCAAATCTTCCCTCCACCCAGGCTCAAAGTAGATTAAATCAACAATACATGAACCTCCCCCCCCGCAGCCTGCCCTTATGTCTTAATTTTAGTGAACGTGCCCTTACTTCGCCCAGATTTAAATGAATCCCCACTTCAGTTAATGGCAAAGGCTCGCCACTGGCTGAATCTAAATTCAAACATTGGTCATTTGATTCAAAATCACTTGTTAATGGCCAGAAGAACACAGTGGATCGGGTCGGATATAAAAACAGTCAATAATTTATTTATTTTATGGATTTGTATAGCGCTTGAATCACTCCCGAAGGGGTATCTCAGCACTCACGGACCCACAATAAGAAAGCTTTCACAAGGATCAAGAGCTAGAACAAAGCAGTTTTCAGAGCCTTTCTAAACTGCAAAAGGTCTGGGCATTGCCTCAATGAAATGGGCAGCTGATTCCAGTAGAGAGGGGCCAGATAAGAGAAAGCTTTTCCCCCTGTCCTCAGCTTCTTAATTTTGGGTATCTTAAGGAGGGATTTCGATCTCGAACGGAGATCTCTGCTGGGAATGTAACGGTTGAGTTTTTCTGCCAGATAAATAGGTCCTATACCCCACACTGCTTTGTGAGCCATACAGCAAACCTTGAATTTTATTCGTTTGCGTATTGGTAACCAATGGAGCTGCTGGAGAAGGGGGAGTGAGGCAGTTCTATACGAGACATTCAATGTTAAACGCGCCGCCGTATTCTGCACTACTTGTAGGCGATCCAGAGAGGACTCATTGGCTGCAATCAGCAAAGCGCTGAATTAGTCCAGTCTGCTCAGCACTAAGGTTTGTATCAAGGACTTCCTTGTGGAGTCTGGGAGGAAGGGAAAGACTCTTCTTAGCAGGCTCAGCACATGGAAACATGAGCTAACCGTATGTGTCACATGCTCCTTCATAGTCAGGGTCTGCTCGATCCGAACCCCTAGATTTTTTACCATTGTCTTTGGTACTGGGACTGTCCCTAACTCTCTTGGCCACCACTCTGGGGTCCACAGAAGTGGGGCCTCTCCAAACAGCATAATCTCAGTTTTTCCGGCGTTTAGTTGTAAAAAATTGTTACGCTTGAGAGATGGCTAACATGCCGGAAGAGAAGGTGGTTTGGGCTGTCTGGAGAGATTTTTTGAAAGAGAAGGTAAGTTGAGTGTCATCTGCATATGATATTGGGACGAACCCATGGATTCTTAAGAGTGTGGCCAAGGGGGCGATATAGATGTTAAATAATGTGGGGCTTAGGCAAGACCCCTGGGGCACTCCCTTGGTCACTTCTTTGGACTTAGAACGATATGGCCCCAGATTCACTGTCTGGGAGCAATTTGTGAGGAAACTTGTCATCCACTGCAGTGCCACTCCACCAATACCAGATTCTATTAGCCTCCTGAGCAAAATCTGGTGGTCGACCGTATCGAATGCAGCAGAGAGATCTAATAGCACCAGGAGAGTTGAATGACCACTGTTGAGTGCTAACCTGATGTTATCTGTTACAGCCACCAAAGCTGTTTCGGTATTGTGTTTCGGCCGGAAGCCAGATTGTGATGGATCAAGGCTGCCTGCTGCTTCGATATGACCTGACAGATGTTTATTAATGTGCTTTTCCAGCAGTTTGCTCATGAGTGGTAGGAGGGAGATAGGACGTAGATTAGAGAGGTCTTCCATAGAAGTTTTGGTATTTTTCCGGATTGGAATGATCTGTGCCGCCTTCCATGCCAAAGGCAACTGTCCTTCCTTCAGAGACAAGTTAAGTAAAGAGCAGATTGGGGCTGCCAGTTGTTTAGCAAGATAAGACGAGATTTTGGCGGGTATAACATCAAGTGGCGAGCCTGATTTCACATTATACATTAAGGTTTCCACCTCTTCTAAAGTTAGAGGAGGGAAGCTCACCAAAGGATTTGCCTTCAAACAAGGTGGGTGTTCTATATTTGCCGCACCCTGTGTGTTGCCTGCGGAAGTGATCTTACTATAGATGGTGTCTATCTTCTGTATAAAATAGTCAGCAATTTTATCACAGAGGGTTTGAGATGAAACTTCCTCAAGATCACAGGCTTTGGGGTCAGTGAACGTTTTCAGAATCTGAAACAAAGCTTTAGGTGTATTCTCAGCCTGACTAAGCTGTTGGGTGATGTGGGATTTCCTGGCACGTTTTATGTTTTTATGGTACTGGGAGACGGCTGTCCTATATTTCTCTTTGTCATCTGTATGATGAGTCCGTCGCCAACGTCTCTCCAAATTTTTACAGTGCTTTTCCCATCACGAAGCTCGGGTGTAAACCAGGCTGCTTGAACTTGTCTAGATTTACTCACTCGAGTTTTTAATGGGGCAATCTGATCAATGGCTGCTTTAGCCGCCTCATTAAAAAGCACTAGGCCCTCCTCAACATTATTAGGTTCAATGTTCCATGAAGAGGTAAAGACCGCTGAAAAGGAATCAGGGGTGACTTGATGCCATTGTCTATAGAGGGACTGGTGATCTGTGTTAATGACTGTGTTATTTTAAACTTTGATAACGAAAGGCTAGTAAGAGACTTACTAGGAGTTTACCGATTGCTCCATCCCGTCATTCTCAGATTTATGCAGTTTCTTTGGGCTTTTTTTATAGGCCTATATCAGTTTTTAGTCATCCTGAAAAAATCCAGGGTTATCCCCCGGAGATCTCCTGCCATATGTCCATGCAGGGGGTCACTGATACCCTTGTTCTATCAAACATGTATTCAGTGTTGGATGATATGGAAGCTTGCGATTGACTGACCCCTGATCGAAGGGTTACTGAACTGGTATCTGTAGAGAGGGTTCGGTCGGCTGGTTTAGTTTCATACAATGGTGATATGTCGCAACCAATTGAACCCACTATACCTCTCCCTCCAGCACTGATGGTGCATTCCCCACAAGAGCCCCCTAGTGACGTAAAGTTTCTCTCTTGGAACATAGCCGGATACGAAAATAAAAAAGATAATCATAGCTGGTACAAAGTGTTCATGAATATGGATATTATATGTTTCCAGGAAAGTTGGTCAGAGCTGCCCGTGTATGTTAATGGCTATCGCTCCTATGTTACCCCAGCAGTCCCTTCATCAGCAGGTAGATCCGAGGGGGGTCTACTCACACTTATTGCAAATACGATCACACTAGGCAAGGTGAACTTCATTAATAATTCCCCCCGTTTCATGTCATTATAGCCGAATGCTTTGGAAAAATTGATCTGTTACTGATTAATTTCTATAATAATAATTTCAAGAAACCTACACAGGTGATAGAGGAGTTGGGGGAAGTATTGGAAGCCCTATTAATACACAACTCACGATCAGTCTTTTTACTTTGGGCTGGGAACTTTAATGTATGCTGTTGCCGTAAAACGGATCAGCGTATCTGTGGGGTAACTGTTTCTGATGACCAGTTGCTTGTCCATTTCATGCATCATAACTATGGAAACGTTTTGAACAGCCTTTTACTAGCTTGGGACCTCGTAATAATTAATCCTTGTGACCGCATGACAGGCCAATTCCTTCCTACTTTTCAACATACTGGTGTTATTTCAACAATCGATTTTATTATTATTCAGGCCAATTATAGGAGTTGTAATAAGTCTTCTGGAGTAGAGTTAACAGAGTTTAGCGATCATGCTTTCCTCCTCTTTAGTTTTGCTGGGTTGTTACCAACTAAGTTAAGATCTATATGTGCCTCAAAACCGATACTGAGTAGGAAAAATGGTTTTACCCTTAAGTAGGAGAAAATTGATCCAATTCTATTTCTCCCAAAGGTTGTAAAGGAGGTACTTCCTGAGATAGAATCCTGCTTAGATATTAACACCAATAGCCATCAGGTAGTAACAGCTTTCAATAAAATTTTAACATCTATTAACTCTAATCTTACACACCCAGCCATAAGTAATACTCCTCCTAAGACAAGGTGGTTTGAAGCCAATTACTCGAAAGCCTCCAGAGAACTACGTATAGCCCTTAAAACGAACCCCAGAAATAAAGATTTAATAAGGAAGTTACGTGCTGAATATAAGACAGCCAGAATGGTGAGAAAAAAAGAGCTACAAGAAGAAGCGTGGGTTAATTTGGGTGAGGCATCGAGGAGCACAGATAGTAAGGCGTTTTGGAGAGTGGTAAACTCTCCCTTTTTGCGAGATCAGGGGTCGTCTCTCTTGATACTCATATAGATGAATCCACATGTCTCTTTCATTTTCAGAGTATTTTTAATGTTGCGAAGGATAGTGCTACAAAAAAATTGGGCGACTTAACGATTGCCCAACAGGGGATGGAATTCTCGTTAGAAGAAATCGAGCTCGCACTTTCCCAATCGCCTATTTTAAAGGCAGCAGGGCCGGACGGAGTTCCTTTGGATATCTTCTTAGGATGTAAGAACTTATGGTCTCTGCTCTTGTTGCAAGTTTTTAATGCTATCTCTAAAGTGGGACCTCCAGCATCATGGAAACAATCGGTGATTAACCCCATATATAAGAAAGGGGGCCCCATGAATCCAGCAAATTACCGCCCAATTTCTTTGCTGGACAGCACGGCGAAACTAATGGGGAGATTGCTCCTAAACAGACTGGAGGATTGGGCTGCGGTCAATAATGTTTTAGCAGAGACCCAATATGGGTTTAGAAAAGGGAGGGGTACGATAGACCAAGGACTTAATCTGGCCTTACTTGCAGCAAAGTATGTTTGCGCAAAAAAGGGCCAATTTTATATGGGTTTTGTGGATCTGTCCGCGGCCTTCGACTGTGTAGACCACATAAAATTGTGGGCTCTCTTGGAGTCGATGGGTGTGGACAATTCCATTATTCTTTTTATCAGGGAGCTCTATAGAGAGGCGGGGGCTGTAATCAGGTATGGTAAACAAGGGGAATGTACAGAAACCTTTAAAATTGAAAAGGGGGTGCGCCAGGGGTGTGTCCTCGCCCCCTTTTTATTCTCCATGTACAACAATAAATGTAACGAAGTCCTGACCGCACAATGCATAGATGTTCCATCAGTGGGCGGCATATTGCTGCACGCCCTCTTCTATGCAGATGATGCGGTTTTGATGGCCAGGACACCCCTGGCCTTACAACGCCTGATTGGCTCCTACTCAACTTTTATGCCTGAACTGGGATTGTTAGCTAATAGATCGAAAACCTATATTATGATAGCGGGTATGGGAAAGAAGAAGTCTATATCATTTTATTTAGACGGGGGATCGTTGGAACGAGTAGAGTCCTTTATGTATTTAGGTCTCTTCTTTGACTCCAAACTTAATTGGGCGACTATGGTTGCTAACAGAATTAATTTGTTGCAAAAAAGTATTGCCGCCCTGTGGAAATTCGCCTCTAAATTGGGGAAAAAAATCAATTAGCGAAATGCTAGAAATATACAGAGCAAAATCCATAGCTATAGCTACCTACGGCGCGGAAATATGGGGCATAGCAGATGTGGGTGCCTTGCAGAAAGTTGAGGACCAGTTTGCTAAAAAATTGTTATCAGTCAAACCGGCCTGTTTGAATTTGATCGCCCATAAAGAACTTGCCCTCCCTTTTATTACTGACACAATTAAACTGGCCCCACATCTTTTATCGTTGCGCATCTGGAAAAGGGACACAGTTGGGTTAAATCAAACTGTAATAAAAGATGTAATTAACCTAGACCAAGCCAATAGTATCCCCTGGCTAGTATATGTCAGAAAGTCTCTCACAGATCTGGGCTTAGCCGATTTGTATATAACACCAAATTAATGTTTGTCCTTTCCCAAGACTAAGCTGAAAGAGGCCTTCTTTAAAAAATGTGAGCTAGAAAGATGGCAATGCAACCAAAGTAAAGCTACGGCTACTCATTACCATACTCTGCCCAGAATCCCCAAGGGCCATGACTCTTATCTCTCCTTTGTTACTAATAATATGCATCAATACCTTCTAACAAGGATGAGGCTAAATTTTTTCCCCTTGGTGGTAGGATACCCTGCACATGAACACTCACTAAATAACTTGTCGCAATGTCCTTGTGATGGTTTGTCTTCACAAACTATGTCCCATATTTTATTCTTCAGTTTTTTTATAAAATGGAAAGAAAAATGTATATTCTCCCCTTGATAACAAAATTGAGCCTATATTCACATTCTTCAGCTTTTGCAGTCATCAGCTCCCTGGAAACACCATATATTTGTTTCACGGTTGCAAATTTTTTATATTCAGTTCTTCGTTCTAGGAGAAGCACAACAGACAGGGGTGTTGTTTTATTTGATCATTTATACTAAATTCCCACTTTTTGAAAATGAATTACTGTATGGTTTTAAATATGCTAATTGGATTTGCTTTGTGGGTGGCGTATTCTTAACTGTATGTTGCAACAAATTCTTCTTACAATGAATTGATGTTGGTTTTAGCAACTAGGTTATTTGTAAATATCGCTATTTTAAACGGATATAGCATAAAATTAATTATTAACTAATTTTAGATTCTTTTTTGATCAAATGGCATTAGGAAAATTTTATTCTGTACTTTTATGCATATATCAAATGTGAATAAAGTTATTATTTGATTTGATTTTGACACTCTATGCCACTCCACTTTACAGAACGCCACTCTATGCCACTTGACTCTATGCCATTCGACTCTACGCCACTCCACTCCACTCCACACTACTCTACTTCGCTTTCTGCCACTCCACTGTACACCACTACATTCTATGCTACTCTACTCTATGCCACTCCACTCTAGACCACTCCACGCCACTCTACACCACTCTACTTCACGCCACTCTATGTCACTCCACTCTATGCCACTGTACTAGACACCCCTCCACTCTACGCCACTCCACTCTACATCACTTCACTCTATGCTATTCGAAGCTGTGTCACTCTACTCTATGCAAAAAGAACAATTGATGGACAGAATGCAGAACAATGTCATACATTCACCCCAGTACAGAGATCTGGGCCTAAATCCATCGTTTTTTTGCTCACCATGCCTTTCCAGTTTGGACCCAGCCACATGCAAATAAATCTTGACCCAGCCTCCAATGGGAGCAGTCCAGCCCGAACTGCCAGGCCAGGTCCTCCCTGGACTGGAAACAAGCATCCTAGGACCAGTTTCGGGGTTTCACACCTCATCAGCCAGGGTAGCCTGACTCCAGTGGCATGGAGAGCACGGGACCCACGCCTGGGCATACCCGTCCCACTCGGAGTGACAAATGCAAAAAGAACAATTGATGGACAGAATGCAGAACAATGTCATACATTCACCCCAGTACAGAGATCTGGGCCTAAATCCATCGTTTTTTTGCTCACCATGCCTTTCCAGTTTGGACCCAGCCGTATGCAAATAAGTCTTGACCCTGCACCCAATAGGAGCAGTCCATCCCGAACTGCCAGGCCAGGTCCTCCCTGGACTGGAAACAAGCATCCTAGGACTGGTTTCGGGTTTTTACCCCTCATCAGCCAGGCTAGCTTGACTCCAGTGGCATGGAGAGCACAGGACCCACGTCTGGGCATATGTCACCCTAAGTGGGAAGGGTATGCCCAGACGTGGGTCCCGTGCTCACTACACCACTGGATTCAAGCTAGCCTGGCTGATGAAGGGTGATGCCCTGAAACCGGTCCCAGGATGCTTGTTTCCAGTCCAGGGAGGACCTGGCTTGTCAGTTCGGGCTGGACTGTTCCCACAAGGAACAGGGTCAAGACTGATTTGCATATAGCTGGGTCCAAACTGGGGTGGTGTGGTGAGCAAAAGAATGATGGATTTAACCCAGATCCTTGTGACGGGGGGTGAATGTTTACATTGTCCAGCATTCCGTCCATCAATTGTTTCTTTTGCATATGTCGCCCTAAGTAGGAAGGGTATGCCCAGATGTGGGTCCCGTGCTCACTACACCACTGGATTCAAGCTAGCCTGGCTGATGAAGGGTGATGCCCTGAAACCGATCCCAGGATGCTTGTTTCCGGTCCAGGGAGGACCTGGCTTGGCAGTTCAGGCTGGACGGGTCAAGATTGATTTGCATATGGCTGGGTCCAAACTGGGGTGGTGTGGTGAGCAAAAGAATGATGGATTATACCCAGATCCTTGTGACTGGGGGTGAATGTTTGCATTGTCCAGCATTCTGTCCATCAATTGTTTCTTTTGCATCACTCTACTCTATGACACTCCATTCCACTCTAAACCACTCTGTGCCACTGCACTCTACTCCACTGTACGACACTCTACTCAACTCCACACCACTCCATGCCACTCCATACCACTCAACTCCATTCTACTCTATACCACTCCACTTTACTCAATGCCACTCTACTTTATGCCACGCCACTGTACTCCACTCTTCTCTATGCCACTCCACTCTGCATCACTCCACTCTACGCCACGTCACTCTACTCTAAGTCACTCCACTCTAAGCCACTCCACTCTATTCTATGCCAATCTACACCACTGCACTCTACTCTATGCCACTCTACGCCACTTCATGCATCTCTACTCCAGTCTCTGCCACTTGAGTCCATGCCAATCCACTCCAGCTATGCAACTCTAAGCCATGCCACTCTATTCCACATCACTCCACACTATGCCACTCCACTCTATGCCACTCTACATTAACTCCATGCCACTTTACTTTATGCCACTCCACCGCACTCTATGCCACTCTGGTCTATGCCTGTCAGGGAAAAACTCTTGCAACCCTCCCCGGAGAGACGAAAGACACCAAATACAGCAGTTGCTCTGGAACAGATGAAATGTATTTGTAGGTAACAATGCTTGTTGACCAGCAAGTAAGAAGGCAGTACACGCAATCCCTGCATTCAGTATCCTTCTTTACTTGAGATAAAGGGCTATTTGGTGGTAAAGCTTCTTGTCCTGCCGGCTGTTAGAAGAAGGTACTAGACTTGTCTGCATACAGGGGCTTGCCACCTCCTCATTTCCTTTAGAATTTCCGTTGCCCATTATACCTTGCACTCACAATTTACAAATTTAAAGATAAACACAACTAACTGTATCATTCAAGAAAAAGGTGTTAGGCAGTAGACAGAGAGAGATAAGAAAAAATCAACAGCTGTTCACAACTCAGAGACCACAGATAAACAGTTCACTATCCAATGCAGTAATACACTACTCTACATATAATTCAAATACAGTTACTGGTCAATAAACAGTTCTTTTTTGTGTGCACATGTCAAAATCATTTCCCTTTCTGCTGGCACCACCTCATATTCAGATGGTCCCCTCGCCCTACGGTGGGAGGGTGCCCCTGCTGGGGTTCCCAAATCTCCTCCAGCGTAGGCTATTCTGCGTGGGTTACAATCCTCCGTAAGGATCAGCCACTACCAGCCAACTTACTGGTATGGAGTAACTCATAGTTAATTTCTCAGTTCCCTCTGTAACCGCCAGAGACAAAGGGAAAAGCCCTGCTTTATTCTAAGCGCTGGCGGGCCACAGCAGCAAAGGTACTCCCCACAAACTGATGTGATGTTCCACGCATCCTAGTCATGGCACCATCCATCCATCAGGGAAAAACTCTTGTAAACCTCCTCAGAGCGATGAAAGGAAAATACCAGACACAGCAGTTGCTCAAGAACAGACAAAATGTATATGTAAGTACCAATACTTGTTGGCTAGCCAAGGAGAAATGCAGACATATATCCCGTGCACTATCTTACGATCACGCTCCTTCTGCCAAGTGGCCAGGATGTAAGCTCTTTATACTGTACAGAAATGCTGCACCAGCAGAAACCAAAAGAAGGCCAGTGCCAAACATGGGCAAACAAATAGAAAATATGAAATGCAGACGAAGCAAAAGTGACCAAAAGGCACAGTGTCAAATATAATATATGAAAAATGCCATACAAGCAAAACAAAAAAAACAGGTGTACAGTGTACGCAGCTAAAGGAAGCTATGACCTTGCTTGTAGATTGTTCTGACATGCTAAACTTAACGTTAGAGGCAGGAAGGACGAGATGCCTTGGAGTGGTTTGGATGCACAACTGTTGGAGGTGTCAGAGAGATCAGTGTAGGAGCCTTGATTCAGGGCTAAAATAGATATGTGAAGTAGGGGCTGGCCTGGTGTACCATGGAAGACCTGAGCTGCAGCTCTGAGCAGCTTTTAACAGGGAGAAGTGAGATAGCTCAGTAGATTTGAGACAGTGAGGGTGAGAACTGGATCAAAGTATAATATCTTTGTAGTACATATATATGGATATATATATACTTTTCCCAACAATGCAACTCAACTCTACACCATGCCACACTACTCTAGACCACTCCATGCCACTCCACGCCACTCCACGCCACTCCATGCCATTACATGCCACTCCACACCACTCTATGCTGCTCTACGCCACTCTACTCTATGCCACTCTACTCTATGCCACTCCACTCTATGCCATTCTACTCTACACCACTCTACACCCCTCTACTCTACTCCACTCTACTCTATGCCACTCCACTGTATGCTACTCCACTTCACGTCATTCCACTGCATTCTCACCGCTATACGCTATGCAACTCTTCTCTATACCACTCTAGTCTATGCCACTCCACTCTACTCTACTCCACTCTCCACCACTCAATTGTATTCTTCGCCACTCTACTCTATGCCACTTCACTCTATTCTATGCCACTTTGGTATCATTTAACACTGCCACAAAACCTTTTCCAGCTGATCCTTCTTAGGACCCAGGTGCTCTGCGGAGAATGTTTAAAGTGCTGTCCAGGTTTTATTGGGACAACTATCTGATTCATGTGTTATGGGGATTTTACTAGTATTTGCCTTCAGTAGTCAGTTAAAGACACTTTTTAAAATATCCTTTTCCATTTACAAATTCCAATTATTGAAAGAAGCCTTCATATAATTGGTCTTGCAGTTTTTGTAGTAAGTCATATTGGGTGAGTCATATCAGAACGCACAGGGGCATATCAAATTGAAAATTGCATTCCTTATTGAAAAGATGAGTCAGTTAACATGTACATGCAAGGGCACAGCTGGTAGGATTTAGTTTTTGTTGTAATGGTCATATATATAACTCCTTATTGTAGACTTTTTTTTTAATGTGTACGATGAAAGTGTTACAGTGATAAGTAGCTGCTTGCCAAGGCCCATTGAAGTATTCATTAACGAAATGGTTGTTTTTTTATTGAGATCTGCCTGTTTACTGGTTTTCAGTAGCTCATTTCTCAAAACAGAGCTTTTTGGTATGGAAAGGGTCCCCTCGGGAGAACATGTGCCCTTGCCCTGAGTTCACTATAGCAAGTATCTGTAAGCTTTTGGCTTTTTTTTTGCCTCTGTGCACATGACAATCATGTGTGCATGCTGTGTGCTTGAGTAGAAATTGATGGAGAACCAGAGATGACCTCAGTGATGTGAATGGACACACCATGTTCACTCCTCCTTTCCTGGGCATGACTACCGTCAATTCACTGGGCTGTAGAGGACTGACAGTGAGGGGCCATAATTGACTATAGTAGCAGGAAAGCCTATATACTTGTGCCTGCATGTGGAGAGTCAGCCTATCCCCTGAAACTGCATGCTTCCCACCATCCACGTATGCACAAGTGTCACATATGTGTACACAGTGTATGAGTAGCATGATAGCCACAGAGAGTGTCTTGAGACCTCTCATGTGTGCATGGTGTCCAGGATGTTGGTTGGAAATAGCCTGTCAAAGAGCAGTATGCAGGGCTCCCCCAAAGTATGCCTGAGGGCCTTTGAAATGGACCAACACCTAGTATGTGGAGGATAGCAGAAAGAGGGGCCCTTTGAAGTTCAGAGTCGAACCTTGTCCAGTTCCTGCTTTATTCTTTCACCTCATAGGTGTCCGCCACAGCAGGTTGAGAGGTAGCTGATTGAGGGACCTCTCCCTAGTTCTGCTTTTGTTTGGGATTCCTCTGACAAGCAACTCCCATCCCTCTTTTCTGCTGACACTATAGGTCAAAGAATGTGGCATGATCAGTCTGGGAGGAATGAACAAAAAGGCAGGAACTGCCTGAAATGAGTCCCAGAATTGGACCTGTGGAACCAATAATCTCTGTATATGGACAAAGTATAAATATGTGGCAGAAACCCCAAGTCGATGTGCCAGGAGTTCTCATCAGCATCCGAACTCCATGGCTAGGGTCACTGACTGTCCACTAACTTGCCAAGTTTGTGAACAGTATCCTGGAAATTCTGCAGCCTGCTAATAAGAGCTGCCTTTGAGCTACCTTGAGAGATGGAAACCACTATTGCTGAGAAGGGGTGCTGGAGACACCCTTGCACAAAGGTAAGGCTCCTAGAGTAGTTGGGCCTGGAAAAGCTGTGCAGTTAGAACTAAATATTGACCTCTTGTAGCCCAGGGTTGCTCTGCACCTACAGGCTATGTGGTGAGGCCTTGTGACTCTGGTCCACCCACAGTGTGTCTTGGACTGAGGTGACTGTGTTTTGGTCACACGAGGATCTCTCTCAACCAAAGGAAGCCAGAGGCAGTGGAAGGTGCTTATGAAGTCACACCTGAAGAAGTGATTGCATGGCAGTAAGAAAGTTTGTGACTGCATTTAGAGGTCTGTACACACAAAGAAAACACACCTGTAACTGCTTAACTGCTTGGCTATAGAGATCACTTCATTCAGCGGGTTTGCATCATTCAATCTTGAAAGGAATCACTACTGTGACCCGAGTGGGCTATTCATTTTGTTTGAGTAAAATCCAGCTATGAAGATTACTCAGTAAGAACATCTTAAATGTCAGAAAACATTAACTATCGACAGAACACATGATACCCTTAGGAAAGAAAACTTCTCTTCCACAAACAAAGGCACTTCAAATATGTTGGCTGAAGGCCCTCACATGGTATACAGATGATCTGCCAGACAGTGGCAGCCTCTACTTTTACCAGGGAGAGGTGTGGGGGGGCACACACACACACATACACACGCTTACTCCCACTAATGCATTCACACATGCATACACACACACACACACACACACACATCCATTCACAACACTCACTCCCACATATTCATGCACGCATGCGCCAAACATTAAAAATAAAGTCATTCTTACCTGGAAGCTCTATCTCAGAGGGTTTGTGGACTGCTACCTAATGTCAGCCAATGAGGGAAGGCAGCAGTGTGAAGCCTCAGAGATTCAAGGAGGTTTGGGAGTGCTGCCTTCCCTCGCTTGCCACAGAGTGGGATGGGGTTAGTGAGAATGCTGACCCTACCCCACTCTGTGACGCTGACCCCATCCCACTCGGTGACGAGGTGTCAGTGATTGACAATCGGCCCTGGGCACTTCAGGATTTAGAACTGAAGGGGCCAGGTCTGAGGCAATCAGTGATGCTCCCCCCGTCATGAGGAAGAGGGCCTCGAGGTGCTTTGCCAGGCTGAAGATGTCACACCCACAGGAGCTGTGACTTCTTCAGCCCGGCAAAGTTCAGCTCAGGCAGCCAGGAGCCTGCACATTTAGTGCATGTCTAGCTCTTGGCTGCCTGGAGCCTGCACATTTAGTGCATGTCTAGCTCCTGGCTGCCTGACCTCAAAATAAAGAGTGTCTGTCAGGCTGATCTTTGCTCAGCCTGACAGACATTCTTTATAGAGGCCAAAAGGCGAGGGGGCATGGCCCCTCACCCCATTAGGATGGGCCGCAGCTAATGCCAGAGACTTCAAAAGTCTTTCAACAAATACACACTGCACTGGCAGAATCCGCTCACCTTAGGGCAGGAATATTGTCTTGCATTGCACAGCTCTAGAATTGACATTGTCCAGTGCTCTTCACATGCAAATCTACTTGTATAACTCTATCCACACAATTGCACCAAGTGAGCTACTTGCACCTCTTCTCCAGTGTTCTCTAGTCAGCTTCCCTATTCCTTTTCTCTCCATGCTGCACAAAACCAAATTCAAACCTTTTTCATCTGTAAAAAGTCAACTTCGAACTTCATCCAACCTCATCCACATTGCGACTCTCCCTTACCCCTTTCATCTCATTCACCACCACCTCTATCACTTATGCTCACCAATGTGCACACAGCCCATAAACATTCTTCTGCAGCTGCCAGTCTCCTCACTGCTCACAACCTCAACATCTTCCTCATTACAGAGACCTGGCTCACCCTGACATCTTCCTCATACTTGATCAGTTCATCCCTAATGGATATTGCACTACTGAGTACCTCACCCAAACTAATTTAGTTGTGGCCTCACCATTATTTTGAACGCCTTTATCTCACTCCTCTGCTCCAGCCCTGAAATCTTTCACTGTCTTTTGCTTACATCTTCCTCTGTCACGATACCACATTCTACCGTGCTTACCATCCTCTTAGCTATGTTAATTTATTTTTAAATTACTTCTCACACTAATTTGCCATCTCCTCCATCTCCAGTTCTGGCTTTCCTTCTTAGGGATTTCAGGCTCACAGACAATCATAATAAATCTCCCAGAGACTCTTTCTTGAATCTAACAACTTCTTTTAACTTCTGGTCTAACATGTCAAACTTCTCTGAATATTAAGCAACAATTTAAGCTCATTCTTTCTATCTCTCCTTACATCTCATCTCTTTCCTCTCCAACGTGATTTGACTGACATATTTTTTCATCACCTCACCTAACTTACCTGACAGAGGGTGACCCAAACCCAGGTCAGTCACATTTCAATCTTTCAAAACTATTTCCCATGAGGAACCATATCACCTCCTGACTTCTATACTGAATCTGTCAGGAACTTGTTCAAGAACTCAAGTCTGCTTAGTGTCCTGTAAGGAATCTTGAGGAGATGTGGCACTTCTGTGGATCACCCCCAAATCTACTACCCATTAAATCTGCTAGAGCCAACTTAACTTGCAATTCATCAAATTGAATCTGACCACTATCCATAACTGAAGGAACAAATAGCCCCAATTATTCAAAGCAGTCAAGCACTGCTTGTTGGGATAGAAATGTCCCCTGCATAGTATACAGTTGTGTTCCGCTGCGCTGAGTGCCGAACTGCAAGTATCCAGTATCCTGTTTTGTAATTTTTGACATAACCTCACATTACTCTAAAATGTGCGCTGAGGCCTCAGCCTGTCCCTTGACATGAGTGAGGTCCTGGTCCTGTCCTACGCCTAGATTGAATCCTGGCTATGATCACTGCATCTTGATGATCACTCTGCTTCCACCTCCCCTGAAAGCAAATTCTCTGGGCTTTCACATTGACCCTGTTCCTTTTTCTGGGAGCATGTAAAAAAGGCACAATCTGCCTATCTTCTTAATGAGCTTTCAAATCAAGACTATACCCTATGTTGTCCTTCCTGGACTCAGATCTGTGGGAAAATCCCTTTTCCTCTCCTATATTGGTGATGGTAATGCCCTTCTAAGTAGCCTCCCTGATACTACTCTCACGTTACTAAGGGCTTCAGGGCAGTGGCTCATCTTACTATTCTTGAGTATAAATTTGATGACATTACCCGGATCACTGACACAATATTGTGGTAAACAATATCATTGGCAAACATATTGTGTCTAAAATATCACGGGGCCCCCCTCCCCAATAATTAAAAAAAATAAAATAAGGAAAGGCCGGCCCCGGGTGATGGGGTCCCCGGGGCCATTATTGACCTTAGGAGGGGGGCCACGTGGCCCCCCTCGAAAAAAATAAAATAAAATAAAAGGCCATGCCCCGGGGGATGGGGTCCCCGGGGCCTAAATTGGCCTCGGGAGGGGGGCCACGCTGGCCACTTACCGATTTTTTTAAAAAAAATGGTCATTAAAAGGGGTCAGGCCCTGGGGGATGGGATCCCCAGGGGCCCAAATATTGTAAAAGAAAGGGGGCCACACAGCCCCCCTTCTAAAAAAAAAAAAAAAAAAGCCGGCATCTCACCGGAGGCCTTGCCCCCTCCCTGCAGCACTCTGCAAAAGCACCCCCTGGCGCGTTCTAAGTTGTGGTATTAAGTCCCCTTCATTACTGAGGGTCCCTGGGGGCCAACTAGCCCACCAGGTACCTCCAGTATGCGCCACAGAGCTGCGTTGCAGAGAGGTGGTCTGAGGCCACGTCCCTTTTTACACCACTCTGCAAACGCGCCATGTCATGAGTGATGTAATATGTGACGTCATCAGCAGTGCATTGCGGGGGAGCGAGTTATAGTTAGCTGAACTAACTATAACATCCGAATTTCACTGGTTTTGTACGAGTGAAATGTCCAACTAACTATAACGTCCCTGAAACCTGTGGTTTTTTCTGTGAATTTCTAAGGTTTTTTAAATGCTAATTTCTAACTATAACGTCCCTGAAACCTGTGGCTTTTTCAGTGAATTTCTAAGGTTTTTTAAATGCTAATTTCTAACTATAACGTCCTTGAAACCTTTGTTTTTTCAGTGAATTTCAAAGGTTATATATATATATATTTATAAAACCCTTGTCAAGGCTGGGCTATCCTGTTCATCATTCCACCCCCAGGCAGGGCTAAGACGCAAGAAACTGCTAAATTACCCGTGGAACCGGCTTCACCGATTCACTCCATTGAAGAAAGTGCAGGAAAAGCAGGCTCCATTTTCACTACTCAAGATGGCGGCCGCCAGTAGTTTTTCCAGTTTCAGAGTGAGGATTCGAGTGTTTTTATGAGGAGAGAGAAGTGTTCAGGAGTTCGCGCTCGTGCGCCTGGCGCGCTGCGCACTTCAACTGTCTTCCTGTGGAGATAGCAGCGTTTCTGTACTGCGCATTCTCCAAGCTTGAGTTTCGGCAGGGGAGTAGCGTTTAATAGCGTATCTCCACCTGTCTTTTCTTGCAGCAGATAGTAAGCATTGCGGAGTAGTTTCGGAGTTCTCCCGCAGGTGATATTTCTCTTCAGCAAGATAAACTGTCCAAGGCAGCTTCTCCGTGCAACTGCTGACTGAAAAGTTGTCGGAGGATTTCTAGAAGAAGTCAGTAAGTCAGTTAATCTTTTATGACTATTTTTTCAGCGTGCTCCTTGGGTATTGATAGCGAAGATACAAAGTAGAACAACATCATTATGGCTAAATTCCAGCGCTAGCCCAGCATTACGTTTGAGGAGCTGATGGCTTTAAAGAACATCTTGTGACAAGATCCTGCGTATTCACAGAGTTGCTAGTGAGGTTTCTTTTTGAGGCAATCCAGACTTATAGAGATATTTAATCTGTGCCATTCTTGTTTCTCTATTGAGGAATACCAAGACATTTGAACAAGACTTTATGAGAGATAAGCTACTGGAAATATATGTGGTAGCACAATTGAAAGTCAGCCAGAACAGCATCAGTCATACTCTTCTAAACCTAGAATCAACTTACAGTGTATGTAGAAATATATAAATATATTATACTTACCAACAATTTCGCCTGCTGCCAGCTGTAAAAGGAAGAGACAATAAGAGAGAATTAAAAGTTGAATACATTTCAACAATAGCAAGTAAACTAAGTAAAAAGAAATGAAGAGAGAAGCTAAGCCACTGTGGAAAAACAGGTAAAGGAGATACGCTAGGGGTAGCGTAGAAGTAGTAACTACAGCCTAGGTTGTGGGAGGGACTTATGTAAAGTATTAATGGTTTGTATTTGTGTTTGCAGATGCCAAGTAGTCCCTCGCTAGGAGTCCTGTGAGGAAGAGGCACAGCAGTGGAGTCTCTCTTGTTATTCCCATTCCCCTTTCCCCCTCTTTACTGGAAAGTGGATTTAAATATTCATTTGCAGTGGAGTTTGGGATTTGGGGACAAGTTCTTCTGTTCCTGTGGAAGCCCCAGTTATTCAGGTGCGTGGTACTGACAACCCTTACATATACAATAAAACCATAAAAAGTATAAAAACTATTGCATAAGAAAAAAGATAATAATGTAAACAATAAATAAAATGTTTAAAAAATTGAAAAACTAAAAACACATTTACAACAAATACTGTAAATATTCAAATAAATGTAAAAATATTAAAAAATAATATAAAAGTATAACAATTAATGTTATAAACTCTATCCAACATTATGAAAACTATTGGAGTCTAAGAATATTAAATATTCTATTCCCACTCTAGTTTATGCAATGGTAGTGAAAGTGTTGGACTTCGGAAAGGTAAAATTTACTGTTCCCACTCCAATCTGTACAACAGTAGGGAAAGCGTTGGACTTCGGAGGGGTGAAATTTTTGTTCCCAACGTAGGGAAAGCATTGGATTTGTGAGGGGTAAAATGTACTATTCCCACTCCAGTCAGTGCAACAGTAGGAAAAGTTTTGGACTTTGGAGGGGTACAATTTACTATTCCCACTCCAGTCTCTGCAACAGTAGGGAAAGCGTTGGATTTCGGAGGAGAGATATTTACTATTCCCACTCCAGTCAGCGCAACATTCTCTTGTAATCTTCTCTGGCTGCCGCTTTATGTCCATATCCAATTTAACCTTCTGTACCCTTCAGAAACCCTTACAAACTTACAAACTGGCATACCTAGCTAAAAAAATATATATATATATCGCTATCTTGTGTGTCCACAACACGCAACACCATCCAAATGATCCTAGAAAATCCTGAATTGAAAAAAATCGAAAAACAAAAAATACCCAAATATTATCTATCACCTCCACGCTTTGGAACAATTTCCCCCATCTAAGGACAGTACCTTGCTTCAATACATTCAGAACTCAATTCAATTGTCTTTATTCGATCTTCCAAAGACAGATCATAAAAGATACACGCAATAAAAACTAAGCTACATAATGCACACATATGTTAAAAATACCAGCCACATGTTCAAAAGACAGAATTCATTATGTAGATTTACGTTTGTTAAAATACCAGTGCATAAAACTAGTTTCCAACTGCATCAAAACTGATATAACAAATGAAATACGCATATTAAAAGTATCCACATTTAGCAAGAAAACTCATTATGTTGATTTACATTGGATAAAGTGACAATGCCAAAATTTTGATTCCAGGAGCATCATATCTCAAAGTGCCAGATAAATAAAATTTGGGAGCAATAGTATTCACTTAAAGTGCTTGGGTCAGTAATCATTTTTAAAGGAGAAGGTAAAACTTTATCAGAACAACAAACTCCTTCTTTTGGCTAAAGTGCACTTCAAAAAACTAGCAACTGCATAGCAAACATTACAGTCGTTAAGTTGCAATAAATAGAATAGAGCTGCTTTGCATTTAAGAATTTGTGTCTGCGTAGCAATGGTAATAAAAACGTCCTAGTGAACGGCAAATAAAATTGAAAAAAGAAAACAAAATGTAAAATGGTTTGGCTAGATTGCTCATCACAGGGACAGGTAACTATAGTGTCTGAGGAGTACTGGCCTAAGGGGAAGCATAATAGCCAGCGAAAGGAACCCAAACTGAATCTTGCCAACAGTGTTCTTTCAAAAACATTGGTCACATATAATAAATACGGGGCAATTGATGGTTCTGCTTGAATAATACAATAATCTCTGACTGAAGGTTTGGACACTTCCTTTAGTTCCCTGGTAGCTTGTTTATGCTTACGAAAACTGTCCTGGACTCAATTTTTGTCCTTTTTTTGGATGGACTCAGGATGCTCAAACAAGTTGGCTCAGCCAAGATCCGAAAAAACGTTTTTAATATATTGTAGCCATGGGATGGCTTTACCATGAGCACAAGTTAATGACTAATGTCTAATGACTGCCCGGTTCAGCTCAGCTTCTTTATCAGACCAAATTGAGCACCGAGCGACAGAGGGGCAGCATTAATGGTATCTTGGACGTACTCCAAGCCTAGATCCAGGTGTAGGGAGAAATGCGGTGTTGAGGGAGGAACGCCTAGTACCCGGCGACAGAATCTATTCTCCTCCATCTGCATCGCATGAGCATCCCTGCATCCCCAGATTCCCATTCCATATGTTAAAATCGTCAGGCATTTCCTGTTATATATCTCTAAAATGGGGGCAATAGGCTTTCTACCAATAGACATAGCAAGCGAGGAAGTGGTACCAACAGCTTGGGTATATCGGGATATTCTATTTTTAATACATGGGAGTCAGGTGCATCCTTCATCAAACTCTAGGCCTAAATAGGGAAAGGAACTAACCCTATCTAAGGTTTTACCATCAATGTTTAGGGTACAGATTTCAGTATTTCTTGGGCTGCATACCATAGTAAATGTTTTCTTAAAATTTGGCTCCAGGCCCAGGTCTCTCATAAACCTAACATAGCTAAAAATAAGTCTTTTAAGGCCATTAGCAGTCCTTACCAGGGAGACCGCGTCGTCAGCGTATAGCAGTGCGGGCACAGCCCTATTCCCTACATACAAAACGTCCGCCCCAACAGATGCCAAGGTTTTCTCTAAGTCGTTCGTGTAGAGGAGAAAAAGAATTAGGGCAAGGACA
Organism: Calotriton arnoldi; assembly: GCA_963921515.1. Classification (NCBI taxonomy): domain Eukaryota; kingdom Metazoa; phylum Chordata; class Amphibia; order Caudata; family Salamandridae; genus Calotriton; species Calotriton arnoldi. The sequence continues at coordinate 1,957,050 of CAWUFW010002812.1, read as the reverse complement.
CATCGTTGGTGCACCCCACGCTTAATGCTGAAAGGCTCTGTGCATTCGCCAGCCCTCCCAAACCTAACTGTTGCTGTAAGGTCGTGGTGGAGAAGCCTTAGAAATGTAACCAGCCCCACTTCAACACCCACACTCTCTAGGATAATTCACAGCTTTGGTCTGGAGATGTAGTCAAAGGCGCTTGACAGGTCCATGAACGCCAAGTGGGTAGAGACTCCCTTGGCGTATTTATATTTTGCCACAATAAGGTGGAGATTGAGGCACTGTTCAATAGTCCCAAGCCCCTTTCTGAACCCATACTGGCTTGGGGCAAATATACTATTGTTGTTAATTGAGTCAAGTAAGCGGTCCAGAACTACTCTCCTAATAATTTTAGAGTCTAGGCGGGATATTGGCCGATAGCACTTAACATCATGCACATTTCCTTTTTTGAAAACGGGGACAATTATTGATGAACGCCATGACCTGGGCACCCCTTGGCTACAGACAGAATTAAATACTAAAGTAAGAACCGGAGTCCAAAACCCTGGGTCCTCCCTGAATAAATCAAGCGGAATACCATCCGGTCCCGGAGCCTTCTTACATCTACTATCTACAATCGCTTTAAAAACCTCGTTCTCTCTAAACACGAGGTTCGGACGCAGGGGAGTCACCGGCAAGGATGCATCATTAGCCTTGCTATCAGTAGAATACAACCCAGAGAAATGCACCAACCATACCTCGGCCGAGATGCGAACTGTTACTTTATGTTGGGATGATGCAGGGGATAAAACAGATCGCACAGCTTTCCAAGAGGCTTGTGAGTCTTTTGATTGACAAGCTCCGACGATGGATTCCCATTTCTCCTCCTTCATGGCCAATTTCCTCTTTATTGCTTACTGATATTTCTTTCTACTGGCTATAATAGCTCTCTGGTCTCTGGGAGATTGCTTTCAGGCCCGGCATAAAGAATCATTAGCTGCTCTACATACTTTATCAAACCATGATTTGGGATGAAGGCGTGGCTGGGCAATAGGTCTAGTAAGCATCTCTTTTATCCACAATAGAAGATTTGAAAAATTAGTTAAAATAAGGCCCGAATTACAAGACACCAGGTTGCAGATGTTCACCAGTGCTGTACTATTGCAAACTACCTGGGACATAATGCTCTTCTAATTCGCAGTTCGCCATACCACTCTGCACCCTGCATCCTTACTAGTTAAATCCTGAGGTGGCATTGGCTTGAACTTATGTTGCACATAGGGCGACAGCAACTGTGCAGTAATGGGGTTATGGTCACTATAAATCTGAGTAAGAACCTCACGGTTATTAATAATTGGAGACATACTCCAGGAGGTAAAAATATAATCTATGGTACCCCCAGCACCCCGCCCTATAAAAGTTGGAATATTACAATCAGTAAAGTTAGGGACCTTATTGGCCAGACCCTGTTCGGCCAGAAGGGAAAATAGGACCCGTCCCCTAGTATCCATCACGTTGCGGTCAGTTTCTCGAGCAAATAAATCAAAAGTAGTTAGAGATAGAGAGGGCGGGTGCCCCAGTTTAGCATTAAAATCACCTGCCACCATCAAATTTAGGGGGCATTCAGCCCGAGCCTCTTTCTCCACAAGCATATCGATTACTGCAAAGAGTACCTGAAAATTACAATCGCCCTTACCAGAAAAATTATTATTATAAAAGTTCACCATGTAGATCTTATGGTTTTTGTTCCAGCTAAGGCAGAATACCTGCGCCTCCCCCTGATCCAAAAAAAGGGGAGGAATAGAGCAACCAATATTAACTTTGAATCAGGCGGTCAGCCCCCCTTTTGCTCTGCCCGCTGGAGATGCAGCCGCAGGCAAGCAAAAACACGTAAATCCATCAAATACTATTTAATTCAACTCCCAGGTTTCCTGCATAAAAACTATATCATAATTTAAAATAAAGGATTGCAAGTCTCCAATTGAAATTTTGGAGGCTAAACCTGCAATGTTCCAACTTAAATTGTTTTTGCATGCGTGATCTATAGCTCCTTCAACAATGGATACACTCACACCAGACCCTTTAGGAGGATAGTTCTGTGCTGGGTTAAGGAAAAAATTGAACAACAGGAGTTAGACTATCAAGTATCCCACCCTTTTCCAGCGCACCGGAGCAACCATGCTCCTTGCTAAACCGTCAATCAATGTTCTCCAAAACAGCAAAAATTGTGAATCTATTATTCAGGGGAACTATTGATTGGAGAGGAGGTCTAGGAAAAACATTCTTTGGTACTATAGATCTGGCAAAATTGTGAGGTAAATTAGCAAAATTCTGATAAAAGGAACCAAGTGGCAATATCTTGACAAGGCTAGTTTTGACCGTTCCTGCACTTGCTTGACGCAATATTTCCTGAACAACCATAGGATTACGAAAGTTGACCACAATAACATCGCCATTGTACCCTTTTCCTATCCCACCAATCCCCCCCACACGTCTTGCAAGCAGTATCTCTTTGGATATGTCCCAGTTACCAGGAAAGTTGGTGGACAGCCAGTGTATAGATTTACTCATTAGGCCCCTGGTGGATTCCGTGGTACCAGCTGAGAGCCTGGGAACATTTACCAGGGTAACGACATAAGGAGCGGATGAGGGGTGAAGATTGATCACAGGTAGGGAAACCTGGCTGGAATCACATATTGCTGGTTGATTAGCAGCTTGTTTGACCATTGTAGGGTGCACTTCGATACTCTGGGTGGCTTTGTTTGAAACTGAGTCAATGACCGAGATGATGGCTTGATTGACAGAAGCCCTTCCACACTTGTGAGTAGTGAACTGGGTTTTGGGGGAGGTTAGGGAGCACTGTGACTCCTGAGCACATGTAGAGACCCAAGGGACCAATGGCTTGACTAGTTTGGCTTCAATTTGTACTAAATGATCAATAATGGGACGCAATTTAGAGTCCAATAGATCACTTAAGCACCCGCTCGGTTGATTCCAGGTGTTTTCGTCAGCAGCAGGTTTTGGCCCTGACATATCCTCATTGCAGGGCCTATTGCGGAGTGCCATTTTGCCCTTTGCAGCAGGGTTTTTGATGTTCGTGGATTTAACGACGGCTTTCCTCCTGCGTTTGGCTTTTGGTGCAACACTCTGAGTCAGATTCACGATGTTGGTCGCCACCCACCATACCAATAGGGCTATGCTCAGTTCCCCTTCCTGGTACTGGTGACACATCCCCCGGATAAACTACAATAACGGGAGTTTGGCCTCTCTCCCCTGTGCAAACATAGCCAATTGTGCCAGCAGATGTACTTATTGCCAAGGTACTAGATACACTCGGCAAGGGCGGATCAGAAGGGCTTTGGTTATTAGACTGAAGCAGGGGTTCAGCTAGGGCATGGTCCTCTGTAGTAAGTGAAAGGCGTTGCTCCACCAGTCTTATTTCATTAGAAACCATATCCACTGCCCTGGTTAGATAGTTATCAATAGTGGAACGGGTACGGGGAGGTGGTAGCACATTAGGAACACTGGAGGTTCCCTTACTTTTACCCATTCTCAGGTGCTACAGTGGAACTAATCAACATAAAACAGTTTAGTAGAAAAGACAGCAGAAAGCCTCAGTCCTCAGAACAAAAAGCATGCCAAAAAAGGAAAAACACTATACCTCTGGTCAGAATAGCATCTTAAAATCGTTGTCAAATAGCTCCGAAGGCAGATCTCTCAGGGGTGGCCCAGCCCAGCCTCCTACGGGCTTCGCCCGGGCGTGGCCCGCCCAGCGGGGCCCTACAACCAGCTTTATGCACCTCCTGGCACTGAGGAATGACATTCAGAACTCCTTTTTAAAGTTCACCCCTTCTCAGACACTACTTACTATTCCAAGCCATATGTTTCCATATAATGATTCTGGTATCTCATTTACTCATCTTATCTTTGCATATTTTAATAAAAGCCAATGTCCAATCTGTTCATGTTTATGAAAAACGTTGCCCAAATGTTTGCCCCACTACATCAAACAGCTGTTCTGTTTCTGTACTCCCTACTTTTTCCTTGTTCATCTGCTGTAGTGTAGCTCCTATTTCCCTAATAGGCTCTGCGCATTGGAATAATATCCCCTATAGGTTTGACATAGGACTAAGGTCAGTATGTCCCTATCGAGTATATTAAACTTAATTACTTGTGCCAGCTAGCTCAGAGGCCACTAGAAACTCCTTGACAAACAAGAAGGGAGTAGTTTCTGGCAGCCGCAAAACATGACAACTTTGTTTCCTTTTAGAATCAGAACGTGTCCCAGAGTCGTGGAAACAATAGATAACTATTTCACTCAGCTCACTCGTGCATACTTAGTTTTCCTCAAAGTTACACAGAAAGAATAGACGGGCGTTTCAATAAAAGGTTTATTGAACAGTCTTGTTTCTTTTGTAAGTAAAGTGTGTAGTTATGATCACAAGACAGTATGCAAGATAAATAATGTACAGCGTAAGCAGTAGAAATAAATAATACTGCGCTAGCATGATCTTTAGCAGATATTCATTTACATAAATAACACAGACTAAAAAATGCGAGTACTCATACGATGCGTTTCTAAGCTAGTTCTACCCCAATGTACCTAACCTAACCTAGGTGTAGGGAGAGGTATGAAGTAGGTGAAGTATTCCTTACTATGGTATACTAAGAGTATGTTACGCCCAGTATGCCTAATATGCCAAGTATGCCAAGAGTCCCTCTAGGTTCTAGTCAGCCCCATACCTTAAGAATGAGAGAGGTAGGAATCTCTTGCCAGACTCGAACTCCAACACCCCGCGAGGGAAGTCAGATCACTGGAAGCTGGACTCTCTGCGTGCAGGGATGACAGCGTCTTCTCAGTGCGTCAGGCCGGGAAACGGGCTCCTCTGAAGTCGAGGTGTCCTCTAGTTTACAAGGGCTAGGGAAGGTATATTTATACCTGAGAGGTACCTCAGAATGTTAGCATTGACGTGGATCGGACAGCGGAAGACGTCATGAATGAACCCCTAAGGTATAACGGTTCATGCATAATAGATGAGTCCTTGAAGAAATCAATAGTCCTGTGCTAGGGAAACTCCCGAAGCCTAAGGGTCTGTTCTTCAAGAACTCGTTGTGACGTTAGGGTGGACGGATGTCGGAGATCATGCCTGTATTTGGAGTGCACGGTTTAATGCCTAAATAAGGACTGGGATTTTATGCCTATATAAGGGTAGGGCGAATTGTGCCTATATAAGGACATGATCCAGGAAAACCTATATACGGACACCCTAAGAGGAATACAACACCCACTCCACTTTCGTGTGTACGATAATACTAAAATGTTAAACATTTAAAAAATGCTAAACATTAAATGGAGTACCGCATATTGCTAAAATATTTCTTAAAACCATTTAAAAGGCATATAAAAAAACCCTATTAGAATGCAAAAGGTACTGTACATTTTAAGCATTGCTTTTCATTTCAGGCATATATTTTAAAAAATAATATGCAATATGAATGAAAGAAGCAGTAATATTTACATGTGACAAAAAAATTAGGAGGTGCTCTGGTCAAAGAGCATAGGCTTTCCCAAACTAAACCTATAGCCCCCGTTTTGCAAATATATAACTCAAAAATTTGCCCTGCAATATTATATGGTGCTGAATTGTGGGGCTATGATAATCTAACCCCCCTTGTATTAGCACAAAACAAGTTTGTTAGATCATTGGTTGGCCTCCCGCAATCCTCCCCTCTGCTGCCCCTTTTCTTAGATCTGGGCTGCCATAACATCGAGGATGCTGCACGTTTCAGACCACTGGCATTCTGGAGGCGACTTTGGACCACCCCGGAGCTTGCCCTATACGCCAAGGCCTTATTAGAAGTAAGGAGGCTCGGTCACCTACACGAGATCCCATGGTTGAAAAATATTAAAATCATGTTGTCCGACATGGGGATGAGCATCCTGTGGGAGGACCCAGATGCTGCGGTATTTCCCCTTAAGAAGACCTACAAGGCAGCTTACTGGGATATGGTTAAAAGTAAGAAGTTCTCATCTATTACAAGGCCGACACTGTCTAGGCAATTCCTAGAAGTAAAAGATGAGGTTAAATTGGAAGGCTACTGGGACCTCATTTCTAGGCCACTCGATCGGAAACTTTATCATCAGTTTAGAGTAGGTTCCCTACCAGTAAGAGCATTTACAAGCAGATGGCTCACATCAGCATGTGATAAATGTATCTTCTGCCATGACCATGTTGAGACCATAGCCCATATTTTATTTGTCTGTCCAGTTTACTATCTTCCAAGGACAAAATGGCTCAAACCTGTTTGTAAGGTCTTGGGCATAAGGACCGCAAAGGAAGCTCTAAGGATTCTTAGGTCAGATACCACGGACCTTATTGTAATTGGCATGGCAACATTTTTGAGCTGGGTTTGGGCCCTTCGAGCTAAGAAAATGGGGGTAGAGTAACCTTTACTGCAATGAGGGACCATATATTAGTTTAACATTTTTTTTTTCTTTTCTCTGCTAAAACAAGGTCTATGTACAAATGGTGGTATCCTGGTCTCAGCCTATGTGATATGATAATTGTTGAACGCCATGCTGTATTTTAAAAATAAATTTTAGTATTGACTATGTACAATTAAGAGTTTTAATAATGGATACATATTTATTGACTATTTTATGAAGAACTATGATCACTGTTGATTTTATTGTTTAATGCTAACCGGGAAAATGCTAATAGATGAATTATCTTTTTTATGTATTTTTAATATTGTAATATTCTGTCTTTTGTGATTTAATCATCGAAATAAAGACTATATTGATTGATTGACAAAAAAATGATCGATAAGTTTGTTCAAAATCAAAGTCATTTCATGTCATGGAAATTAATGAACTTTTTAGACAAACAAGATGACTAAGTGTCTGTGGAAGTACCGCGAAGTCTGTACTATAAGGCTAGTTCTACTTCAAGCAGATTGAATTGCCATTTTAGTTCGAAAAATGGGAAAAAGTTCAATTTGGGAACAGTTCCAAGTTTTTGAAGTATGAAGGCCAAATTGTTACTGCCTCTCTGGAACACTGTGGGCTGAATCAGAGTCAGTTTACGGGTCTGGTGTAAACATGAGATCATCTATTTCTGTAGACAAAATATCGTCCACTGAAGTTGGTGTCAGTTGGAACACCTCGTGTAGTAGATTAATTGCACAGAGATGTGAAGCATCGCTTTCAGCATAGGAGGCCGCAGCAATGTTCGCGTCTGTTGTTACCTGTGTGCCTGTAGATCTTTCTCGTACCTCAGCAGCAGCCGGAAGCGTCTGTGAGATCTCAATGAATGCTGTCATCAGGATTGGTAGCCTCTGGCGACAACACAGAGCATGGGCCTTTATCGGGTCCAGCAGAGTATCGACATCCGTTGGCGTTGCTGATGGAAATGTTAGACAGGTGTCTAACACGCATTCTTCACTGCATAGTAGGCATCGTAGGACAGGTAAGATGCAATCTTGCCAGATTGGTCTGAATGACAGGAACCACGTGGTATTCAGGTCCCGTAGACGAGTCATGCCCAAAAGCTGTACTATTCGCTCACTGCACTTTCGTTCAAGGAGAGCTTTCTCTATTTCGCTCGGAGTGATGTCTGCGAATAGGCTGGCCATAGCGTAATAGCAGGAAGAGAAATAGAATTCTGGCAACAAGTGCTAGAATTAATGGTATGCCACCAAACACTGAATGTGCAAAGTTCGGGATGATTCCGAGTATTGCCTGGAAAGGTGCTAACAGACCGGAGCAGATGCTCTTAAATACATGTACAATTCCGCTTGTATCTGACATGTTAAAGATACGTCCTATCATTTCCACGAAATGTATAGGGCAGTTTGTACGTATTAAAGTCTGTATCTCTGCCGAAGTCCTTGCTACTTGTAGATCATAGGTTTCTTTGGCCGAGGTCAAAGGCACTCTTTGCTGTAAAAGCATGGCTTTCATTCTGCTCAAAGTATCAAATCTTATAAAAGAGACGTTCAGCGAAGGCCACAAAGGCGACTCCCTGACTGTGTCTATTGGGGCAAACAATACTTGCATACAGCAAGTGACCCTGGAGTTGACCGTTACTAGATAAGGGATGCCTGGCAACATGCCGCAGCAACTCTGATCATTCAACATGAGGTAACTCCCATTCGAAAGTTGTCCAAACGTTGGATTAATCACAGCAGCTGGTGTACCCTGCTGATGGCAAGACAAATTTGCCACAGAACCATTGCAAGCCCCGTGTAAAGAAATGTCCTGACATATAAGTGAACCGCTTAGTGCACTTTTACAGTGTGTACCGCTCAAAAACACTTCACGATCCCCACTCCAACATCTATATGTATACGGTAAATCCCAAGATGTCTTAATGTATTCCTTACCCAACCTTTCATATTTGCCTGCTTGCATTTGTCTGAGGCAATACTGAAACTGAAAAGTAGTCACAGGTAATGTAATTTTGCCATGAATGAGCCATTCTGTAGCTGGTTTTTCTGCCACTGTGAATGGTAACTTTTCCAGTTTTTCAATGCTCAACACTGTATACCTTGCTCCTCTTTGTGCCAGTTCGATCTGTTTATCAGTTAGATTGTATTCTGCAAACAGAGCTGACGTGTTGATAAAACGCCAAGGCACGTAGCCCGCACGCAAAGATTGCAGCGTCCAGCTTAATAACACAATAGAACGTAATTGAGATTGGCCTTGTTGTAACATCGCCAAATCCTGTTCTAGTATGTCGATAGCAGAGGATACAATGTTGTCCAATGAATATATTCTGGAGGACAAAGTTGTTAACCCATTGTCGACCACAGTGAGTGTTTTCTCTAAATTAATACGATCAAGTTCACGTATTCGTTCTGCGGCCTCCATCTGTGACACTTTCCATGCTTCATTATAAGCAGCGTAAATGCCGGCATATATGAAACGTTTTGACGCGGTTTTCTTGGTCCAAGCAAGAATTCTCTAAGGTCTGCGTCGTCTTTAAGTAAGGATAAGTGTTGTTTCACATCCTGTAGTGTAGATTTCTGAAGCCAATCGAGGCATAATTTTCCTACACTGTATGTTGTTACTACCCCCGGATGCTGTCTTTGGACGTATCTTAGGCCTGGCCTATGAATAGTAAAGCCCTGAGTTTTATTCAGGAATCTTTCCTGACAGTTGTTCGTGTCTGTGGGCCAGATCAACCATTTTTTCCAATCAGGATTAGATCTGTTGAGTTGTAGTATATTGTCAACTGTCACCGCTGCCTGTGTATTATTATCACTGGCAGGTGTTGGTACAGAAGGTGTCTTCATCTCTTTGATCTTGGCTAGTCCAAGACAAGATGTTTGTTGGACAGTTTCATTCAAAAACATTATTTGTTCAGGGATGATACAGGCTCTAAATAACGCTTCTATCCCCTGCACTTGCCAATCTTTAGTACCCCACACAGTTTTTGTGTCTATTATGTCTTTCCATAAGTCGAAACCCTGTCTAGACAGTTGGGCAATAAATATTGCAGAGTAAATCTGTTTCGTATTAGTTAACATAATTTTCAGTCCTGTTTTGTTTACATTTTTATAGTAAAACGTTTCTGGATCAGATGTATTGTAACCTGAAAAATATGGAAACTTGTTAGCAAATGTTTTTGAACTACCTTGTGGTGGTGTAGGACAATGCTCCCATTGGTTAAACATAAACACATTTCTAGGGTATGCAGATTTATGCAAATAATGATGACCATAGTGGCTATAACAATACAGTTGTTCATAGTCTGATGAACCCTCTAAATATTCATTTTTAGAAAATGCAGCAGATTTTTCTAGGTCAAACCTTATGTCATTAACAGTCTCAAAGTCCCAATCATCAGAATAGGTACTGGATGAAATTAGATCACTTAGTGAAATTTTAAACAAATGTGGAATGTTCAATTGTTCCGTCAGGCCAAAGATATCAAAATCTGTTTTGTCCCACACTATACCATCCTGTATAGGAACGGCTGTGATGTTCATTGTTGACAAGTCTCTTGCTTCACGATGGGAAGATTTATGAGGTTTCAAAAGTACGTTCACGTCTTTTCCTTCAGTATTCACATGGATGTATCTGCCACTTATAAGCACGCTCACAGTTGTAACCAAAGCTAGCCAGAGCAGGAAAACAAATAGTCCAGATGTAATCCAGAGTTCAATCCATGGAGAAACCAAATAAGTATTTTTCAGAAAGTGAAGAAAGTCTTGTACTTGCTGCTTGAACTTCAATGATACTGGCGTCGTTTCAGGTTCACTCGGATCTTCTGAGAACGTATCAAAGTTAATGAAATAGCCAGAAGCAGTTCTGTCAATTGTTGGAATTGCATCAGGATTTGTAGAAATCGCTGGAACCAGTTGATCACTTGCTACATTGGTGTAGACAGGCGTATTTGGACGAACTGTTACTTGGTTTTCAAGAGGGATGAGTTCCATAGCATTGTTGCTTAGTCCTTCATCTGTTACTGCTGAATACTCGATGGTTATCAGTCTTTCAGTCTGAACCTCTTGGATAGTAGCGAGAGGAGTGCGTCTGCTACTAGGTCGAAGTCCACGAGGCCTACTATTTAGTATTGGCCACATACTGTGGTTTGATGAGGTCGATGGACACAAATCTTTTCTCCTTTCTTCCAGCAAGGGGCGGCAGAAGTACTGTTCTTGTTCCTTGAACTGCTAGGACAGGCACTGGTTGTCTGTAAGAAGGTCCAAATTCCTTCTTGTCCGCAATCTTTTCTCTGACTAGATCCCCAACTTTTGGAATCCAGACAGGCCTTGCTGGGTCCACCGGTTTTTCCCCAGTGGTGGTTGGCTGCAGGAATACGTTGCTTTGTTTCGATCTTAGTTCATTGAGTTCCTGTAAAACAGCCAAACGATCTTTGATATCAAACGGTTTATTTTCCACCACTGTGCCTACGTCATCGCGGTCTGGTACCCACATTCTTGTCCCAAATAGGACCTCGTATGGAGTGACCCCCCCTAGAGAACTTCTTGGCAGATTGTTTAATGAGCGTTGGACCCCATAAAGATGTTTGACCCACCCATCACCCGAACCTAATACCCTAGCTGTTATAGACTGCTTTATGTCCCGGTTTTTCCTTTCCACAACCGAATTTCCCTCAGGATGGAATGGAGAGGAGTACCGCAATGCAACGCCCAGACTGGCCATGGCTTCTTTGTAAGTCCGAGAGCTAAACGCAGGGCCCTGGTCAGAATGTAGCGTGCCTATTGCGTATGTGCCGATAAAGACTTGCAAATCTTTTATAACAGTTTGAGCGTCAGCCGAGCGCTGAGGCCATATCCATAGGAACCTTGATTCAGTATTTGTGGGATTGCATTTGTCCAGAAGGACGCATGCGCCTAGATAGTCTAATGCTGTCTAACAGTGGTGTCTGTACTGGGCAGCTACATTTGTAGCATGGTGTCTGGTGGCTTTCTCGCTGTAATTTACAGTCTATGCAGTTATTGATGAAGATGTGGATTTCTGTATTCATCCCAGGCCACCAGTACATCTCTTTTAATGTCAAAATTGTTTTAGAGATCCCTTGATGTGACAGACCCTCCCCCAAATGAGCTTCATAAATCAAAGCTGCTCTACGTTCCATGTTTGGAATTACCCTATCCCCCAATCCAGGGATTCGAGCAAAAGGAACGTTGTTCGCATCAATTACATAAGAGTACTTGAGTGGAAACTTTTTGGTAACGCTGCACTGCTGCCCTTGCTTGAAGCATTGACAGCCAACATTATCTCACCGTCTATTTTTGTTTTTGAACGAGTGATCGCAGCTACGGAAGCCGTCTGAACAGCCCCCTTTGCGGCTTCATCAGCCAATGAATTCCCTGCAACGTGAACGCCATCACGTTGATGACTCAGTGTATGGATCACGTGAGCCTTTGGTAGTTCGTTTTTCAACTGAACTACTTGTTTCCAAAGCATTTTGTGCTTTATTGTGCCACCTTTCGCATCTTTGCAACCATTTTCAAGCCAGTTTTGTATATATTCATTATACGACTGAACACAGTAAAAGGAATCACACACTATCAGTGTGGGGAATTCTCGATCTGTACTTTCAAGTGCCAGTTTGAATGCTTGTAGTTCAGCTCGCTGAGCTGTACAATCTCCTAGAGACTGAGTTTTTGTGACCATAGGTCTGAAGATGCCATCTCGCATGCGACCTTTAACGATTGCACACGCTGCACTGTAAGCTTGCTTACTCCCTGTTGCGGGCTGTGCGGATCCGTCAGTGTAAATTATGAATTCGTACTGATCGAGAGGCAGAATTTCAGTGGGCAGAGGACATTCTCTTCATATTGCAGGAATGCTTGTGTTTTTAAATCAGGATCAAAAACATATTCAACATCTGTTGCAGCAAGAGAATTAACCCATTGTATCCATCTTGGATGTAATGCTTTAGCATTTGGAATGCTTGCTTTTGTGACCGCTTCTAAGGCCGGTACTGGGGTTACGACAATAATGCGTTTCCCTTGGGCTAAGGCTCTTTCTTTTGCTACAGCGGTTTGAACTGCTGTCAGAATTTTTTCAGTTGAAGTGAAGCGCATTTCCGCTTGTGTATACAAATGAGATTTGTATGCGATTGGTATTTTTTCACCCTCATTAAATGTTAAGTAGGTGAATCCGCATTGACCCGAAATTATTCGGATCACCAGGTTGCGTTGACTTACGCGTGTTTGTAAGTGATTTGTTGCTAACATGTTAGCCTGGAGTGAACGCAAGATTTCTGTGTGTTCGTTTGTCCAATTTTTGATTGAAAAATCAGGTTTGATTAATGCGTAGAGAGGTTTAACCCTTTCTGCGTAATTTAGAATGTATGTTCTTCCAAAATTGAGGAAACCCAGGATGGATTGTAAGTTTTTTAGCGTTTTTGGAGGTTGGAGCAGCGCACACTTCTCTAAAAAGTTAGCTGCCAAGCTCTTGCCTTCACTTGAAAGCTCATATCCTAGAAATAGGACATTGAGATGGGCAATTCTGGACTTTTAAAGTTGAATTTGTAGCCCTCAGAGGCGAAGCCCAGTATAATGGTGCTCACCCTGTTCAAGTGTTTGTCCAGGTCATCGTCTGTCAGATAGATGTCATCGACATAGGACAATGCCTCATTGTCATAAATTTGTAGTAACTCCGTTACCCTCGCTGAGAATAAACCTGGGCTGTTCTTGAACCCTTGTGGGAGTCGACAAAATTGACGCTGGGTCCCCATTATGGAGAATGCTGTTAAGTACCTGCTTTCAGGTGCTATGTTTTGACAAAAGAAACCATTTGAGATGTCTAGTGTGGTTATATATTTTTTACGCACAATGTTATTCATTAATGCTGTGCTATGTGCATTTTGCACTGCAAATGTTTTAGAACAAGTGTTTAAGTGTCTGTAATCCAAAACTAGACGATATGTATTGTCTGGTTTGGAGACAGGAAACAAAGGATTGTTCATTGAGGAGGTGCATGTTTCAATCACCCCTTGGTATTCAAGTTGATCTAAGATCTCCCTGACCTATTTTTTAGCTTCTTGCTTTATCGGATACTGCCTTTGTGCAGTTAGTTCATGTTTCAGATGTATTTTATGGTGAGGTGAGTCCTCATCCCATCCTACATGATTTTTATATAATGCTGGGGCCTGGGCTACTGCCCATTTCCTGGCATATGTATATTTTAGGTGAATTGGAATGTGGTTGGAGAAGGCAGGCATAATAATGTCCTCGCCATGACAAATTGTGGTGGCCAGTCTTTTTCTGCTAGAAGTATGTCATAGCCCCTTGATAGTTTTTCCCAAAAAAGTGCTTTCACCTGTCTAGGTATGTCTCCCTCCATCTGGAGTGTTATTTCATATAACTTTTGTGGAGTACTAACCCTGGTGTCTACAGTCTCAACTGTAATGTACTCATTCAAGTCCACTATCTCCAGAAGTTCCTTCAGGTTCTGGCGAACTATTGTGACTTCTGCTGCACTGTCCAGCATTGTCTGAGCCCATTCTCCGTTCTTGAGTTGTGTTCTCAGTATTCTCGGCATGTCTGATCTTTAGACCTGCTACTTTCTTTTTGGAGAATTGAGGTTTTGTTTTATTTTTTGGAGCGTGTTTTTCTTTCTTGGATTTCACACGTTCTTCTCTATGTTCTGACCGTCCTCTTCTTTCCGAAGTCTGTGATGAGATCTGAAAGGTACGAGAGGAACGTGTATCAGTATCTTGATACCTATCAGGTTTCCTCAAATTATCTATATTCCTGAGGTTATACCTCCTTTCAGAGGGCTCCTTTTGAGGAGACCTACCTCGGGATTGAGAATGTTTTTCGTTTGAATTTTGTTTATTAGTCTCCCACTTCTTTTTAGAAGATGTAGGAGTTTGTTTAATAGAGTCCTTCTCAGGACTTTCAGATAGTTTCGGCTTCACTGGTCTTCCACCCAAACTATCTCTGCCTAATTCTGCATAGGATTGTTCTATAATTCTGGGTAGCTCTGTCTGATGTTCTGTAACATCGAATTCCCTTAATTTTTGGCGGATCGCCACTGCTGCTGCCTCCCCTTTAATATTAGATAATATTATTGTTGAGACCTGGTCGAAATTTTTCAGTAATTTCATACCTAAATTCAGAGCAGGCTCAGCCCCGTATTCATTTTGAATTTGTTTCAGGACATCTGGTATTACCACAATTGACGGAATGCCATGTGTTTTAGTATAGATGGCAGCAAAGACTGAGCCCCAAGTGGTGCAGTCTTCCAGTTGTGGTGTGATCCCCATTGGTAAACTGATTGTTAGGATTCTGTGTTTCTCATACGGGCTACTATTTGGAAATACTGCTTCGATTTGAGTAATTGTTTGAGCTATCCAGAATGGAATTTGCTCACGTTTTGTGGGCATTTTACCCATGACTGCGTATAGAGGCTGTGGTGTAATGTTTAGAGTGTTCCCCTGGTGAGGGGTTTGATTTGGAAGTGTCAATGGTGGTTGGACTGTGAAAGTCTGCATGACATATTGGACCAATTGTCTGTAGATTTTTATTAATTCTTGTAGTTGAACAAGTAGTTCCTCGTCTGACATTTCTTCAATGTCAGGATGAGGTGTGTAGCCGGCTAGAATCGGCCATGTTGCTCCTGGTCTACCTAGTGGACCAGTCTGGTAATGTTTCTGTGATGTTTTAGGGTGCCTTTAAACCAGAGCTGATGCTCCTGGTATGTTAATGGAATTTCAATATCCTCGAAAGGAATATATTCCTCTGGTGGATCATCTTCTTTGTAGAAGTGAAACATGTAAGTCCGTTTTTATATAGCGCAGCTACTCACCCTTACAGGTCTCAAGGCGCTGGGGGCCGGAGTGGAAATTAAGTGAGCTATTGCCCAGGGTCACATGGTGCTGAGCTGAGCTGCCGCCGGAGCCGGGGATCGAACCGTGAACCCTGTGCTCCGAAGTCAGCTGCCCTGGCCGCTGCACCACACCTCTCCACTAACATGTGTGTTACTGAATTTGATTCAGGAAATATTACCCATGAATAGAATACCTCTGTCTGAAAGGATTCGTGTGCCTCTATCACGAAAACTGCTCTACCGCCTCTTGGTGGTAGGCCGTGTTTTATGAGTTTTAGAGTGATGGCTCTTCTTAAGTTTGGATGGATGTCTATAATACCCTCCTCGGTTTCATTTAAACCGGTAAAGTTAAAAACTGCTGCTTGGGCTGGATCAGCCACAGCTCCACCGTTTCCGGTGGCATCGTCCCCGTGTATGGACATTTGTTTTTTGAAAAATGTAGAACAAGTTTCAAGGAAACAAAGATAAGGTGCACAATATTTTGGAACACTGCATCCTTCAACGTTGAGCAAACCAAACAGCTAATATATATGGTGTTTCCCTATGTAGCCGTGGTGGATACTTAACCCTGCCCACTCCAGATGTCTTTTGGAGTATATGGGTAGGGATCTCTGAGAGAAAAAGCACGGCTGAGTTACTCAGTATCTGACGTTAAATTACCGCCTTACCAAACCGTTGGGCGCCATGTAGTGTTGCTCCTATTTCCCTAATAGGCTCTGCGCATTGGAATAATATCCCCTATAGGTTTGACATAGGACTAAGGTCAGTATGTCCCTATCGAGTATATTAAACTTAATTACTTGTGCCAGCTAGCTCAGAGGCCACTAGAAACTCCTTGACAAACAAGAAGGGAGTAGTTTCTGGCAGCCGCAAAACATGACAACTTTGTTTCCCTTTTAGAATCAGAACGTGTCCCAGAGTCGTGGAAACAATAGATAACTATTTCACTCAGCTCACTCGTGCATACTTAGTTTTCCTCAAAGTTACACAGAAAGAATAGACGGGAGTTTCAATAAAAGGTTTATTAAACAGTCTTGTTTCTTGTGTAAGTAAAGTGTGTAGTTATGATCACAAGACAGTATGCAAGATAAATAATGTACAGCGTAAGCAGTAGAAATACATAATACTGCGCTAGCATGATCTTTAGCAGATATTCTTACATAAATAACACAGACTAAAAAATGCGAGTACTCATACGATGCGTTTCTAAGCTAGTTCTACCCCAATGTACCTAACCTAACCTAGGTGTAGGGAGAGGTATGAAGTAGGTGAAGTATTCCTTACTATGGTATACTAAGAGTATGTTACGCCCAGTATGCCTAATATGCCAAGTATGCCTCCTCTAGTTTACAAGGGCTATTGAAGGTATATTTATACCTGAGAGGTACCTCAGAATGTTAGCATTGACGTGGGTTGGACAGCGGAAGACGTCATGAATGAACCCCTAAGGTATACCGGTTCATGCATAATAGATGAGTCCTTGAAGAAATCAATAGTCCTGTGCTAGGGAAACTCCCGAAGCCTAAGGGTCTGTTCTTCAAGAACTCGTTGTGATGTTAGGGTGGACGGATGTCGGAGACCATGCCTGTATTTGGAGTGCACGGTTTAATGCCTAAATAAGGACTGGGATTTTATGCCTATATAAGGGCAGGGCGAATTGTGCCTATATAAGGACATGATACAGGAAAACCTATATACGGACACCCTAAGAGGAATACAACACTGCATTGTACTACCTTGTCTGGTTTGTGTTGGCTTGTATTTGTTGCTGTGCCATGTAAAGCCTTCTGCCGCCTATTAGAGCAGTATCTATGCTACAAAAATACCCCAAATACCCAAAATAAATAAAATAAAGATACAGGCTCTAGAACCTGGGTTTGGTCCTGTTGGAAGATGGCTACCAGAGCAATCTTCAGCTCGTGGCAGCCATATATATTGGCAGCTCAAATTAAATTTTTAAGGCCACGAACCCAAACATCAATATAGTTTGACCAGTTTTGAAACACTTAATTTTGGTATTGATCGTCAAATTGTTTTAGCGCTGTTATTAGCAAAACTGGAATAGCAAATTCATCTTTAGGGACCCGATCTCTGACTCCACTCCTTTGGCCAGCCGGCACCAGAATCTGTCAGGATTATAGCAATTTGGAAGTTTTCTGACCATAAGTGTGCATGTGGCAGTTTCTGCTTGACCCAATGGGATGTGTGTGACCGATCACTAGCACTCTAGATTCCCACATTACTTTCCTAACCATCTTAAAATCTACGGTTGTCATTTGGAGCTTGGCTGAGCAGGAGTGCTTCTATATATTGATGGTGCTCCCACCCCATCAAACTTGTGCCTTCTGCATGATTTAGAGTTGGGGTGAACTGCAGGTTTTCTGATCGTGGAACATCTACTGGCTCTGTCATTAGAAACCATTGACCTGATGGCACATCCACCACTGGGCCACCAGGGCACAGTGAAGGTCACCCTGCCCTATTTAGAGCTGTGTGCCCAATACTGGTTTTCCATGCTCGGATACACCTTATGAGGTAAGACAGACCCAGGCAGATGAAATAAGCAAAGGCCTTTATGCATAGGGAGAAAACTCTGGGCCATATGTACAAGGACTGGCGTTAACTACCGCTAACCCTAGTTAGCGGCAGTTTTCCTACCGCCGCGTACCGCTGAAAACTATCTCCCTGTTAGCGACATATGTACAAGACGTCGCTACAAGGCGATAGTTTTAGGGAGCCACGGTGAAAACTGCGGGTAACACTAGCGTGAAGGTGATAGGAATTCTGGCGTTAGCATTAGCGGCAAAAAAACGCACGTTAGTCAGCCCAACTTGAGTATTTTTCCACATCCAATGAAAAATAGGAATAAAACAATGGAATGCAGAATGGAGCAGCCAGGGCCAAATGCAGCACACATCAACAACCCCCTCAAGCCCCCCAACATCCAGGATGACCAGCCAGAGTCCCAGGGGAAGAGGAAATTCAGGGCTACATCTATGAAAAGAGGCGCATTGCAGTGCAAAAAAAAGTGATGCATCACTTTTCATTGCGCACTCCTTGCAACACCATGGCATCCAAAACCTTGAAGGCCCGGAGGACTCGCTGAGCCTGCGTATGGGGCCTGGAGGCCTTGCTGGGCCTGTGCCTGGGACCCGGAGTGAGATGCAGAGGTGCTGTGGAGTCGCTGGGCCGTGGCGGTAGACATTGAAGCGCGGCGATCGCCCTTACCTGGTGGTGAAGTCTGGCAGGTCGCATGCAGACACGTTGCTGACCTGTGTGAGAAGACCGCCTTGAGCCCCTTGGAGATGTGAACGGTAGAGGCGCTCCTGCGCACCAACGTAGGAAGGTCTGCATTGCATACTACGATCCACCACTACACCAGGGTGCACGGAGGAGATTACCAATGGTTGGCGGCGCCTCTGTGCATCACAGGCCGGATTATGTGGCACTGGCCGGACGCTGTGGAGGGTGAGGCCCCTGAGCTGCGCCGAACTTGTGTGGCGGGAGCGCTGCAACTTCACGCCTAAGGGGGCCCTGTTGCATAACCTGCATTGGGAGGTTCCCCAGCTGACTTGGCGGTGACTGCTGTACCCAGGCTTGTGAAATCCCAACTGGCTGAGGCTCCTGACAGCTGAGTCACAGATTTGGAGAGAGTGCAGCGGATTGTGCCATGGTGTCAATGTCCAGGTAAGGAGAAGGTGATACGCATAGTGGAGGAGGCCCGGGGATCGAGTCGCCCAGGCCTAGCACCTGTGGATGAAGCACCCCCAGTGGCGGCTCATCCACTATGGCGGAAGAGTGTTGCCCTGGGGGCGTGGCCACGCAGGCAATGGAGTCGGACGTGCTCTGTTAGAACTCCGTCGCGGACTCCCCCTCGCCTGCTTCATAGATCTGTCAGACACTGATCCTGAGGCCATAGGTGTTGAATGAATGAATGAATGAATATGAAATTTGTAAAGCGCGAACTAAGCCCAAGGGCGTCAAGGCGCTATAAGCGGACCTAAGGATGCAGACAAAAAGACATGCTCATACCGATGTCTGAGAGAAAAGCCAGGTCTTTATGGCTCTGCGGAAAAGAGAATGGGACACCTGACTTGAGAGCTGTTCCGGGAGGGAGTTCCACAGTCTAGCAGCAGCAGTGGAGAAAGCTCGACCTCCCCATGTAACCTTCTTGAATCTCTGTACTATAAGCAGATTCTTATCTGCAGACCGGAGCCGCCTGTTGGGAACATAACGATGGATAATGGACTTAATCGCCTCAGGGCCTGACCCGTAATAGGCATTGTGAGTCATGCACAGGGTCTTGAAAAGGATCCTACGGTCCACAGGCAGCCAATGCAGCAACCTAATAGCAGCTGTGACTGAATCATATTTAGGTAAATTCATCACCAGCCTGGCAGCGGCATTCTGCACCATCTGCAGACGTCGCATCAAACCCTTGTTAATGCCCAAATAAAGGGCATTACAATAATCCAATCTGGATGTAACCAGTGCGATGACAGCCTGCTTACGTGCATCAAAAGAAAGATAGTGGGAAATTTTCCGTAGGATCCTAATGATCCCAAAACACGTGGAAACTGTCCTACTAACCTGAAGGTTCAGGGACAGTGAGTTATCCACGATAACCCCCAGGTTTTTGCCATGGGAGACCGGAGAGGGACAGACGCCAAGGGCATCCGGCCACCAGTCACTGGACCACACCTCCTGCTTACTCCCAAAACCAAGACCTCCGTCTTCTCTCCATTCAATTTCAAAAAATTCTCCACCATCCAAGAGGACACTGCCTGCATACAGTTCCTGAAATTAAGGGCCGAATCCTTTATGCTATGCGAAATAGACACCATAATTTGGGTGTCGTCCGCATAGGACAGCACTTCCAACCCAAAGGATCTCACAACCTTCGCAAGAGGAGCGACATAGACATTAAAAAGAGTAGGGCTCAGGGAGGAGCCCTGAGGAACACCACACAGCAAGGGTTTGGGGGCAGAGTAAAATGTTGGTGTTGCTGACTGACCCCTGCTGAGGCCTGAACAGCGTGGAGCCATCAGGGGCCGTGGCGGAGGGGAAACGCGGAGACCGCAGCCGAGTGGCGGAGGAGGTGCCTGACCGGGGACGCGCTGCACCCCGCTGCTGCCTGCAGAAAACATCGGTGTCGGGGCCCGACCACTGGGCCGCGACACCAGGTGCGAGCAGCGGAGCTGTTTCCCTCAGCCTGCAGCGTGTGCTGATGGTCCCTGGCTGCCCTGAGTCCAAGTTGTGGCCCCGATGGCTCCCTCTGCATGAGCGCTGGTGATCTGTGACCTGTAACGCACACGGAGCCTGAATGTGCGCAACGTGGAAATATGGTGGCCGCCCAACATGGCGAACTGTGGTAAGCCCCACTGTCCGCATGGACGCTCCTTTTGAATATGGAATCGGCTGCTGAGACCGCGCGGGGTTCAACCCCACAGCGCAGTGTCAACTACTTGAAGCGTGTGCTGCTCGCGGATCGGGGGGACTGCGGCGCTGAATGAAGGTCGGTGGAAGGCCCTGCGGCAGATGCGGCGGCCTCCCTGCGGAGCTAGCTGAAGTGGGTTTCAGCCTGGCGGGCTGATACAAAGTAAGCAGAAGTGCTGGGGACACCTAACTTTCAGGCCTGATACAACGGGGCAAATCTGAGCTAAGATGCCCGCTTGCGACCCCCATCACTGGTGAGGCATCTACAAGTACCGGGATTGCGCACCGGGGAACATTGCGAGACAAGTGTGAATATATGATCAGCCAAGGGGCAACATAAACACTTGGGGCACGAGTGACAGCCGGGGAATTCACTGAAGGTCCTCCACTGGGCGCTGGTGTTGGCGAGGTAACGGGCTGGGGAGCGAAAATCCACTGCTGCACTGGACTGTCGCGATTATAACCACGAGGCCAAAAGGAACTGCGGCGGCCCTTTCTCAGGCGTTCCCCCTTCATTATCGGCAGCGTCACTGGATGAAACGTGCGACATCCCTCAGCTGGACTGGGGAACGTGCTCCATTTTCCCCTCCCTGACTTTACACGCTGAGGGGGTTGACACCGTTTGATCTATAATAGCCCTATGTCATACAGAGGCCGAACTCGGGCTGGCGCTGGGGGCCCGCTAACTCAACCCCCCTTGACACGTGCACAGTCTGAAAAGATGTCCGGGGAGGCATCATCTGACCCAATGTCCAACAAATTGGACGCTGTTTTGGCAGCGGTGGAGAAACTAGGTCAGAACATGGAGCAGACACGCGCTTCCCTCGAAAGTAAAATAGATAAAGTGGCTATTGATTTGACCCTTCTGCATGCGGCTCACCGTAAACTTGCGGACAGAACCTCTGCGGTGGAAGACACCATGCAGGCACTTTCCCCTCCGATGACGGCAGCGGAGAAACGACTTAACGACCTTGCTGACCGAGTGGATTTCCTGGAACATCACGCCGAAGATGCTGAGGGTGGATCAAGACGCAATAACGTACGCGTGGTGGGCCTTCCGGAAGGTGTGGAGGGGAAAGATGCGGTGGCGTACACCGAAAATTGGCTGAGAGACCTGCTGCCGGAGGGGTCGCTCTCCCCCCACTTCGTCAATGAACGCGCGCATAGGATACCGGCCAAGCGCCTTCCCCCGGGAGCCAATCCTAGACCGTTCCTGTTGCGAGTGATGAACTATAGAGACAGGGATTTGATCCTTCAGGAAACCAGGAAAATGCCTGCCGTCCAGGTGGAGAATCAAAACATCATGGCCTCCCCTGATTATACAGTACTGGTCCAACGACAACGGTACTCTTATATGGCAGTAAAGCGCCGCCTACGACAACAGGACCTTAAGTACTCTCTGCTATTTCCGGCACGCCTATGGGTGATAGCGAACGGCAAAACCCACTTCTTTGATAATCCTGAGGCGGCTGGAGACTGGCTGGACACAAGAAGTTCCACGGATGGCGCTCTCTTGGCAGCAGACTCGGCCGACGCCAGTCAAGGAAGCCTCCCCAATCGGCGCAGAACGGATAGAAGACGCAGGAGGACCCGCCCATCCCCAGGATTAGGCCCTAATCCGTATCAGATGATTCAAGACCAACGTAGTGTACTCCAGGCGGTGGTTGAGATCAGTGGGACACCTGGTGACACTTCCCCCACTTCCAATATGCAGGGAGGCGGAAGTGATGGCGATCTCTCGGACGATACATTGAACTCACATGAATCAGATAACATTCCAGTGGTCACCCCTCAGACGGCAGATGACATAATGTAGACCTCACGAATATATCCCACGTTTGCGGTTTCCAGTATGAATCGTGAGCCATGCAAGTATACCAGGACTTTGGTCCCACAATCTCCAGATGTTATTATTTCATTACTGTACTGATGGGTCTTTATAGTTGGTGGGAAAGAATGAACGGGAAATCATGGCTCGGAATGCTATAACTGGATTCTAGGGGTATTATGTGCATAGAATATTTTTCTATACAGCCAAAATGGCCCGGATATTTGCACAATTGGCGGGGAGGGGGAGTCTTTCTTAAATGGTGCTTAATATTTTGTCATAGCATCCTACCTGCGTGGGGACCCCCCTTATCTTTGACGTAATGTCGTTTCTTTGTATTGTTTGGATGACTGCCTGTTGCATTTTCGCCCTTTTGGCATTGTATGTTTTAGTTCACTGTTGGTTTTTCGTCTGTCACGCCCTGGACTTATATACATCATGTACCGTCTACACAACTAGCCTAAGACCGCTCATTATCCTTGATATGAACAGCACCTGTCTGCATGGCCTCTGGCTCATGCGCGATATACGCAACCATCTTTCTATAATGTCATGGCCCCTATCAAGATATGTACATGGAATGTGAGAGGCATACACAGCCCTTCCCGCAGATACCTCATCTATTCATATCTGAAATGCCATAATATACAGATTGCCCTCCTCCAAGAGACACATATATCGGGGTCTGAGGTAAACCACTTAGGAAGGAGGTGGAGAGGGCAACTTCACGCTACGGGGTACTCTGCATACGCTAGAGGGACATTAATTTGGGTTAGACCGGGCACCCCTTTCCATATAGAAGACTCTTTCATTGACCTGGAGGGTCGCTATGTCCTTGTTAGGGGTAGACTGGATGGACAGCCAGTAATCATTGCCTCAATTTATGCACCTAATGTAGAACAGGCTCCCTTTTTTAATACCTTATCAAATAAGTTAGCCGCTTGGCACGGGATCCCGATGATCCTGGGGGGCGACTATAACAGTGTTTTGGATGTCTCTCTGGACCGCTCCTTCCCTCCTCTGCCTGGTGCTCCCAAGACTGCTGCCATGAAGGCTTTAACTGCTTGGGTGGCCCAGTGGCATTTGGTGGACGCGTGGAGGCACAGGAACCCACATGACAGAGTTTACTCCTTCTATTCTGGTGCGCACGGGCTCCATGTCCGTCTCGACCGGATACTGGTGACTACCGATCTCCTACCAGTGGTCGCGGAGCCTCAGTATCTTGGGAGAACTCATTCTGACCACAATCCCCACACTTTACAAATAGACTGGAATAGTGGCACGACCCCAATACCGCAATGGCACCTGCAGCCGAACACACTGTTGGACGGGACGTTTCGGGAGGCACTGGGTATGGCCATTGTACAATATTTTGAGGACAATGGAGGCACTGCCTCGTCGCCATTGGTGGAGTGGGATGCTTTTAAGATAGTGACCCCGGGACACTGTTTGGGCATGCAAGCGGGTATGTGCAGGCAACTGGAAAGCAACCTCACCGCTCTGGAGGACAGGCTGGCATCTCAGGAGAGAGGGGCGGTTGAGGGTTCATGTGACCGACTTGCAACTAGCAGAAAGAAACACACTGCATTGTTGGAAAGGCTCCGGTGCCTGAATTATGCGGCACATTCAGCGCGCACACACCACTCGGGTGATATGGCGGGCAGGCTCTTGGCCTGGCTGATTCGACAAGATGACACTACTTCGCCCGTCACTTCACTCCGCTCCGCACAGAACACTATGATATACTCCCAAAAGGACATACACCGAGAATTTATATCCCACTATAATATTTTATATAAGTTACACAGCATAGCCACACCTGATGACATATGCAGATATTTAGGGGACGTTACCCTACTGCGAATCACGCCAGAGCAAAGAACTGAATTAAATGATCCCATTTTGCTAGAAGAAATCTGGGCAGGCATACGCTCACTAGCGTCGGGAAAAACTCCTGGCCCGGACGGCCTGGCGGCGGAATTTTATAAAGCTTATGCGGACACCCTGGTGCCCCAATTATTAAAGGTATACGATGCCGCGATAGCGGATCCCACTCTCTCCGCTTCACAAAATGAAGGATTGCTGGTCTCCCTCCCTAAACCTGGCAGGAACCTGGAAATGCTGGGCTCATATAGGCCACTGGCAATACTTAATACGGACTATAAGGTCCTGGCATCCATTATAGCAGCTCGACTGGCTCCATTGGTTCGGACTTTGGTGCATGTTGACCAAAATGGTTTTGTCCCCACCAGATGTACGGCCTTAAACATCCGTAGGCTTTTCAGAGTGCAACGTTACGCGACTGACATATGGCCCCGTCCCGGCTGTTTAGTCTTAGATCTTGAAAAGGCCTTCTACTCTCTCGAATGGCCATATTTATTTGAGGTGCTGCGGGGATACGGCCTAGGCGACTCATTTCTACACATGGTCCGATTGCTTTACATGCAACCGTCTGTCAGAGTGCGGACTGGCCGATTGATATCAGAGAGTATCCGGATACACAGAGGCACCAGACAAGGCTGCCCTTTATCACCTCTCCTTTTTTCACTTGCCATGGAGCCGCTGGCGGCGCGGCTACGCAGGGAGGGTGTGGATGGGGGCATCCAATTAGGGGATAATTTGCACGCAGTTTCTTTGTATGCAGATGATCTGTTATTATACCTGAGGGACTTACATGATATTCCCGCTTCTATTGCGGACACCCTTCGTACCTTCGCAGATGTCTCGGGTCTCCGCGTGAATTGGGCTAAGTCTGGACTATACCCCTTCCGAGATGGAATCCCTAATCCTAATGTTCAAATGAACGGCTCCCCTCTCCGCTGGCACTCGTCCACACTTCGTTACCTTGGCATTTTTATCTACAGAGACCCTAACGACATCCTTGAGGGTAATCTGCTCAGAGCAATATCCGCCATGAGGGCACAGATCCAGTTTTGGAAGACTCTCCCACTGAACGTGATGGGCAGAGTGGCGCTATCCAAGATGGTGGTGTTGCCGAAGCTATTGTATTATTTTGCCAACCTCACGGTTTATATTCCGGCTGCTATTTTTCGCGATTTAGAGCGATTGCTCTGATCTCATCTGGAACAAGGGTCGGCCTCGGATGGCGCTCTGGAAACTCTATGCCCCTACCGACAGAGGTGGCCTGGCGTTTCCCAACCTGGAACTGTATTATCTGGCGGCACAGTTACAGTGGGTAACAAAGTGGCTGGTGGGTCTTAATCTAGATGACACGGCTACCACACACCCACCATGGTCCCAATCCCAGATATATCAATTATTTCATCCTATTGCTCGACCCCTACGCCCATCGCAGACATGTCTTGCCCTGGCATATCGCTGTTATAAAAGAAGTTTGTATCTCACTAGGAATACGGTCCCTTATGCTCCGTCATTACCACTTTTAGGAATGCCTAGGGGCAGGGCGAGCATCACCAACGGGGCGCTGGCATCCTGGCATGAGGCGGACCTGCATGCACTAGGTGACCTTTATGTTGAGGGTGCCTTGTTATCTTTTGAAAGTCTAGCTGAAGAGTATAATTTACCCGCAGGTTAATTCTTGCTATATACCTCCATCTTGCAATCATTCACTGCAGCATGGGGCGACATTAGCGCCGAACCAGAGACGCACCTACTATTGCAATACTTACATGTTATGGGTAATGGGTCCCACATCATCCACTGGCTGGCGGAAGCATTGCTTATGCACACTATACAACCGCTGACGTCGCTCCACGTTAAATGGGAAGTAGAAAGAGGCGCCCCATGGACAGACAGCGCATGGGCCCAGATATTGGCCACCCCCACGAATATAGCACGCAACTCCAGATTCAGGCTCATACAGACATACATTGTGCATAGGGCATATCTTTCTCCTGATAAATTAAATGCATATTTACATATGACTACATCAGCATGTCCCCGCTGTCTGCAGGTGAATGCTGACTTTCTACATATGCTGTGGTCTTGTACTTCCTTACACGAATACTGGCGGGAGTTTAACATGGCACTTGCGGCGTGCACTGAAAGGACACTACCACAGACATGGGAGGTGTGCATACTGGGTTTGTATCCTAGACCCAAGAAACACAGAGTCACATCCAGGTTTATTGACCTGGGCCTTATTGTAGCTAAGAGGCTAATCACTAAACGTTGGAAACATGCCGACCCCCCCCGCACTGGCCGATTGGAGGAACTCTCTTTTGGTGTGGGCGCAGGCGGAAAGCACGTCATTACACAGGGAGGAAATAGCAGGATTGCGTAAATACCCTATTGCCCAGCTATGGGACGCTATATTGATGGATCTGACGCGCATGGGTGGGGAGGGGGGGCGCATCCATTCCCAGGAGACTGAGAGACACGAGGGGGATAATGGGGTGGAGGCAGGCACGCCTGAACTCTCCATGAGCCAAGGCAGCGACGATATAATCACCAACTCCCTTAATCACCAGGAGGGTGGGAGACCCATCTAATTCAGCATGGCTACATAGACGACACATTTCCTCTATATACACTAACCAGGGCGTGACGATGTGACGACGATTTTTCTTTGTGTTTGTTTTTATGTTTAATGGGGAGATTTATGAGAATAGCAAATTGTATCTGATTTTGCCACAATTTGGCACTGAGCCTTATAGTCAGATGCAGTAGTGGATGTGTAAAATTGAGATAGGACGAACCATTTTCATTGATTTGTATGGATATTAACAGTAGTCCCTATGACAGTTGGTACACCGAATATGCAATCTGGGGTCAGTCACTGGCCACATGGACTTAATGTACACCACTGTCCGTGAATACACCGGAAATGACTGCTGACCCCTTTCTGCACCTGTGCTGGGTACTTGCCTATTATTCCATCCATACATGATTAATTACCTGTCTCCCCTTCCCCCTCTCCCCCTCCTTTTCCCCTCATTTATGTTCACTGTAATCTGTTTGTTTGAGAAAAAAAAATGCAAATAAATGTATATTTTTTTTTAAATGGCGGAAGAGTGTTGCCCCACTGCTTTCAAGCAGTGCAAGAAGTGGCAAAATAATAACACAATGATAACTTTCTGATGCACACATGCTATGTTTCCTTTGCGGGCGGGAGGGTGGGTAGGGCTGCTCCACTCACGGAGCAGGGCAGGGGCGGAGTGGTGTGCCCACTCAAGTGCGCAATGACTGTTTGGTCGGCCCTCTCAGGCCGCCCAAAGTAGTCATGCGCACTTCCCTGTTCGCAGTGCAGGCTGCATTAAAGCCTGCATGGAGAACATGCCCACCCCTCCAGCCCCAGGCTGAACGCCTTGTCACGGCGCTCAAGAACAATCACAATGCCGCATTGCAGTGTTGTGATTGGCTTAGGGGAGGGAGCCTGGCTGCCTGCTTCCTGTTCCTGGAAGCAGACTCAGGAGAGCAGGAGCACAGAAGACGCGGGACCCGGCCTCGAGGTAAGAATTAATTTGAAAAAAATATTACAACCCCCCGCTCACACCCCCCTCGTCCCCGCCCCCTCCATTGTCCTTTCCCGTGTTTCCCGCCTCCCAGATGACCAGTCCCCCCCGCAGCACTTCTCAATGGCGGCCGCTGTGCGCCCATGCGAAGCGTGCGTACCACTGGTGTGCCAAAGGAATATATGACGTTACAACACATATCATTACATTGCTTTCCATTACAATGCATACTAATACTACGCATATTGCAACAGTAGGGCAAGTGCTGGATGGCCGAGGGGTAAAAATCACTATTCCCACTCCAGTGAGTTCAACCCTAAGACTAACCCTTGCACCCCAAAACCCAAACACACCCTGAACCCTAAAATTCACCTTTGCCCCCAAAACACACCCTGAACCCTAAAATTCACCTTTGCCCCCAAAACCCATACCCACCCTAAACCCAAAATTAACCCTGGCACCCCAAAACCCATACCCACCCTAAAACTTAAATTTCTCCATTACTAACCTTACAATGCGTTTTAATGGCATGCGTTGTAAAGGCACCTGTGTTGTAAAAGTTGCATTTTAAAGGCATTACGATGTAATGCCTGCGTTGTGATGGACGTCTCCCTTGCCAAAGGCAAGCCATAGGCAAGCCCGCCGGCATCCGTCCTCCTTCGGGCCGCGCCCAGCACCAAGGACCCCTCCTCGAAGACTCCACTGCTACGACGCCAGCACCCTCCTCGCCATCAACCCTGGACGCCACATCGCCTGCCATCTAGCAACACTGTGGAATTCTCTTGAACCCTGCGCCTGTCGAAACTACAAATGCACCTTCTGCCACATCAGCACACCAGTGCCTGGTGCCTCCCAGCCGACCAACAGTGCACCCGACCGGCTCAACTGCATCCTCCTCAACGTGCGGTCACTCCACAAACACACAACAGAAATCTGGGACCTCCACGATGCAACCTCTTCAGACATCGCCTTCTTCACGGAAACCTGGACCAACCTCTGCTCTGGACCGGACATCGCCATCGCCATCCCTGACGGCTACTAAATCAACCGCAAGGACCACCCCGACCATCCAAGAGGAGGCATTGCCATCTCCTACAAAAGCACACTCCGACTGACCAAGCACTCTAATGACCCAATGGTGACCATGGAACACCTCCACTTCCAGATCCGGACCAACCCCAACCCCATCCTCTGCGGCACCCTCATCTGCAGGCCCCCCGGGCCATGGACCCCCATTCACCGATACCATTGTAAACCTCATTGCACCCCAGGCTCTCCCATCCTACTCGGAGACCTCAAGTTCCACCTGAACAACCCCAGTGACCAGAACACCACCCCCTCCTGGGGAAGCTCGCCAACATCAGACTCTAGCAGCTAGTCACCGCACCAACCCACATAGCAGGACACACGCTCGAGCACGTCTCCTCCGCCAGCGGGAACTTCAACTACAGCCACACCACCGGACTCTCCTGGACCGACTATCATTGTAAACATCACGTCTTCACCATGCCCACTGAACCAGCGGGTTACTAGCAACGAGCATTCATACACCAGATACTCACTTGGGCCCATACATTCACACTACGCTAGTATTTTCCGCTGGTGGGTCAGTTGTACTCTTTATCAAAATCCCTGCTACCAATTACTTTTCTGATTGAAGAGTAATGACTTACCAATGAATCCTTTGCTAATTGGGATGTTTAAAATGAGTGACATTCATTACAATTCATAATCCTGAAATAATCACTGAGTCAGGAAGTTTTAAAATGTTTATCTAAAGATTTAGCAGAGTAAAATACAGAACCACATGATACTTAACCGCATATCAAGGATGAAGCAGAGATTAATAATTATTGATCAATGACGGTCCCTCAGAAAGGAGAAGATAGAGACAGCAGCACAACTAAAGGTTGCAGGTATAGTTACCTAAAGTGCGAGAACCAAACCCCTTGGCCAAGGAGTTGGAAAAGATAGGACCCAGGAAGGATGAAGAGCAAAGACCTCCTCCAGGTTCAGGACAGGACCGGTGACCTCTCTACCAACGACGCCTGCGTCGTTCCCCTCTCTGATACTCGACTTCTCCTCGATTCTCCCGTGTCTTCCTTCCAATGGACTCCGCCGCCCCCACCTCGGGACCTCTCTGGACAGTGGTTCAGTCTGCAATCGATCAGCTTGTCGGTCTGGAGCTTCTGCCTGTCAGCGTCTAGTCTCTCCTAATTAGCTAATTCTATATCTGTTATACCCTTCTACGCCCATGTACCTCCCATTAATGTTGCAAAAATATGGGGCCACTACTTCTGATTGGACAGGGACAGGGAGTTGATCCTCACACCATATTGATTTTAGTTCAATTTCTTAAAGCTCATTGTTTTAAAATACCGCCCATCACTTTTATTACATTTGCTTTATTTCCCACCCGTCTCACGACAAATTTTATACATTGTTCATATAATTTGTTGCTATTCAGTTGGTACATCATGGGAACAGCAGTCTTGGCCATCAGGTAATGGCCTTGGACGACGTCCAGGTTGACTTCATCCTTTTCTCTCTGGGCAGCCATGCAAGACGCATGCGCGGAATCATTGTCTCTCGAGTTTCAGTTCACCAAACCCCAGGCCCAAATTTACGAACTAAATAAAAGTCAAAGAAGAAAATATTAAAATCACAAATAAAATGTTTCACTGTATACCCACTCTTTCTACTCTATTCCCATTTACTTATAAATTCTATCCCGCATTATTAGCGTTAGGAAACGATAATTTAATTACAACACGAGAGCAAGCTGTAGCACGTGAAAACATAAAGCAGCCATTTTAATGCACACTGCGCAGAAGCAAGAGTTTCCCACCAAGCAAGAGAGACGTCACACCACGTGATATGGTTGTGACATGCGCAGTAAAGTTCCCGCGTTTTAGCGGCCATTTTAGAATAGACAAGCGTTATTTGTTAGTTTAGACACATAGGCAAGCTTCCTTGCTACTTATGTTTGTGTATGCAAGAGTTAGTATGAACAATACAAGTTTAATAAATTAATACTGTGAGAAGATTGCATCCAAGCAAGTCTCATTGGTGAGTCCTTGCTCCATCAATCCCCTCTCTGATGGCGTTTCTGAGCCATCAAATACTACCCACGATCAGATGCCAACTTTTAGCATAAAATAGTTTCATTTTCATTTTTACACTTTCTATTTTTCACATCCCCTTTCAGTTTCTTGTGTAATTCACTTCTTAAATCTTCAAGTTCAATTTCTTCTAACTTTCACTTCTTTCCTTTTCCGGTCACATTATACGATTCATTCTTTCTACAACATTTGCACCATATTATTATCGACAGTACTATTATTGCTATCCCTGCTAAGGGTACTAATATTTGACCTATAAGTCCTTTCCCTACATTAACAAACCAGGTACCAATTGACGCAATACTATTTGTCAATCTTTCCCATACACTATCAACTTCCAGTGGTTTTAGTTCCTTCTCAAGTTTTGTTATATTCTGTATATACGTTCCAATCTCTGCACTTTTATCAGGTATGTAAGTGCAACAGTGTTTCGTCTTCAATAATTTGCAGACTCCGCCCTCTTTTGCCAATATAATATCAAGAGCAAGTCGATTTTGCATAACCATAGACCTAATCGCAACCATCTCCGCATTAATCATTAGAAAACCTCCAGCAGTATCCGTTGATAAACGATCAACCACTGTAGACAATTTACATATTTTCCTTGAGTTCAGAATTATTCCCACTGAAGGTATCAATGCACCAAATATATCACCTACGATTTCAGAAAAACTAGCTCTTTTACTACGTGTTAATTCACTATTATTTTCATTGCTCCCAGTGTTTCTTTTTACGTGGTATATCTTTGGAAATACTATTCCAAAATAACAACTTCCATACCACCGTGCAGGAAGCCTAAAGTAAGCCTTATTCCCACACACATAATAGATTCCAGGAAAAACTGAATCCGTTCCTCCTTTTATTCCCCAACCTCCAAGAATTAAGAAATTGTGTTCACACTCACTGGTACCAATGAAAACATTGTTATAATCAGTCTTTAACCTATGTAGACAAATTTTCCCTGTCTTTACAAAATCCAGAGCAATAGCAGCTTGAGCCTTGCCAGGTGTGTAACTACCTTCTTTCTCAGCCCAAGGTGGCAAATGAGCCTTATGCTCAGAAGCTTTCCTTTGGAAATCTTGTCTTCTATCTTCTACTAAATTCAAAAATATCTTTTCTTCTTCATGTAAAGAACATGTTAGATTGCTTCTATGTGCATGTGTTATATCTATCGATTTCATTGTTAAGAAAAATTCTCCCATAAACTGTGCATCTTGACTACTAAGCACTGGGTTCATACTCTTCCGAATCGGAATCTCAGAAAATATCACATCTATGTTTGAATAATAATACGGAAGTTTCCCTGTTCTATAAAATAAACTAGCCAATACACTACATGAGATGCCATAGGTTAATGGCAAGTGATGATACGTTAACCCTTCTGCTACTGATTCGGGTAACTTCATACAGACATAACAATTACTAACTTCCATGGTATCTACATATTGAAACAACAACTTTGTGAAAACATTTAAGCTAGTGTCGTTATCAGTTATTTCATGATGAAATTCTGGTTCATTTTCTGCTATCAGTTCTACTATATTACTTTTCAAGTTTGCTGTCCTTTCCTTAGTTTCGTTATTAATCTTTTTATCCATCATCATAAGGTAATGAACTACTACGATCAGAACTAACCAAACTATAAGCACCATTACTAGACTACATATGCATACTGCACAGCATCTTTTACAACATTTCTGTTTTGATCTCCCAGTAACTCTATCATCGGACATTTTGACAAGGAAGATTGCTCTTCTTATCTATTTTCCGTTTCTTTATACCACTATTTCGCTTTATCAAGGTGGTCTTGTTTCTTTTTCGTAGGTCAGTTCCGCACTGGTTCCTTCGTCACCACTTTCACTTGATTCTGAGCTCTCGTAATCTTCAAGAATTATGTAAGTCCAATCAGGACCTTTAAACTTATTGTTAATAAGTTTCAGTCTTTTGCTTCTCCGTTTTTCAGTTCTGCTTTCTTGTCACGTTTGGCTTGTTACTTCATTTACTTGTTCTGGATCTTCACTTCTGGTTGTTATGTGGTATTTTACTCTTTTAATGACACTAGGCCAATGATCACCTTTTCTTGTTTTCTTTGTTTGTACTGCTCTTTATTTTCGTCTTCAGAAATCCTTTTCTTTTCAGGGTTTAGTACAATTTCGTTTTCTGAAATTACTGTTTCTCTTATTTGCTCTTTTTCAGGTCTTATTGGTTTCTCTTCAGCAGCTCCACTGTGAGTTTCCAATAAGTGACCTTGTTCTTGATTTATTTCTTCATGTTCATTTTTCTTGAGATCTTCTTCTTCTGTGTACTTTTCTGGACCTGACTGGTTCTGATCAGGGCTTATTGCACTTTGTACTTCTGCAGCCTGACCGGGTTCTTCTAAACCTGTCTGTCCCTGCTCAAAATTAGTTGGTTCTTTGGAAATTTGAGCCCAGTTTCCTCTCCCTATCTGGACCTGCTCAAGTTCTTTTGTTGTTTCTTCTTCTTCTTCCTGAGCTGCTTCTTCTTCACCTATCTGATCTTCTTTAATTTCTTCCAAATTTGTTTGACTTCTTGTTCTGTGGTAAACTTCAGGAATTTCCACCACCGGTATCCAGTCCTGACTTGTGCTCGGTTGTTCTTCTTCAGCCTCCCTTGAATCTCGAGCCTGAGATTCTTCAGCTGGGCAACCTTCAGCTTCCTCAGTGATTGATGCTGACTGAGGAGTTTCTTCTTCAGGGTCTGGTACTCTTTTGGTGTGGCTTACATGAATCCAATTAGGAAATCCTGCACACTTCACTGCTGTGTTGGTGGTCAGTATGACTTGACAAGGTTCGCCCCACCTAGGTGATAGACACGTTTCTCTAGTGTGATTCTTCACTACCACCCAGTCACCGGGATTCAGATCATGTTCTTGTTCAGGCTGCCTGGAAACCGCGTCTTCTCCAACCTGGTGAGAGACAGAACGCACTAGGTCAGCCAATCCTTTGCAATAATCCAGAACCATATCATCAGATATATTCAGCAGTTTATTTGTGGGAACATGTGCTTGTCTCATTGCTCTTCCCATCATTATCTCGTGTGGGCTCAATCCGGTACTTCTA
Source organism: Calotriton arnoldi (assembly GCA_963921515.1). Classification (NCBI taxonomy): domain Eukaryota; kingdom Metazoa; phylum Chordata; class Amphibia; order Caudata; family Salamandridae; genus Calotriton; species Calotriton arnoldi. The sequence goes on along the minus strand of CAWUFW010002812.1, from coordinate 1,922,872 downwards.
TCAGGAATGCTTCTGAGTCCCATTAAAACAAGTGGCAATGCATCCGGCCACTCTAATGATGTTGATGCACACATTTTTCCCAGTCTGGATTTTATAGTGCCATTCAATTGTTCAACCACTCCAGAAGCATCTGAACGATATGCACAATGCAATTTTTGCTCAATTTGGAATGCTTCACAGATTATTTTAATCACTTCACTGTTAAAGTGTTTTCCTCTATCTGATTCCAAAGTTACTGGGAAACCAAACCTAGGAATGAGTTCTCGCAGCAACAACTGTGCGACTGTAATGCTGTCATTCCTCCTGCTAGGGTAAGCCTCTACCCACTTTGAAAACAGACACACTATGACAAGTACATATTTCAGCCCTCTGCATGGTGGTAACTGAATGAAATCAAATTGCAATCTTATAAATGGACCTTCTGCCTTTCCAATTTTTCCAAACCCAATTATTGTTTTTCTTCCTGGATTATGCATTTGGCACGTTAAACATCTCTGGCAAAGACTCTCTGCTACAGCCCTGAACCTTGGATTGTACCAATTTTGTCGGAAGAGCCTAATCATTGCATCTCTCCCTATGTGTGTGTCTCCATGATACATCCTGGCCATTTGTGAAAGCAAAGAATCGGGCATGACTGGTCTGCCATCGGCATAAATCCAGACATCGTCGTCTGCCCTTTGGGAACATCCCATTTTAATCCATGTATTTCTTTCACTCTCATCAGCATCATCTTGCATTCTCTTTACATCATTCCATGTTTCAGGTGGCGCATACAGCATAAGTTGGCAACTGATTCCCATTCTTTCCACCCTTTTATTGACTGCCAATCTATTTTTGGCACAATGTTGAGCCACAAGATCCGCATATCTGTTGCCGACTACCACCCAGTCATCTCCTGACTGGTGTGCGGCACATTTCACCACAGCCAATTCTTTTGGTGATTGTATTGCTTCCAGCAATTCCCTTACGAACTGTCCATTTTTAATGGGGGATCCTGAAGAAGTCATGAAATCCCTCTGCAACCATAGTTGGCCAAAATCATGCACAACCCCGTAACCATATTGGCTATATGTAAATATAGTTACTTTTTGATTCCTCCCAATTTTGCAAGCCTTTATCAATGCAATCAATTCAGCTATTTGTGCAGATTTGACTCCTGGTAAATAGGATGCTTCGACTATTCCAGTTAATTCACACACTGAATAGGCAGCAGTTAGTTTACCATCTTCATGCCTTTGGCATGAACCATCAACAAACAGCTCCCTGTCTGGCTTCCTGAGGGGTAGTTCCTGAATATCAGGACGTGGTTTCGTGCATAACTCTGTGACTTGTAAACAATCATGTTCTTCTTCTTCGTCATTTTTTACTTCCTCATGATATGGGTCTGGTAGTAAGGTAGCTGGATTTACTATTGTGCACCTTACAATGGTCACATTTTCAGCACCCATTATTATTCTTTCATATTTAGTCAGCCGACTAGGAGTAAGATGCTGAGTTCAGGTTCTTGTCAACAGAATCACAACCGCATGTGGAACAAACACCTTTACAGGGTGTCCCATTACAATTGACTCACTTTGTTCAATGCTCAAACAGGTAGCCGCCACTGCTTTTAGGCAGCCTGGCAACGCGGCTGCCACTGGGTCCAATGTAGCAGAAAAATATGCTATAGGACGTCTGTCCAAACCATGCCTCTGAGTTAGGACTGAAAGTGCACAATTTTCTCTCTCCTGACAGAATAATGCAAACTTTTTCTTATAATCAGGCATGCCTAGGGCAAGTGCTGCACATAAAGCATTTCTTAATTTTACAAAAGCTCCTACACTTTCATCATCCCACTCAACTGGGTCCTTCGCCTTCTTTTTCGTCATTTGAATTAATGGCTTGGCTAACAGAGAAAATCCTAGTATCCACTGTCGACAATAACCTACTATTCCAAGGAACATTCTCACTTCTCTTTGGGTTACGGGCATTTGCATTTTCTTGATTAATTTTATTCTTTCAGATGTTATTCTTCTTTTTCCCCTCTCAATTTGGTGTCCCAGATATTTAACTGCTGTTGTACAGAACTGTAATTTTTCAGGTGAGACTTTATGCCCTTCTTCAGCTAAATGATTTAATAATGCAATAGAATCAACAACACAGTCCTCTCTCGTGTTAGATGCCACCAGTAAGTCGTCTATATACTGCACTAAGACTGAGCTTCCTGGCATCACTAGTTTCTCTAGGCACTTTGTCAATATCTGATTGAAGATGGAAGGACTTTCCGTGTACCCCTGAGGAACACGATTCCATACATAGACTTTGTTCTCAAATTTAAATGAAAAAAGATACTGGCTATCTGGATGCAAGGGTATCGAAAAGAATGCTTGGCATAAATCAATCACAGTAAACCATCCTGCACTCCAAGGAATCTGATATAGAATTACTGCAGGATTTGGCACTATAGGACAACAGGGTTCCACAATCTTATTTATTTTTCGCAGGTCTTGAACAATCCTGTATTTTCCACTAGGTTTCTTCAAACCCATAATTGGTGAGTTACAAGGGCTACTCATTACCTCTTTTAATATTCCTTGTTTTACCATTCGGTTTATTTCTTCAATGACTCCTGCTTTTACATCTGCACTCATTTTGTATTGTCTAGTATTTGGGAAAATTGCACCTTCCTTTACTGTAATTTTAACTGGGTCTATTTTGGCCATAAGTCCTACTTCTTTTCCCGTGAAATCCCATACCATGGAATTTACTGTAGTTTTTAATTCTTCTGGCAACTCGTCTTTTGTTATTAAAGAAAACATTTCATCTACTTCTGTACCTTGTTTTGCAATCATAAACTTATATACATGATCTTCATCTGGGGTCTGAACTGCCACACCATCCGGTGTGCAGAAAATTGTGCAATTCATTTTACACAACAAATCTCTGCCCAATAAGTTTACGGGACTAGAATCACACACTACAAATTGATGCATTTCTCTAAAGTTTCCGATTTTTACTTCCATGGGTTCGGTAAGAGGTGTTCTAATCTTTCGATTAGCCACCCCCACAACTTGGATAGCTTCTCCAGAGAGAGGAAGGTCTGGGATGTCTGCTGTTCTCACAGTAGACCTGGTAGCACCAGTGTCCAAAAGGAAAGTAATATCATTACCTTTCACATTCCCTTCAACATATGGACCTGACTGATCTACCAGTAAGGATACGCCAAGTACGCACTCCTTCTCCCCCTCTCCTAGGCACCGTCACTGACTATAGGAACAGAAATCGTCCTGTAAAAGAAATTGTGATGTTACATACTCATTCTTACCACTTCCTCCTTGATATCCGACGTCTGTACCGTGCTTTGCTCTGCTTACATTACCCTGTATAGGTGCAGGTGGCAACTGACTCTGAGGACTTACACCCTGCTGTGAGTCATTCTGCGTCTGTGGATTTAAATTTTGATTTGGGCCATTATTATTTCGAATCTTTTTACATTCATCCTTCCAATGCCCCAATTTTCCGCATCCATGACAAGGAAATTTCTTTTTAGCCTCTTCTCTGCTCATTCGTCCTCTCACCTTTCCACCATTTCCAGTCTCACCACTCGTTCCAGAATCCTTTCCCTGATTTTCACTCAGATTATCCAAGTTAATTCCCTGTTTCTCAGCCATTTTTACCTGAGCCCACATTACTTTCTCCTGCAATTTCTTGTGCCTGTCCTCAATGTCATCTCCACAATATTTTGCATATTTCAAAATTTCGTCAATTGGCTTCCCCTGCCAACATAACATATGCTGCTTAATCATCTGACAAATCTCTGGCTTCTGACGATAGACAAATCGGTAGACAAACTGACTCATGTTTTTATCTCCAATATCCTCAAATCCACTATACTGCTTGAATACCTGCAATAAACGTTCATAATAGGCGTGTACCGATTCACTGGCTTCTTGGGTAGTTCTGTCTATTTTCACCCAATCTGTTTCTTTTGGTGGTATTTTCCCTTTCAGGTAAGTTATTACCTGCTGATACTTTTTCATTACATCATTTGACGGGGCACCTGTCTTTGGATCTCTAGGATACTCCTCACTTGGCCAATCAACTGTGATTTTACAATCTGTCCATAAATCGGCAGGTACCACTATGTCAAACAGACCATCCAAGTCCTTTGACACCTTCACAAACCTCTCAACCTGCGTGTACCATTCAATTGGCTTTTCTCTCAACTTTGGAAAGTCATTCGTAAATGAAAAAATATCTTGCCTGCTCCATGGGACATGTACATATCCCCCTCCTGGAACTTCTCGCATCGGGTACATTTGATCTGCTTTCCCTGTTTCCTTCATTAAATATTCAGAAGTTGTTCTACTGCATCGTGCCTCTTCCTTTTTCTTGGTCCATCTAGCTTTCCATTTATCTAGGTCTCCCCATTTCTGCAAGACTGTCATTAATTCTCTTATTTGTAATTTTCTTCCAGAGGCATTCATGTTTTCTAAATCTTTGTCTGAAAAATCTGCTCTATAGGGTTTCTGTAACACTTTTGATCTCCCTATTTCAATTCCCATCTGCAGAGCTAAATCTGATAATTTCTCATGAAATAATTTTACATTTCTTGTGATACTTCTGCACACAAACAATAGTTCTTCATCATCATATGTATTTAGGCGATCTACCCCTACATTTCCTGCTATTATTTCTTCTAATTCGACTTTTAATTTATAAATGTCCATGATCTTTGGGGGTGAACTCTGTTTGTCTGATCCTTGTGCCCACCTTTCTAAGTCTTCTGGTGTTACTACTGTGGCACTTTTGGTTCCTGATGAAGTTACTATGTTTACATCTCTTGAGCAACCAGGTGTAGCTCTTCTGGGGGTACTATTTGCAGATTCTCGAATGGGCAAATCCATTAACGAAATCATAGATTCACAATCACTAAAGTGATCCTCAACCATTACTACTGCTTCAGGTTTAGGAACATTCACAGGAGTAGGCATAACTAAAGGTTTTGGGTAATTTACCTTGTCACCATATAAGGGAACCACTGGACCAATTGTTACAGGTATGGTCGAGGGATCAGGATGTACATTTAACTGTGTTATTTTCTGTATTAATTCTGCTCTGTTTTCATCTATGGCTTCCTTTTCTCTATCGTGTAGTACCCTACTGGCTGGGGAATCATGCAATACTTGTTGTACCAATGGTGTCCTTAACAGTGGTGCACTTGGGGTGCATCCACTTGTCCCTTCCTGATATGGTGGCGGGTTCTTTAATATCTCTTCCATAAATTCATCTTCGGAATCCCCAAATCTAGTCAAGTGTTTTGTCTTTTCTGTGCATTTGCTCCCTAATGGCTCATCCGCCATTAATATCGGATACAGACCCTCTGTAAGCATTGCCCTCCTCCACTGTTTCATCTGACCGTCCCTTGACTCATGTTGATTCCTAGGGAAAAATCCTCGATAACCTCTATTACTCCTGGATCGGTCACGCTCAAATGCCTCGGTTTCCCATTCCTCTAAGGCTTCGTATTGAGTTAATCTAGGTCTGGGTTCTAAGTCATTCATCCTCAATCTCAAATTTTGAAGAATTCTCCCATTGAAAGTACCATTCTCGGGAAATGCTAATATTCCATCATTTTTTGTATATTCTATCCAATTCTCTATCCATACACAAGTATGATAACCTCTCTCCATCATCATGAATGAAGCGGGAGTTTTAGCTGGTGGAATGATAATTCCTTCCCTAGTTTTGATTGGTTTATCCTTTTTAAAATAATTCTTAATCTTTTGTAGAAATGACATTTTTCTTTTCTCTCCGTACATCTTGGGTAAATCTCGATGTATAAAATTATATTCTGCAAAGCCTAAATATCTCCTATCTGGACGAGTTCCTGTTAAAGTTGGATCGCGTTTTAACATGCAATCCCCTCTCCACTAGGATTTCAGCTTCTATAGTAACGACCAATCAAATGCCAGCTAACTTTTATCTCTGAACCAATCCTAGCGCGGCTTTTCTGTGACGTTTGACTGACAACCCCTCCTTTACAATCTGCTCTTTTCTGTCCCTCGCTGTTTTCGACCAATCCCAGCGCGGCACCTGTGACGTCAGTACTGCTCCTGACTACTGACCCCTCCTTTACAAGAGTCGTTCCATGCCCGCGGTTTCAACCAATCCCAGCGCGGCGTTTTGTAACGTCAGCTTCCTCTCCGGCAGCTGACCCTCCCTTTACAAAATCGTACGCACAACTTAGTTTTCTTTACGACTTTAATTAAAATTCAATAGCAACATAAAACATTCGCTATCGTGCCAGTTTCTCTAATTTTTGAAAAGATAGTTTCGTCCACACTAGTAAACCCTTTCCGTTTTACTAAACATACACTACGAGTAAAACCCTTCCGTTTACTCTTCACGCAAGTTTCAGAAGTACCTGTTACTTCTTCAATGTTACCCTTTCTAGGTGATATAACATAAAAATTTTCCAGCGTATTTCTTTGCTATTACTCGCATGCATAGAGTGCCTAACAAGTACTGCTAGCCCTACCTAACTTTTCAGTACTATTTCTGCCTGACAGATAACCTCACTGCAGTATGGCTTCCACTTACCATCCGCTATTCAATTTCCCCGGGGATTTCTGGACAACATAAAACAAACTTTAAACAATAACGGATGTTAGTTCATAAAAATAAAATTCTCATTACCCAATTAACAAAGTACAACCATGCTCTGCTAACCAGAAAACTGATCCAGCGGGTTACTAGCAACGAGCATTCATACACCAGATACTCACTTGGGCCGATACATTCACACTACGCTAGTATTTTCCACTGGTGGGTCAGTTGTACTCTTTATCAAAATCCCTGCTACCAATTACTTTTCTGATTGAAGAGTAATGACTTACCAATGAATCCTTTGCTAATTGGGAAGTTTAAAATGAGTGACATTCATAATCCTGAAATAATCACTGAGTCAGGAAGTTTTAAAATGTTTATCTAAAGATTTAGCAGAGTAAAATACAGAACCACATGATACTTAACCGCATATCAAGGATGAAGCAGAGATTAATAATTATTGATCAATGACGGTCCCTCAGAAAGGAGAAGATAGAGACAGCAGCACAACTAAAGGTTGCAGGTATAGTTACCTAAAGTGCGAGAACCAAACCCCTTGGCCAAGGAGTTGGAAAAGATAGGACCCAGGAAGGATGAAGAGCAAAGACCTCCTCCAGGTTCAGGACAGGACCGGTGACCTCTCTACCAACGACGCCTGCGTCTTTCCCCTCTCTGATACTCGATTTCTCCTCGATTCTCCCGTGTCTTCCTTCCAATGGACTCCGCCGCCCCCACCTCAGGACCTCTCTGGACAGTGGTTCAGTTATACCCTTCTACGCCCATGTACCTCCCATTAATGTTGCAAAAATATGGGGCCACTACTTCTGATTGGACAGGGACAGGGGGTTGATCCTCACACCATATTGATTTTAGTTCAATTTCTTAAAGCTCATTGTTTTAAAATACCGCCCATCACTTTTATTACATTTGCTTTATTTCCCACCCGTCTCACGACAAATTTTATACATTGTTCATATAATTTGTTGCTATTCAGTTGGTACATCTTGGGAACAGCAGTCTTGGCCATCAGGTCATGGCCTTGGACGACGTCCAGGTTGACTTCATCCTTTTCTCTCTGGGCAGCCATGCAAGACGCATGCGTGGAATCATTGTCTCTCGAGTTTCAGTTCACCAAACCCCAGGCCCAAATTTACGAACTAAATAAAAGTCAAAGAAGAAAATATTAAAATCACAAATAAAATGTTTCACTGTATACCCACTCTTTCTACTCTATTCCCATTTACTTATAAATTCTATCCCGCATTATTAGCGTTAGGAAACGATAATTTAATTACAACACGAGAGCAAGCTGTAGCACGTGAAAACATAAAGCAGCCATTTTAATGCACACTGCGCAGAAGCAAGAGTTTCCCACCAAGCAAAGAGAGACGTCACACCACGTGATATGGTTGTGACATGCGCAGTAAAGTTCCCGCGTTTTAGCGGCCATTTTAGAATAGACAAGCGTTATTTGTTAGTTTAGACACATAGGCAAGCTTCCTTGCTACTTATATTTGTGTATGCAAGAGTTAGTATGAACAATACAAGTTTAATAAATTAATACTGTGAGAAGATTGCATCCAAGCAAGTCTCATTGGTGAGTCCTTGCTCCATCAATCCCCTCTCTGATGGCGTTTCTGAGCCATCAAATACTACCCACGATCAGATGCCAACTTTTAGCATAAAATAGTTTCATTTTCATTTTTACACTTTCTATTTTTCACATCCCCTTTCAGTTTCTTGTATAATTCACTTCTTAAATCTTCAAGTTCAATTTGCGGACTCTCCTGGACCGACTATCATTGTATACATCACGTCTTCACCATGCCCACCATACACCACTGCCATCATCGCCCCCCCTCGCAGCTGGTTCATGGCCAACTCCCTCAGCACCACCACTCCGCGAATGCTTACAGATGATAACACCGCAGCGCGCAACCTCCACCGATGGATCTCCAATTGCGCCGACACCCTGGCACCCCTCAAGAAAAGACCAGGCAAACAACACTCCAAGAAGGCCAACTGGTTCACTCCCGCCCTCCACTAGTCCAGATGCCCTGCAGACATCTCGAGAAGTGATGGAGCCACAACATCAATCAACTCCGCAACACAGTCACCCTTGCACCATGGCGCAAGGATGCCTGCGTTGGCGCTTGGCAGCCATTGTGCGCCAACGTAGGTGAAAAAGACAGGGGGGCTAATTCATGAGCCCCTTCTGACAGTTTCACCCCGACAGTGCATCAGTTTCTTGATGTACTTGCAGCGTGATTCTTGCACCATGTTGCGCCGTATTTACAAAGTGAAGCATGTAGGCATATGCGTGACTTTGTGAAGCCCTGTGCATATTATACCTGCATCAGGTATGATGCATGCAGGGTGTACGTTCCCACGCAACAAAGCCTCATAGGAGTGGCACAGTGAAATCCATCAGATTTTACTGCGACAATTGTAGGATGGCACTGCGTCAGTACCTTACGCCTGCCTTATGGCAGGCATAAGGGTGACGCAGTGCCACAGGAATAGGCTGGCTTATGCACTGCTGGAGTTGCGTCATGCTAGTGACACAACTGCAGCAATGCGTGACTTTAGCGCTGACAGATACGTCAGGATTCCAGATGTATCTGTCATTAATTGCGGCATGGAGCACTGTACAGTGTATACAGCTCATCCATGGTGTCGCAAGAAGGGTGTAGTGAAAAGTGTTGCAACGCTGTTGTGTCGCAGCCCTGAAACACTTTTCATGAATGGGGCCCAGGAATGCGCCCTATCTTATTGATGGTGCGCATCCTGCCCTGTAGTTTTGTCGCATGGCAGCGCAACAACATTCCTTGCAGCGCTGTCCAGCACCAAAGCCTGCTGAAATGAGGCCCCAAGTCTTTGCACCGTTTTTTAAGACTAGCTATTTTCTGGTCTTAAAAAACTGCCTCTAACTGCAGTTAGAGATAGGTTTTTTGGTCTAGCGGCCGTTTTTGCACGGGAACACCTACCTTACATCTCATTTTCATTAACTATCGCTAACAGAAGTGGCGATCTTTAAAATGCACGTTTTCGCCGGAAAACTGACGCTAACTGAGGTTAGCAACAGCTTGTACATATGGCGATAAAAAAAATGCCACCGTACCGTCAAAAAAATGCCGCTATGGCGGCGTTTACCCCTTGTACATATGCCCCTCTGTGCGCCAGATTTGTTATTATTTTGTTTTTCACAAACTCTGGGAATTTGCAGAGTGGGCTGAAAAAAAACACAGCAGGCTGCTTGGTATTCATGTCAGCCTTAAATGATCTGAACAATGCCTTAAGTACATCTGGTGCAACAACAGTTTGATTAAAGGAATGCCGAAATTAGCCGCATTCCAGTCCATGGTTTTTCAGCCACTCTAGACAGAGACCAGCCACATGAAAATCAGCCTTGGTCCTGCCCCAACATGAGCACTCCCTCCTGAAATACCTGACCAGGTCCTCTCTGGATGGAAACGCAAGCAACCCCAGATCAGTTTTGGCTTTGTTGGGTCCCATCATTGATGTATACCTTGAGTCCTGTGGCACAGTGAGCCAGGGACAACGTCTGGGCATACCAATCACACTCATGGAGTGTACTGCAACAAACAGCAAAGTGAAGGAAGGAATGATTAGATTAATCTTAGCCACTGACAATCGCTTGGGCCTCATTCTGGTCCATTTATTTTTTGCCCACCATGGTACGCTACAGAGACAAACAGTATGCAAATCAGCCTTGATTCTGCTCCAATAGGACCAGTCTAGTCCAATTTGACAGGCCAGGTTTTATCAAGATGGGAACACTTAAGGCTTAGAGATCCCTACCTGTGCTATACTTAGGGCTTCATGTGTTACCCAAGCAACCGTTCTCAAAGCCAAAATCTATGCAGAAGGTGGAGAGGCCTGTGGGGGGGGAGGAGAAGAGAGCTTAAAGGGACCTCTGAAAGAGATGAGCAAAGGCAAGAGCACAGGAGACGGGGAAATTTAAAGGCACCAATGATGACACAGGAGTTCCAAGAAAGGGGTAAAGTTGCAAAAACAGACAAAAGGGAAACAATATTTTTTGCCAAGAAAAGGTTACATAAGTTCAAGGGGATAGAACATACCGAAAGAATTATGGAACCAAGTTCAAATGTTGGGTGTGGGAGGTGAACTGCAAAAATGTTCAGAGAATAAATTCACCCAGGCAGCATCCAGTAAAATTGAAGTTTATTCTTCAGTAAGGACCTACAGCTATATACGTCTGAACAGCTAGCTCAGGAGACCCTCAATGACTGCCTCCAAAGCAGAAGCACTCTGGAACTTTACAAACATTCCACCAGTAGAATATAGCAACATATAATACACAACTAGCATAGGCAAATGCAAATAACAGCAATGGCAATTACATATATTACATTACCCTCCTTTCCCCAACAAAAAAATCATTAATATAAAACATAATCTAATAATTTGACAGGTGGTTTGACCACATGTAAACACTGAGTCAAAACACTCCCTTGCGAAACTCTCCCTGCCCCGAGAAATAACACAACCATCTTGGGAATCTATCTCTGAAGATGGTGTGTTTTTTCAAATCTAGGTGTCTGACCTGAATATTCAACCCATTCAGTACCTAACCCACACCCTTTCCTTTTGCTGCTACGTCTAACATCTGTTGTCAACACGGACGCAGAATCATTCAAATTGGAATAAGTAAGTAAGTAGATTTCTGCCAGGTTCTTACAGACATAAATCATACTACTTTTGTTCCACCAACTCTTATCTCAAAGAAGAACAGAAGCCCTGCTGGTTTGCATGGCCCTCACAGGTATCGAATACTCACTCTCTCTTTATCACTCTGAAAGGTCCCTTAATCAACACCCAATCGCCAACCACAATACTCAAGCTTTTCTTATTTATCCTGTTATCAAACTTTCGCTTTTGTACATCTTGCCTATGCACAACTCTTTCTCTCTCACACATACTTGTTCCAGTACTTGGCTCTTTCTTACAATTTTTCATCTTAAGCCAAACGGTATGAGTTTAGATCCAGCTTCCCTGCCTCTCAATAATTTGAATGAAGAAACACCTGTTGTTGCTTGGGGAGTGGTTAAATAAGCTCAGGTTTTCTGTTAAACAAAGTTAAAAACCTCCAGGCTTGCTGATAGGGCTGTTTTTGTGCCTTTCTTCAAAAAACGGTTGGCCCTTTCAACAATATCATTTGCTGCAGGAGTATATAGAGCAACCTGTAAATGTTTGCTCTCATGCGCTTTCAAGAAGTCATTCATCTACTTGGAGACAGAATATGTCCCATTATCAGTGACTATTTCTTTAGTCGATCCCTCCAGGAGGAAAACCTCTTCAGGAAACTCAATGACTTTTTAGTGGTAGGTGTATCCACAATGAAAAGTAAAACCATTTTGAAAAATAATCAATCAAAATAATAAGACTTGTGGAATAATAAGAATAATATGGACTTCTTGTCCATATGAGTAGATAAAACGTATCTGAAAAATCCAATGCAACCTTTTCCTAGAGGGCATTAGGAAGAGGAACCATGAAAAGAGGCTTATTAGATTTCTTCCAATGTTTGTCAGAAACATTACACTTCGGACATTTATCAATGATAGAAGAAATCTGCTGGTCCATACTACTCCACCAATAGATGAGATGCAACTTCTTACAAGTCTATGGGGCATATTATCAAGAAACGGTGTTAAAATTATCGCCGCTTTAGCGGCAGAAAACTGCCGCCAAAGCGGCGATAATGGGCTTGATAATATGCCCTTGAGAATTCCAATAGAAGCCCATGTTCTGGTGTCAACATGGGCTTCTATTGGAATTCTCAAGGGCATATTATCAAGCCCATTATCGCCGCTTTAGCTGCAGTTTTCTGCCGCTAAAGCGGCGATAATTTTAACGCTGTTCTTGATAATATGCCCCTATGTATTTCCAGTGTCCTTCATGTGCAATACTAATGAAATGTTCTCACAACCTCTCAGGAATAATAAATAAACTATTTCTCAAACATATTTGATTTTCACATGTTAGCTTCAAGGACACTTGACTAAAACATTTCAGATAACTTGACAAGTTCGTAGAAGGTGGCCAACCCTCTCTAATGAACCTTGAAAACTTTCTGCAATTCCTGGTCACGGGATGTTGCATTCCATTATTCATCTTCGGAAACAGTTCCTTTACAAACTGAAATAGCATCAACAAAATCCACAACACACTCATACTCATGATCATCATCAGACAACTCCTGTGAAGGTAGTGGTAGACAGGAAAGGCAATCTGCCCTGAAATTTTTACCTCCTTGAATATTCTGGACACACATATCATACTTCTGTAGTTTGGAAAGCAACCTCACCAATCGCGCCAAAGTTTTACCTAAACCATTACCACTGAGAAGATATGCCAAAGTTTTGTGATCAGTATACACATCAAATGACAGCCTCCAGATGTATGTTTTACCTTTCTGCACCACCCATACACAAGCCAGTGCTTCACGTTCAGTCGTACTATAGTTCAATTCTACTTATTTGAATGTCCTTTATGCGAAAGCAACTGTGATCCCTTTGCCATCCACTATTTGCCCAGAAACTACTCTTATAACTCAATCTAGTGTCAATCGTGATGAAAGCTTCCCACTTGGTACATAAGGGTTCAAAACAGGAGCATTCACTACTAATTTCTTGATGTTTTCAAATGCATCATTAACCTGTATAGACCAATCAAAGTTAGTCCCCTTTTGAGCAGAGACCTTAATGGTTGAACAGTCAAAGCATACCCTGGAACGAACCTGACATAATACTTGTATAATCTCAGGAATGAGCCTAACAAGTCTTTGTCACTGGGAAGTAGTACTCTTTGAATAGCTTCCAGGTCACACATTTTTGGATTTATGCCCTTTTCTGAAATAGTATGGCCATAATAGTCTACCTTCTGCAAAGCAAGCTGAACTTCTCTGGTTTTACTGTCATACCTCTCTGAGCTAAAATGTGTAATACATTTTCAAGCACTTTCAGATGTTCCTGTTTATTTTTTGTGAAAATCAAACGACATCTTGAAAGGCTTGTACATGTCCATCATCCTCTGAAAAACACTGGCTTCTCATGCCAACATGAACGGCAACCACAAATATTTTTAGGCGCCATGGGGTGTAACCAAAGTAGTCAGGTTCTGAGAATCTTTCCTCAATGAAATTTGAAGGTAAGCCGAGTGCAAATCTAATGTTGAAAAATACTTAGGCCCACCAATGTTGGCAATCATCTCTTGGATGTGGGCCAGAGGATGGTAATTAATTAAAATATTCTGATTCAAAGAACGCAGATCCATGCAAAAACGCAAATCACCAGAACGTTTCCTTGTTAAAACAACTGGAGAAACCCATTCTGATGAATAAGTTAGAGTTATGACCCCTTCCAATCACAGCCTGTCTAAAAGAATCTTAAAAGAAATGTTCACACTTAAATGAATGGCCCTCACTTGTATGATTGGCACAACATTCTCCTTAAGCTTAATACTATGATCAAAACCTTTAACCATACCTAATTCAACCTTGAACACCCTTGGATACTTAGCCACCATATACTGCACAATATCCTCATCTGTGCTCATGGCCAGAACAGGCATATCTCCCAATAAGATGGGATTCTCATGTCCTTGTTTCAAAATGATCCCTAATGTTGCCAAATTTTTCCAACCAACAGTATCACGTTCTTTAACTGCCACATACACTGTTGTACTAATTTCATTTTCCCTGCATTTTAAAGCTATATTAAAGTACCCCATCATGTCAGTATTATAGCCCCCAAAGGCTTTAGGATTAACATCAGTTCCAGTGAGGCATGACTAAGCCCAAAACGTGTGGTAAGTCGTGTTAACTAAAATGGTAATCAACGCTCCTGAGTCCGCCATGACCATTAAGGTATTAAGGGTATTCCATCAATTTTTGCCTGCCACTATGACCCTTTGATTTCCCTATCCTTAACAGATTCTTTTAATGTGTCAGCTGTCCAAAGAAAATTGCTAATTGTCTTCCACACACCCTTGTGCACATGCTTTCATCACACTCATCCTGCACAACCACATTGCTGATCATGACCTTATAGGCAATGGTTGTATTTCGGAACAATGCATGCCTTTACCACGCATGCCGTTACTCCGCAGGCTTTACAATGAATGCATCTTTACCACACATTCCTTTACCACACATATCATTACAACGACATGCCTTAGGGAAAGCACTGTACTTTGGAGCGGTATAATTTACTATTCCAACTCCAGTCTGCGCAACAGTAGGGAAAGCATTGGGCTTTACAGTCCAACACCGCTTTCACAAAGGCATGTCGCTGTAACGATATGTGTTGTAAAAGAATACATGGTTAAGACGCATTCGTTGTAACGCCTGTGTGTGGTTTGCGCCATGTTGTAAATGCTGTTTCCCATTGGCAACATTCAATGATGCTCTGCACGCAGTTTGAAATGACACATCTTTCTACAACCATTGCATTTCTTTTCAAGAGCACGACAAGAAGCACTATTGCCCCAATGACCCTTGAAACCATATCTATAGCAACTGTTGTGCATTTTCTTATTCCTGCTATTTTTAAAGTTCACTGCACAAACAGAATTGTCAGTAGTAATGCAAACGACAGGAGATAATCCCCCTTGACCAGACATGGTAAGACACAAGAGATCTCTCTATACTTTTCTTCGCTATGTCTATAATCTCTGTCAAAGTGGGATTTCTACATGTCAACAACCGTTCTTGAGTCTTCTTAGAGAAACAATTAAATACAAATTGGTCTCTTACACATACTTCTATCTTATTCTCAAATTCCCGTATAGAAGCCAAAACCCTTAAAGTTGGAATAAACTCTTCTACAGACACTTTGCTATACTGTTTACGTTTAAAGAAATGTTGTCTCTCCAACAGTACATTGGATTCCTCTGAGTACTTCCTGCTCACTCTCTCCTTTGATTCCAAATAAAACAGTATTTTCATATGTAGGTGCGATCACTAGTGAAAGGTTGTCAAAAGCTCTTTGGCCAGCAATCCCCAGATGATTTAACAATCGAGCCAATTTCCTTCCAGGCTCATAAGCAAAAGTGAGGTAATTCTCAAAAATATGCAGCCGCTCCTTCCATTTGATTTCAGGTTTGACCGCCATTTGAAGAAATGGTGGTGATTGTGTAACTCATTGATTGGATGCCATTATTTTATTACAGCAGTAAGTTAGTCAAACCAATAATGTAGCTGAGTACAATATCAAAATAGCAGAAATGGCAAATCCGATCTGAGACACATAAACAATGGATCACTGACATAATATCGATGCATACAACATCGAAACACAAAAATATCAGAAAATAAATATAATTTACAATATATTGCCTTCCTATACTTTGCTAATAAAACCACAAATATCGAGAATACAAATAACGTTGTTAAAAATATAAATTTCTACTTATATTGAAAACACAAATATAGGAAACAAAAAAATATATATTTTTTTATATATCAGAAATGTATGGAAAAAAACAAATTAGTGTTTACCATAGAAAGACATAACTGATTAAAAAAATTCAAACTAAAACCAAACTAACCAATAAAATCAAACTATAAACAACCTTAACCAATAAAATCAGGCAAGCAATATTTATAACAATATTTAATTTAAAACAATATTTACCAACACACTACTTCTAAAACAACAAACACTGCAAGATGAGGAAACTCTGCTGGAGGCCCTAACCAGACCCTTAAAGAAAAAATATATTCATCTAGACAACTACCTAACCAAGTAAGTAAATCTGATATTTAAACTTAAACTTACTTGTAAATAGACTTAAAATTGTACACTAGCATTTAATTAACTAAACTCTCTCCAACTTCTATCTCTTTACATGTACTACCTAAAAGAAAACACTAGTACTACAAAAAATGGTAAGCTGCCAGAAAAAGAACACCTATCACAAACCAGCAAAAAGATATATACAAAGTATACAAAATGTATTAAAAATATAAACTCTCCTCAATAGCAATTAAAAATAAACCTAACGACCTCAGCCTCTACAAACTACCAACAAATTAACATTTTAAATAAAACTGACGCTTTGTTTTTCTTCCAACAGAAAAGGAATCACCTGTTTCATATTACAACACGACCCAATGGAAAAGCTGCAAAACAGTGTGAAACATCTAAAAGGAAGATACATGTAAGTATAAAAAATAGAAGTAGTTGCATGAACTTATATGTAAATAACAAATGTATAAACTTTAAACATTTTTATTTATTTATACTATTACACCACATTCAGATACAATGGCACAGCAAGCCAAATATATAACATCCCAAAAAGGAAAGCAATCACTAAGTCACATGGGTTACACTTACAACCAATAAAGTGCATCAACAGAAAATGTGAATTGGAAATGCACCAAATATTATTCTAATGCATGCTATGGGACGGCCACTACACAAGATGCTGTTGTAATTCATGAAAGAGAGCACAACCACCCCCCAAATGTGACAGAAATAGAAGTAAGTCAAGTATTGTAGGCTATAAGAGAGGCAAGCACTAGGTCATAGGATCCCACAACCAAAATTCTAAAAGCTATACTGCCTAAAGTCCCCGATCACATCACAGGGCAACTACCACTTATACCCACTTTAAAACGTTTAATTGCAAAATCTAAAAAAGCCACCAGCGATGCACCTTTTGCCCCTAGAAGAAACCAAGATATAGAAATACCTGAACAATTAACAATGACACATAATGAGAAACCTTTCCTTTTATATAACAACATAAACAATGAGAAACAAATCCTAATATTCTTCTCTGCAAATAACTTACTAAAACTAAGCCATTGTCAAACCTGGAGGATGGATAGGACCTTTAAAATGTGTCCCAAGCCGTTCACTCAGATATACACCATACATGGTGACTATCAAAACACAAATATCCCTTTTATATATGCCTTACTACCAAATAAACAGATCAGCACTTAATATGAACTCTTGAATCACATTAAACATAAAACAAATAACTACATCCCACAAAACAAATCATAGACTTTGAACAAGCCATGATTCACACCATTTCAAAACTTCAAACCCACACAGCCATACAAGGTTGTGACTATCATTTAAATCAAAGCATATTGAGACACCTCCAGCAATCTGCACTTAGGTGCCTGAATACTAGTTTTGAGGTCCGTCCACTTGAACGCCGCGCCCTCCAGGACACCGCAGCGTCAGTCGTCTTGCGGCTGCCGTATTATGAGTTTGCCGCAGCAGTCTTGTGGTGGCTACATTCTTCAGCTCCCAGAGTGAGCCTGAAGCCAATGCCACCACACTGCAGCGCCTGTACTATCACCATGCACCATGTCATGCATGGCATACAGTGCACGCATGACAGTGTAGGCATAGGAGGCACCCTATGTGCCCCCAGCCACAATGCCCAATGGGCGTAAATTCTAGGGGGCCCTGTTTGGGGCCCTCTCCTTACATTTCTGCCAGCATTTTCATTGCGGGATCCCCTCTATGAAAAGGCTGTCGGAAAGGCAACTTGTAATATGCACACCTCCAGTCATTGCTGCTTTATACGCCGCTGTGGGATCCAGGATCCTGGCGGTGGTGGCGGTCTTGTATCGGGCTGGTTGCGGTCCGACCGCCATACCCATAATATTGCGATCGGACCGTCGCAGCGGTCTGCCTGCCACCATGGTCGGCATTGCCATAAAAAGGTCGGCAGAAATGCAGGTAAAGGGCCACAGAAAAGGGCCCAAGGGCAAATAAGCCCATGTGGCTGCAGCCCATGTTGTGCCTACCTATGCCACCCATGTCGGTGCGTGCACTGTTTCCCAAGCACAACAGGGTGCATGGCAACAGTGCGCTGGACTTGCTGGAGGCGCAGCAGTGTGGCCAGCATTGGCTCCAGGCTCTTTCCTAGAGCTGAATCATGCCGCCGCCTTGTCTGCGCTGCTGCATCACCGCCAGCCCCATGGTAATGTTGTAATGCGGCGGTTGGGATGGCGTCAGCTTGGCGGAGTTCTCCTGACTGCCGCCAGCCCGCAGCCTGGCGGTGTAACCGCCAAACTCATAATCAGCCCCAAAGATTTTAATACGATCAGAACAAATCAAGACACATTACTTGGTGATGTAAAAATAATAATAATTCACTGAAACCCGATTTCCACACCTTATCATTTATGTGCATTATAGTTTTATCAGTAAAACTGTACGTCTGTGCAAAGTTATGTGCACATTACATGGGAAAATGTGCTTTCTGTAAATGACAGTGCGCTACCACATGATACTTTAGTTACATTAAAAAATCATATCCATTAAATATGCATATCCATTAAAGCTAGGGTAGTTGTGAAAGTTTGTCGTACTAAAAAGTGGGTTGTGGTTCTAAAAAGTTTGGGAAGCGCTGCAATAGGACAAGGTTGAAGACTGTGGACAATCGGTTGCAGGGGCCTGTTTTGGGCTTCTGCGTGGAATCAAGCCCTTGTTAGCGTTCTTTCATTCACAAACGCGCCAGAGCATTATCCAAGCAATGATTCTAGCTAGACTGGATTATTGCAACTCTCTTTATTTAGGAGCAAATAAAGCTGGAATCCAGCACCTACAGAGGGTACAAAATGCGGCAGCACGATCCCTTCTTGCTCTTCCTAAATTTTGCTCGGTATCAGATAATCTACCCAAATTACACTGGCTTCCAGTCGTAAAGAGAATACATTTCAAGACACTATGCTTAGCCCATAAAATTCTCACTAAGCAAGCCCCTTCTATCCTTTCCAGCCTACTTATGTCATACTCTCCACGACGCATTCTGCGATCAGCAGATCTGGGCTTAGCATGCATTCCCCTAGTCAATTGAGCACGTGCTGGTGGCCCCTCTTTCAAGGTGCTGGCAGCTACACTATGGAATTCATTACCTGTATCCGTCAGAATTACTGACAACCACCTGGCCTATAGAAAGACTATAAAAACTTGACTCTTCCTAAACTAATCTGACAGCTTCTATGCTCCACATCCAGCAATCATTTGACCTGTATCTTGGATCTTTTAGCGCTGGGACGGCCCGTCACTGGGGCAGCCATGCGCTGTACAAATCCCCTTAACATAGCAATGAGGCTCCTTCAAAGTTGGATATTTCCTTGTGTGTTTTAAAAAAAATCTTTTTATAAGGCGCTTTAACAACACAATAACAAACTTGAATATCAATACCCCTAGCCCCCACTTGCTGCAGCGCATATTGTTACAGAAGTGCATACCCACATTTGTGGACTAAAAACAGAGTCCTTACACATTTTAAATATTTCTTACCTCCCAGTGGTGCATTCAGGCTTTCTACCCCTCTGGCCACATGTGTCTCATGTCCAGCTTTGAGGGTACGGCTGCGCCCATAAACCCTATCTCAGGATCTCGTTCTTTTCCCCTCAATCCCCTGCCTCCTCCTGCCAGGGGCCGCATATTTTATCAACTTTTGGGGACATCCTCTCACTCGGCATATTGGTTGCTCTGCCTGTGTGCACCACTCCATTTTAGAAGTCAAATCCCAAACCTTCGGAGGGACCTCGCTCTCCCGTTTGCGCATTGCTTCCTTCTTTGCCACAGCTAAGGCGGTGTTACAGAGGGCCAACGTGTATCTGTCCTGCGTCACCTCCCCTCAGATCCTCAGGGCTATCAACTGGAGAGTGAGCACCAGGGTGTTGCCCACCACCTGGGAGAGTCTATTTTGTATCCCTGACCAATAACCATGTAATTTTGGGCATTTCCAAATCTAATGTAGCAGGGTACCCTGCCTGCCGCAACCCTTTCGACACTGGTCGATGGTAGCCATTGCATGCAACCTCTTTTGTATGAAGTAGGCTCGGTGAAAAGGTTTTTTGTGGAATAATCGAAATCCCACCCAAATGTTCACTTCCCTTGGGTACCAGCATGCGGCACCCCACTCATCGTCCTCTATTTTGCCCAGGTCTCCCTCCTATTTTTCTCTTAATGTGTGCAGGAAGGTATGGCAGTGTGCCAGGAGCATAGAATATATTTGGGAGATGTCATGTCTAAGGGAGTCCCCAGTACCCTGTATTCCTGTGGGTTGTCTTTTTCTAGGTCCTGGGTGTGGCCCAGGAGACAGTGAAATATTGTCTTAACCTGCATATACCATAGGAGCTTACCCCCTGATAGGTCGTATTGCCTCTGTACTTCTTCAAATGTCACCCATCCCTTGTTGCTTCTCAGGTCCCGAGTTTAGAGATACCCAGTATGTCCCATTGTCAATGTCCTGGTACCCCACTTAGTTTTGCCAGTTTAGTGGAGTTCCGTGGTAGTGTCTCCAAAGTCAGGCGGTCCGCCCTGTCCATTTATGCAACACCCATTTCCATATGCAGACATCCACAGCCGTGGCCTCTGGGAGGTGCAGGACTCTATCTGGTCCGTATAATCTTCTCACATGACCCTGGGGATCCATTGTCCTTAGATCTGCTATTTGGGGGGCTCCCTCTGGTCTGCTAAGGGTGAGTTGTTTATAACTAATAATTGGGCTGCCCAGTAATATAAGCGTATGTCTGGAAGTGCAGTACCTCCAATCATTGGCCGTCTGATCAGGATGGGAAGTGTTATGCGGGTGTTGCCACCATTTTATAGCAGGTTCCTAGTCTCAGCTTCCAATGCCCTAAAAAAAGGATTGGGAACTTCATGAGGCCACTTTTGTTGAATTTATAAGAATTCAGGAAGGTAGATCATTTTACATAGTGTGACTCTGCCTATAAGGAGTAAAGACCTGATCTAAAGTTCATTCCTGGAACATTTTCTGGTCCTTAGTTACATATATGCCAAGATATGTGAATCTTGTCTCTTCCCATTGTAACGAATCAGACCACTCAGTCTGTTAACTGATGTAAGGGGGAAAACTATTGAATTTCCCCAGTTGATCCTAACGCCAGAGAATGAGCCAAAAATTAGAAGGATCTCAAGGACTCTTGGTATGGAGCTATCTGGATCTGCTAGGTAGAGCGAGACATCATCTATGTATAAGGCGATAACTCCTAGTCCCGGTCCCATCTAAGATCTCTGAGCAATGCATTCCTCCTAATCCAGTTCTTCAGGGGCTCCATTGCTATAGCAAATAGTAAGGGTGATAGGGGACAACCCTGGCCCGTACTCCTGCCCAGGTTGAACTTGTCTGAAAGAGTGCCATTTACTCTGACACTCACCGTAGGTGCCGAATTGAGAAGTCGCACGCAGGACAGAAAGGAGGGCCCAAATCCTATCCTCTCCAGCAGTTGCAAGAGGCATGGCCACACTAAAAAGTCAAATGCCTTCTTGCCATCGAGTGCCAGAATCACTGCTGGTTCCAAAAAACCACAGGCCAGGCAGCCGAAAAGATCCCTGAGATTGTGTCTAGTGGATTTGTACGGCATAAAGTCCAACTGGTCAGGGGTCACAATGCAGTCAATGACCTGCATATGGCAGTTCACTAGGAACTTTCCAAGCATCTTAACTTCAGTTTTTAATAGGTTTTTAATAGGTTGATAGGGCGCACACTCCTTTGGTGCCTTACACAGCTTATGTATTAGAACTATGTGAGCCTGCCTAAGGTCCCCCAGGAAATCTGCCCTGCACCCTCGATTTATAAAACATGCCCGCATCGGTTGCACCACCCTACTCTTAACACAATAAAAAAATTCCGGATGGAAGCCAATTGGTCCTGGTGTCTTCTGGCTTTTGAGTTGGGAAATGGCGTCAGCATACTCCCTGGTCATAATATCAGTCATAAGAGTCCATCTATCCAACATCTCTAAGTGTGGAACTGGGATATCAGCAAAAGATTTGGACATATCTCTCTCAGCTGCCTGGGTTAGATATGGGCTATAACGATCATACAGAAATTGGGCAAAAGCCTATGCTATACTCTCTGTCGTATCGGTCAGTGTGCCCTGGGGTGTACGGATCACAGAGATCCATCGCTGGCCCTCCTACTTCTAAGCCAGCCAGTCAAGCAGTTTTTCAGTCTTGTCCCCCTGTTTGTATATCCTACTTTGTTTAGCCCTATAAAGTGTCCTGGCCTCATGTAATTGCATTTGTCGATATCACTCCCTGAGTTGGGACAAGAGATCAGCTAAGTCGGGGCTTGGGGCCTCTATGTAAGTCACTTCCCTTAACTGTATCTCCTCCTCTGGCTCCAGTGCTTTGGCCTCCCTGGCTCGTTTCTTCCCTGTAACATGAGAAATGATGTGACCTCTCAGCACTGTCATATTGGCCTCCCAAAGGGTCAGCTCAGAGGCCACCAACCCTGTGTTTGTATGGAACTAACTTGAAGTCTCCTCTTGGATAACTTTCTGGGTGGTCCAGTCGGTTAACTCCCAGGGGTCCAGGCGCCAGCCTGAGCGGGAGTGCGTTCCGGGCACCAGAGTTCAGTGAGTAGTGGGAAATGGTCTGAAATGTCTCTCGGTAAGTAAGCTGTGTTACGGTGTCTGTGACATTGGGGTTTGGGTCCTACAAAATTGTCTAGTCAAGCCAATGAGCGAGCCACGTTGGAAGAGTAGGAATATTGCCTAGTCTCAGGGTGTATGACCTGCCACAAGTCTGTCAAGCCCAAAGCTTCTGTGAATGTACTGAGACGTGCATCTTCCCTGGGTAACCTTCCTGATTGAAGGGCTCTATCTATAACCCTTGGTAGGGTCAAATTAAGGTTCCCTCCCACCACCATCAGTGCATCAGGGATTCCCGTCAACCATTACCCCATAATTTGCAGGCCTTCCCTATAAGGTCCAGAGGGAGGTACCAGGACAGCACGATCAGCTTTTCCCCATTCCACCTGCCCTCAACTGAGAAGGTGAAGGACCTATGAACCTGTCCCTCTAGACCCGGTGAAGTAACCCACATGAACCAAGAACTTGTGATGGCCCGTGCCCAGGAACCCACAGTTATTGCCTGTCAGCTGTGTTTCCTGGAGAAGGATAAGGTCCAGGGAGTGCCGGGCGAGGTATTTGCCATTTAGATTCCAGGACATAATCTTAAGGGACATGCCCTCCTGCTATTTTGAAATGTAACCTGTGACACAATTGAGGGTTGTCTCAGGGCCCTCTAATGGGCCTCCCTCCTCTCTTTGTCCAATGATCAGTTCACTCCACCGGAGCCTCCCACACCACAACCCTACCCCCCTCCCTATCACCTTGTGCTGTGAGTCAAAACTACCTGCCACCTCAATGTCCGAGGTGCCTGTCACCCTCCCCTACATGTTTCATACATTGCCAAATTAACTAAGTGGTCAACTGTGTAGTCCCACAAGAGCTAGGCCACGCTGGCGCACCATAAGGCCACCCGCTGGCAAACCAGACCGGGCTGTTCTGCATCCTCTGTGGCAGGGCTGCCCCCCCCCCCCCACGGTTCCATTCTAACCTCCAGGGTCTTCATGCGACCTCCTCTGCGATCATAGGGGTGACCACTGAAGGACAAGCCTTTCTGTGTCCTCCCCGAAGGCGGAGGTGCCTTCATCCAATTGTCCAGAGTCTCTTTCCAGTGCCTCCCAGCAGTTCTGTGAGTTCAGTGGATAGCCCCGCTGCAGTTTCGCTACCACCTTGTCGCTTTTTGCCTGTGCCTCCACTTGTGTGGGAGTTGCCTGGAGACGCCAGTGCTGCCAGTGCCGGGATTGTTTTGAGTGCTATCGAGCAACGCGTTCCTTGTTCCATGACTCAGGCATAGGGTAGCCCTGGCGCTCCAACCAATCCCATACCTTCAGTGCCATCACAAAGAAGTGGGCATCTGAGTCAGTCGTGATGTGGAGGCGTGCTGGGAATAGAAAGGCATACTTGATATTGAGATGGTGCAGGTGTTTCACTGTCAGGACTGTTTCACACTGGCATTGCACCGCAGCGGTATAGTCCGGGTAAACATTGATCTGGCTCCCTTCAATTTGCCAAGACTCATGAGAGCATGCAAGCTGCAGAATAATGTCCCGCTCTCTAAAGTTCAGCAAGCATGCCACTGTAGATCTGGGGTGCGCTCCAGTGCGGGGGGCTGTCCAGGGACCCTGTGTGTTTGTTCCACAGTGAATAGGTTCGAGGCCTTCCCCTCAAGCCCCGTCGCTGCAAGCTATTGTTCCACAAATAACTTAGCACAGGGACCCTCTGATTTTTCAGGCATTCCCACCAGATGGATTTTGTTGCATCGAGATTGACCTTCAGCATCTTCTAGCTTTTCTGCGAGAGAGTCCACCACTGTCTGTAGTTTGTGCACTTTGGCCTCGTGGTCAGTAACAGCTGGCCTCAATTTTGCAAGCATTGATTCCGAGGTGGCCATTCTTTCCGACAGTTTCCTATGGCCTGCTTGCAGTAAGCCCACATCTACAATCACCGCCTCTATCTTTTTCTCCAGGGGGTCCTTGGTGCCCTGAATGGGCACTAGGATCATGGCCATGTGAGCCTCCAATTCTGTTTCGGCCCCTTTCTTGGCCTGGCTGTCTGTCTGAGCCCCTCTTCCATCTCGTCCTTGGCTGCTGTGTTTACTGCGAACCATCTTTGTACACTGAAGAGCTACAAGTCTCTTGTTTGCCTCTACCCTCCTCTTTCCCCAAGACACCTGCTTGTGTGGGGCTCGAGAATATAGGAAGCCACCGCAGCTGTTCTCCCCCTCAGTGTCCAATTGGGGGAGGGGAAATCGGTATGGTTAGAGATTCTCACAAGATCACCTTCACCTGGGTGGGACCGGGGGGAACATCCTCCACACTCACCAACGTGGCCGGCATCGTTGTTACTTCACTTGTGTGTGGCACCCTCCTTTCACTGGTAGTCTCTATCTTCGCCGGTGCAGGGGACAGGCGCCCATTCCTAGTGAAGCTGGAGTCCCCCCGTACGGTATGGGAAATGACTTCCAGCCTCTGCCTGTGCCAGGGGGTATGGGGCTCCACCCCTGATGCAGCAAGCGCTCACGCTCCTTCACTTGCAATGCTATGGGGAACTGGGGGGCTGAGTCCTACCCCCAGGCCACTGCCACATCAACTCCAGCTGCCTCCCTTCCTATACTCCACCACCAGGCCCCAAGCATCCACCGCCTCCTGCAGCGCTCTCGGCAGCCATGCACCTCTTGTCTGGCTCTCCTCCCACCTTCAAGAAGTCCGGGGCCCACTTCCCACAGGCATAAGGGCAACAGCTAATTGTGGAGGGCAAGGTCCTCTCCAGCTACACACTCTACCTCCGCTTAAAGAAGCTGTGTGTGCCTCCAGGCCTTAGCTTGGGCACCTGAGATCCAAGGACCACCAGCCTGCCGCGCGCAGGTCAACCAGGAACCGGAGGCACACCGGAGGCCCACTGATGCCCCTCTAGGTCGCCTTTAGGGCCTAGTGATTATTCCATCACCTCTGGACCACCAGCACTGTCTGCACCCACTCCTTGCTCAATTCAGGCCATGCTGGCAGATGCCATTATGGTCTCTGTCTTCTGGTAGGGCTGCTCCCTGTCACAACGCAATTTGGCCCGTGGGTGCCTCCGTCTTGATTATTATCTTGTGCGGCCCCTCTCCAGCTGTTGGGGACGCCAGGGATGATCATGATATTCTCCCCAGCAGGCCCTCAGCGACAGAGCTCGGGAAGTAGATGTTCAATTCCATTGCTGCCATGGGTACCCCCACCCCCCCCCCCCTGATATGTCCTTGTTGAGCTCCTGATGAAGCTTTAGTTCTGGTACCAAGAGCTCCGAACAGGACAAACCTGGATTTAAGAGCCCACAAGGTCAATTCGCTTTTTTACGATAGATTAATTGCCTCTACCCACTCTGAGGTTTTACCTTCAGACTTAAACCAGTTTTCAGTGTCTGCAAAAAGCTCTTAGTGTGATGAACCTGATTTTCATGCCCGCTTTGGTGAGACCTTCCTATGCAAGCTTCAGCACCTTGTCCCCATCCTCTGGAGGTGGAAAAAATTACTATGTCCCAATTTTTCAAAGTGGTTTGAAAGTTTCTCCTGGTCAGACCTAAGGCTACTAGCTCCTCAGGAAATCATGGAAGACGTCTAGGCACCAGGTCTCCCTCTAGCCAGGACACCTGCATGGTCCAGTCCTTCTGGGTTTTTGTGTTCCTGAAGCAGGAAAACAGAGTGTCAAGCACTTTACCCTTGGAGAGCAGGATTTGAGAGTCCTTGACACCTTAAATTAGTCTTTTTCTTGCATCAGGGCTTCTTCCTTTTTAAATAGAGTCTTCCCAGCTCCAGGATTGCTCTGAGTAGGCAGTGGTTGACGTGCCAGATTTATCCTTTGCACTACTCACTTATTGGAGAATTTCTGCCACCCAACTCTAACAATTTTTCTTGCAGTGTTCTACCTACTTTTGCAATACTTCCTTTTTGCCTTATGGTAAAACTACTCTGGACCTCATTTTTTAAGATGGTAGACCTCAGCTGCCTGTTCGCATATCTATTTTCAGCTCCAGAGCCACTCTTCTACTTAGATGAGCCCACCCGCCAGACAGACTCAAAACTGGTTGTCCCACTTACTATGACTGGAGCCTGGTCGTCAGTGAGGGTTCTGGGAATGAATAGGCAAGACTTCCAAGTCAAAAGGGGTGGTGCTAAAGCTGCCCTTTGTTCTGCCAACTTTTTACATCCACTCCTCAATAGCTAAATGATGCTTAGTGGTTAGCAGCCATTTGTTCTTCCTGGTTTAGGAGCAGGCTATTCTCTTCTGAGCTAGAGTTGTTAACTCTCCTAGCCAAGGATGCCTATTTCAGCTCCGGAGAAGTGATTAGTGGCAGAAGAGATTTTGGACAGTTCTGTCTCAGACACACTAGAGTATATTTGTACAAAGTTACTTTTCTACTTAAGTTATCAAAAACCTGATGTCACCATTAAATCAGAGTTTGACAGTTAAGTAGGGAGCAACTTAGAAGCATGTTTGTGGCATTTTCCACACCAGAATTAGGAAATGTAGA
Organism: Calotriton arnoldi; assembly: GCA_963921515.1. Taxonomy (NCBI): domain Eukaryota; kingdom Metazoa; phylum Chordata; class Amphibia; order Caudata; family Salamandridae; genus Calotriton; species Calotriton arnoldi. The sequence goes on along the minus strand of CAWUFW010002812.1, from coordinate 1,895,364 downwards.
TTTTATTCCAATCTAGGCTTGTTCAGGGAAAAGTCTAGCTAGGCCTACACCGTGAAATTCATTTTGAACTGCATTTCACTGTGAGAGCACACTAACCCCACTATGTTGTGTGCCCTATTTTTATACAATAGAATTCTGCCCTGTGAGTTTATAAGTCACACTTTAGGGGTACTTACGAATAAATAAAAATAGGTTTTTCCTACAAGTTTGATGTTATTAGTTGTTAAAGATTTAATTAGTGTCACAGAGGTTAAAGACTATGGGGCTCATTCCGAGGTCGATGGGACCGCCACGACAAACCATTGGTGGCGGTCCCACCGACATCTATGTCATCGGTCCAACCGTCAGATTACGATTCCAGTGGTCGGAGAGAGTTAGGCGGGGGAAAGACTGCTGCCTCCGACAGGCTCAAGGAGCCCGTCTGGACGGTGGTCGGATTCCTAATGCCTACAATGGGGCGGTGCCTGAGCAGGCACTGCCATAGGGATTAGGATATCCCTTTCTGAATGCCTGACTGCCATGAACAGGCAGCTGGAAAGGGACTTTGAGGGCCCCTAGCAGGGCCCCCGTGCCCGTGGGCCTCAGCTATGTGGCCAGCGGGGAACATGTGGTACCCCCCAAACATCCATGCACCGTGTGCCAGGCATCACATAATGCCTGGCACACGGTGCTTGGATGTTTGCAAACATGCCTTTTTCTATTGTGGCTTGTGCTGCGGCCCTTTTACAGGCTGCAGCACAAGCCACAATAGAAAAGGGCATGTTTCCGAATGCCTATAGGGTGGTCGCATTGGAATTTGTCGGGTGAAACCGCCGACTACTAGTCGGGCGGTTAGCATCCCACAATGATGGCGGTCGGACGCTCGTCCGACTGCCATCATAATAAGGCCCTATGTCTCCATTCACAAAGAAAAATCTATATCTGTGTGTGCATCTTCCTTCAGATAAAATTTACAGAATTTTTTTTAAAATACTAGGCGTACAGGTTCCACCATCCTCTCAACCATGTAAATTATAGGGTAGGGAAATGATGATGTAAAAATATGACTCTAATATTATTATAAGTAACATTGCAGTCATATTTTAGATGCAACTCTGAGTACCAGGTCTAGGCAGAGAAATCCACTTAAGCTGCTTAGAGCTCTGAACGCCAGCTACTTAGAAATACGCCAAAAACTCAGCAAAACCACACATCTGGCAAAATCTGCACTTTGGAGCACATAAACACAGGCCAACCATGGACTCAGTCGTTGGGCTTTACCCTTGTGCTGTGTGACATCATGGAGCTAAAGCACTGCAGCTGCCTCCAAGATGCTCAAGAGGAAGAGGAGCTTCACTGGCAAGGAAACGGAGATCATTTTGAACTTTTTAACTGACCGGAAAGTCTGCTTCTTCATGCCCTCAGTGGAGTGGAGGAGCAGGCCCCGCAGAGAGAAACAGGTCATATGGCAGGATGCCACTGACAGGGTCAATGCTTTGGGAGTGGAGGTATGCAAGGTTGGGGATATCAGGATGAGAGGAGGCACTTGAAGGATCCGTTTGCCAGGACAGACATGGCAAAGGCATCGCCTGGTGGTGGACCTAGATCACACCTTGGTCTCGCCCCCAGTAGACTAGTGTATCCTCTCCACATGCATCCATGGTGGGCCAAGAAACTAAATCCCATCAAGGGCAACTGGCCTTCAACCCTTTCAAGCTCAGTAAATTGAGAATGATGACCTTAAGTAACAGCAATACCTGTTATTGCTAGCTCTTACAAAACTCGAAAGTGCCATATTAAAAACACGTTATTATTATATGCAAATTTAGAATTCTGCATTTCTTATATTCATTGCTTGAAAGTTAGGGGAAAGGGCATCTATTTGCTGATACTTGTTCATTCAAGGACGAGCAGTTCTGTTGAAAAGTACCTTTGTTTTCCCTTAAAATGTGAAGTAGGAGTACAGAGATCCCTGACAGTAGCCGCCAATTTGAAGCGCTGCGTATCTGAAGAATTAAAAATGTGTACAATGCTGGGCAGTCTTGCAGCTCGAACCATAACAATACAATGTTTTTCTCTACCATACTATTATGGTTGGACGAGGAAGAAACTTACTCTGAACTCTTGCAGCAGGTGTTCCTCTTAGTCTTTTTTTTTAGACATACAAGCTACAAGTAAATGAGCACGTTTTCATTTAAATTTCCTGAGATTAGAGGAAGAACACTTGCCAAAAAATGTAGCTTTAGTTCAAAAACTCTGGCCATAAATTACATTACGAAGGCTTATTAAAAGTCTGTAAAAAATTCCTATTAAAAATGGTTGATTACAGTCCCGGCTATCACAGATTTGGTGCTTTCTCTGAAATATCACAGCTGTCCTGAAGAAATATGTTTGAAGACAAAAGGTTTTGTTTCCTCAGTAATAAATTATTTTTGTGATCGACCAAGTGAGATAAAACTTTCACTAATGCTTGAGTGAAGGAAGATTTTAGTGATAACTTGTTTAAAAAAAATCTATAAAAAGAATTTAAGAATGTAGACGTAGATTGCAAATTAGAATCAGACTTCCTTTAAGTTTGGCAAAGCAATTACTTCTGAAACAAGTGAAGATCAAAACATGGATAGTGCAGGAACTAAAAAAAGAGCACATCAATTGAACTTCCGCACTCGAATTCCCAGCAGCAACCCCAGAGATGCAAAGTTGAGATGTTTTAAAACCGGGGATGCGTAATCTTTGTGCAAATAAATTAATGTCCCATCGAGACTGTGTAGCTTTTTGAAAGGGAGGCTAATACTAATAGTATACTGCAGCAGTTACAAACATAGCTACGAAGGACCTCATTTACCAAAATGGTTTGTGAACCTTAAGTGTGTGAGCCGGCCATTCATTGAATGACATCACAATATGCCTCAACACACAGACTGACATCACCAAACAATGAAACATTCTGGAATTACTTTTTGGTGATGGTTGGCAGTGCAAGACTGGCTAAAGAGAGCTGCCTTTTTTCTATAAACCGGATGACCCTTTTAATTTATGTTTGTAAATTCCAAATGCTTTTTTGCATACCAGGGCCTGCTCATTTTTACAAAAGGAAATTCACTTATGTGACTTTTTCACATAAAGTCTGTGTTAGGGGAGAAAAGGATAATATAGGGGGCGGGTGGAGAAGCAAATGCAGCGATGACGCGCAAAAGCCTGTGACGATAACCTAGCTCTCACTTTAAGAGCAGCTCCAAAGTTTTTTCATGACATTTTATCCGGGAGGTGACGGTCCACTTCCTTTAGAAACTGTCTGTCTGTCACATGCTGATGGCTGTCTGCGCTCTTGTGAAAGTTCACCGCGCCAAAAACAGAGGCGCTGCTCACTTCCAGCCTCCTGTTCATTCCCCAACACTGTCTGGCCTAGTCTCCTGCAACCTCTTACTTCTCCTGATAAAATAATGTGCAGCCAGGCTGCCACCCTGGATCCAATCTTACCCGAGAACACAAGTGACACAAGGTTTGGGTACATGTTTCGACCAACTTACGACCCGAAGGAAATCACTCCCGTACAGTGAAAAAACTGCCATTTCCCAATACTAAATGCTCTGATATAGTCTAGACTGGATTATGCCATTTATTTGGCTAACCCACAAAAGCTTATTTGCCACCTAGTAGAAGTCCAAAACAGTTGTGTAACGCAAAATGATGCCCCCCCCACCGCAGAATGTAACGAGGGGCCCCCGAGTCTACCATATCTTGCATATATTCTTCGGCCTTGGACTGAATGGAGCCCTCTTTTAAGGGCTGAGATGCCCCCTGGAGGTCTTTGAGCCCCCCTGCGCCACAGGGGCTACAGGGGCCTATGTTGTGCCCCTGGTGTAAAGTGCTGCTGCTCGGCTTCTCATAGGCATCTCAAGACATAACAGGGTCAATCCTGTATTAAAATCTTTCCACTAGTTCCATGTCCGCTTCAGAATGGCCTATAGATCGCTCTCTGTTGTTCATAAGATAGTGCACCACCAGGGCCCACACTTTGTGATAGTCAAATTCCAGCTCTACCAACCTAACAAAGCCCTACCTTCTTCTAATCCGTTTCTGCTCTCGGTTCCCCGTAGACCAGCAGTCACTTATGGAGACAGAGGGGCTTATTTACAAGCCCCTTGCGCCACTTTTGCGTCATTTTTAACATGGGAAAAGTGACGCAAAAGTGGCGCAAGGGGCTTGTAAATCTGCCCCAGAGTCTTTTTATCTGCAGCAGTCAAGCTCTGGAACTGGCTTCCCATTGCCATAAGCTCTGAGCCATAACCTGCTAAGTTCAGGAAAGCCATTGAAACCTGGCTGTGTAAGAATACCTGCCCTCCCTTCCTTATTGTTGTTATTTTACCTTCTCCGTGCCAAGAAGCTCTTGTAATACTTTGTGCTCTACAAATATATTGAACATAACATGGAAAATGACTCCTGCAAAGGGGTAAGTCTAATTTCATGGCGGAAACAGAAAGGGACACTCCCATATTTAATGTGGGATTTGTGCTGGACAAGGGGTTTCCCCTCACAGAAAACAAGGATCTCTGTGGAGGAAAATAGATTTCACAGAAAAGTGAAAAACATACTTTAAAATTGTTCCTGAAATTGTTTAGGGTTGGAAAGCTAGGAGCTAATTCCTTGAAATCTACAAATGCGGTTGATTCTAGAGTAAATCCACAAATGAGGTAGATTCTGGTATTCTGTTCATCCCCGAAAGAGTAAATCCTTTATTATACATACCAAAGGAATAATAGTGTTAAGGTGTGAACATTTAGGCAGGAATTCATAAAACGTGCAAGGCTGTCACTTACATTGTCAATATCTTCAGCTCCCTCAAAGCCATATCCAAAGAAGATGATGTCTAACCCATTACTCTCATCAAAGCCCTCTCCTCTCCTAAAGAAATCCTCATTAGATCCTGATGTCTCTGCCAACTGATGCTTTCTCTTGAACTCCCCTTATCATGGTTCTTGTCTCCCTATGCACAGTGTTGTATGGCATTCTATGATACTTTTTCTTTATTTACATTGCACGATCCATTGACAAACCTCCTTTGATATTCTTCCACGTTCAATGTACAAAGTTGTAATCAAAATTGTTTGTGAATCACATCTCTTGATGTTGCTTCCCCAATGCCTTTTGGACTCAAGCATTGCCTTTCGCCGGGGATTGCATTTCATGATTTTCTGCAGAATAAAACAAAAGTAAGACCAAACAACTACTGCTACAGTAATGTCCTATGGCAGTTATCTGTTTGCGGCAAATATTTTATGCTTAATTGTGCTAACTTCATCGTCTCAATTTTTTGTACTAACCCTGATTCTCTCTAGAGTGGAGATACAATCCTTATAAATATATCTGGAATTAGTAGAATCTTATAAATCACGTGTATGTATTCCCAGAACCTGTGTGATCTCACTAAATGACTACTTAGACCCCCTTACCTTACTCCTCCCACTCAGCCAAACTCTTAAGAAATTAAATTGTACGTTGGGCTGAGAATGCTTAGCGACGCTTACAGTACACAGATATAATGCTCAGTAGCGTACTTCAGACTCTATTTACGTTCAGTAGTGTTTGTGATGAAAGTGTATGGATATGACTCTTCCTGAGTTATGAATTGTACTTTTACGTCCCCAGTTGGGATGGGACCGCAGCATAGCTTTAAATATGCGCATTGTGCCTGTCCAACACAAAGCGTGTTAATATATTAAAGTATGTGCACTCTAGCCCTGAAAGTGCTGTATGACTGAGTCTAACAAACAGATTCATAGTTCATACCTAGTTGCAGGTCCACAGGATCAATTCAAAGCCCCACTTTCAACCAGCGCCAAGTCACTTGAATTTCCATTTGCCACCAACCTCACCCTCAAAGGTCAAAAGAAAGCCAAGATGCCCTGGTACCAGCTCTCTTTGCTAAAGGAAGTGAAAAAGGTTCAACCAGAAAGTGACTTCAGAATTGCTGTTCAAGCCCTCAGACTCTTGCATCAGGATGGAGGCAAAGTCCTGCTTCATTGTGACAGTTATAGGGCCCATATCCCAATACATGTCCAAGGAACCCATCATGTCTGACCACACCAGACCTGCATGCATCTGAGCAGACTACATGGTGGAGGGTCTGTTAATGTTTGATCTGTTCTCATTACAACAGGTGATAGTGGCACACATTTATGCACATTATGGGGAGGTCCAAGGTCCCAACCTGCTTGGCAGTGGGCAGGCATGATAATAAACAAAGAGTGTGGCTCCCGGTAAGAAATCAGCCACTTGGGACTATGTGGTTAGGAATTGATGTTTCTGCGATATGCAGGATCTCCATGATCTCATGGGCACAACAAATGTCAGTGGCATTTTGCTTGGCTCCATATATATACTTCAAGTGATCTTCGATTGTCTTGCTAAAGACAAGGAGGCTAGCATTATTCATTAACCTTTAATTTGCCACTTCAAGCAGCCTTTAAAGAGACTCAAATAGAACTTTAACAACCAAACAATAGGACTTCGCAGTCCAATAAATGTTTCCTATCAGCCATCCTCTTCCTCTTTTGTTCTGATGCCTTCACAATCCTATTTTCGATCCTTTAATCCATACTTTAAACTCAGTTGTTTGAAAGAAAACATATGAAAACATCACTAAAATGTGTTCTTCATATAAACATCACCTCAAAAACCATAACCATACTTATTAATTTCACTTTTCATAAAATAACCTAATTACCTTAAACCTACCACACCCTGGGAGGGTGGGAGGGAGAATGCTAGCCTCCTTGTCTTTCATAAAATCACAATTCTCTATGCAGTGAAACCTCTGAGAATCAACATTTTATGGCAAGACAGGAGGCTAGCATTATGCATGTTCAAAGCTTTGCAACACCTTGTTTGAAACATGCTCTACTGGTCTCAAATAAAACTTCGAAACACTCCTGCATTACTCCAATCAGCCACCTTTAAAATCTCTTCCAATCTTCTACCATACAAAAAGCATTGCTAACCATAGCACCTTTTACAGTATGTGCCATGAATTTAGTAAAATTCACTTCTGCCTCTTTCATGACCGACTTCACCCATGTTGCTATCATAGCAGATCATACCCATTTGTAAGGTTTTACATAAGAAATCAACAATTGGTCCACAAATTCATATTCTTGCAAACAACGCACAACACATAATTTTGAGTTATCTTCAAACCTATGATAGAAAACGGACTCCAACATTGTTTTAGTCCTTTTCCAAAATTTGAAATGAACTCCCTCTAGCCGATAAAAACGTGTACTTACCTTCAAAGCCTTGACATCTGAAACTCTTTTTATTGAAATTAAACATAATAATGTGGCCAACTTCAAACTAAGCATCTTTACGGTCAGATACTTATTACCTGGCCAATCCTGGAACTACGTTAACACCAAATTCACATCCCACAGTGTTTCATCACTTGGAACTGGAGATCTCTTCAACCGAATACCTTTTATGACCCTACATGTCAAAGGACTTCTGCCAATAGACATGCCATTAACTAAAGAATGCCCTGCAGCAACTGCAGATCCATAGCAATTCACTGTTCTGTATGACAAACCATTTTGAAATAATTAATCCAGAAAATTAGCAACCTTCACTTCATCAACTTCCACATGATCCAAATCCCTTGCCACTCCTTGTAACCACCCCGTCCAAGCACTCCTGTATCTCTTATTTGTTCCTGGAGCTCATGACTCATTGAGCAATTCTGAAGCTGTTCCCGAAAGTTCCAAGAATCTACCAGATCCCCTGATACTCTCCAAACTAGAAGGTTGAGTAAATTCCACTCCATCAATGGATGTTCCACTCCTTCTGCTTCTTTCAGCAACCCCCTACCATTTCCATAATCGTTGGGAACCAAGCCTGAGAAGTTCAAAACGGAGTTACTAAAACTAACTGACATCCCTGCCTTCTCACCTCTAACACTCTCTCTACAATTGCAAAAGGAAGAAACGCATAACCCCTCATTCTCTACCAATTCTGGATAAACGCATTCACTGCCAAAGTACCTGGATCTGGCCTCCAACTGTAATAATTCCTCAACTGATGTGTCAGTCTGGATGCAAACAGATCTATCTCCAACGGACCTAGGCACCTCTGAATCTTGATGAAAAACTCTTCGTCCAATTTCAAGTTATTGTAATCTAGTAAATTTCTGGAATTCAAATCTGCTACCCAGTACTCTTTCCCTGGTAAATATTGGGCCTTCAACCAATCTTGTGCTCTAGGCAAAACTCCCACATTTCCTTCACTAGATCTGCTAATTTCTTTGACCTGCTTCCTCCTAATCTGTTTATGTAAGTCACCGCTGTTACATTGTCCATCTGTAACAAAATAGAAGCTCCCTGAATCTGGGTTTTGAAACTCTGCAAAGCAAAAAATCCTGCCTTCATCTCCAAACAATTGATATGATCCTTTCGTTTTCTCAAACTCCAAACACCACCTGTTTCCTGATTCGAACACAAAGCTCCCCCATCCTAGATTGCTTGCATCTGTTTCCAATACAAGATATGTTTTCAGATCTTGTATTGGAAACAGATGTAAGTTCTCTAAACATCACCCTAACTCCTTCCTTGCCTCTATTGAAATCTTCACCATGTCTCCATACCAAAGCCCTTTTGAAAGTTCCAACACCTTCATTCTCTGGAAGGCCCTGTAATGCAACAGACCTGGAAACACTGCTTGGGTTGATGAAGATAAAAGACCTATCACTCTGGCTATGTCTCTCAATTTGGCTGTCTCCTTCATCAAGACCATTCTCACCTCCTTTATAAACTTCATAATTGTCTTCTCTGGTAACAGAAGTTGAGCCTTGACTGTGTCTATCACAAAGCCCCAAAACTCTAGACTCTGAGTGGGTTTTAAATTGCCTTGTCCATATTTATTATAAAACCTAAAGAAACTAAAAGTTCTTATACCATGTTCAACTTTGACTCTGAGAGTCCTTCCGCATATCCAGAAAGGGAACTGAAGAGTGGATCTGAGGGTAATATATTTATACCTGGTGCCTTCTTTGAAGTAGAAGTTTCTAGAGACTTACCTTTGATGTGCTTGAAGTTTCCTGACCCCCCTGCCCTGACTCAAGGCTGGTTGCATGAACAATGCAGTGGTGACAAGTCCTTTGTGTGAAGCAGGGCACAGCCTATTCAGTTGAAAGTGTATGGCTGTGCCCAGCTCTGCCCCCATCCTGCAAGTGATGGCTCATCCAGGCACACCTAATCCTCTATTGTGTGGCTGCCTGAGAGGAATAAACAAAGTCAAACTGTAACTGCACCCTGTCATGTGACCCAGGAACAGGCTACAGGTAGCAAATATTAAATTACAATTTCTCAGACACCAAACATGAAATCCTTACCTGTTCCCAATCAAACGTTAGCATTTATTATACGTAATAAGGCAACCCAATGTTATCCTACGGGAGAGGTAGGCCTCCCAGTAGTGGAAAACAAATTCAGGAGTTTTTCATTGCCAGGTCTTGTAAAACTTAAAAGTACATGTCCAACCTTTTAATAACAATGCACCCTGCCCTATGGGCTTCCTAGGGCCTACCTTAGGGGTGACTTACATGCAGTAAAAGGGAAGTTTGAGGCTTAGCAAGGGGGTTATATTGCCAAGTCGAATTGGCAGTTTAAAACTGTATTCAAGCTGCGATGGCTGACCTGGAACATTTTTAAGGGGCTACTTAAGTGGAGGGCACAGCAAGTGTTGCAAGCCCACTAGTAGCATTTAATTTACAGGCCCTTAGTATATGGTATACCACTTTACTGGGGACTTATAAGTAAATTAAATATGACAATCAGGTGTAAGCCAATTTTACCATGTTTTAGGGAGTGAGCACAAGCACTTTACCACTGGTTAGCAGAGTCCTAAAGCCAACAACTACGAATCCAGCAAAATAAGAGGGTGAAGGAAAAAGGTTTGGGGTGACCCTGCATAGAGGGCTATGTCCAACACAGAGTTTCTGAAAGTGGTTTGCATAATTATTTATCTCAACAACATGACAGTAACATCACAGGATTAGCATCGTCTGAAGATTCACTAGCAATGTGCAGGCTCCCTCCTACTTTAAATAACCTTGCCAATAAGTCAAACATGATTCCTGCTCAACAAATTACATTTCTAGGGTTCAGGATGGAGTCAATGTTGGCAACCTTTCAGCTTCCCCCTCAAAGATCAGTTCAATAAAGAAAGAACTGAAGGGGGCCTCCCTCATCAGTGATTTTCACTGAAACAAATGTCATGGACTGCAACTCTATTGACCTCCTCTAGAATCCGATGCCAAGTGTCAAGCTTGGGGAACTAGATGTGGCAACATTTCCAGCAGTGGTAAAATGGTCAGAAGATGACCTGTAGTTACCTATACATTGTATGGAGCTTCTGGCAGGATCCTTTCCATGAGATGCTTGACTTGAGACCAAAAGAGCTTTTGTGTCCTGTTAAAGGTGGACATTGCAGCAGTCCAATATATCAACTGAATGGGGCTGTAAGAAATTGGGTTGGTGGTTGACTGGGGTGTGAGCCCTGGTCAAGCAGCAACCACAATCTTTTTCAGGGTGAGGTACAAGCCGACCCCAAATTAACCTGTACTCAACCTTCTGGTTGCTCGGTACAGAGCAGCCTGGCTTAACTTAGAGGCAATGTATAGCAACACTTCAAGCAGTACCACAAAGACACCCCAAAGGATCCCACAGCAGTTTAAAAAAATAGAGCAGAATTTATTAAATAATACCAAACCAAACGACAAATTTCCATTCAGTAGAACTGGAGTTATGAATTTTTTAAGCATTAAGTGTAAAATTGTTACAAAAAGCACTAAGCGCCAACCACAGCTATCTGGTTGCACTGATTAAAGTCACACTTTCAGGCTGACCGCAATGCAGCGCAGGTTGGTTACAGTCACCAGGTTTTTCCAGCTGATGTTTACCTTCTCAAATCTGTGCCAAGAGTCCCGTTTCTGATGGAGGGGGCTGCGAGGAGCAGGGAGAGCATTGCAGGCGGCTGCTGTAGTAGCGAGAAGAGCATGCCAGGAGTCACGGGCGGGCTTTGCCGGAGCTTTGCGTTGGTGGTCCCCCACTAGCGGTCAATGCTGTAGTGTGAAGCGGCAGCTGCCGGAGCTTCACATTGAATCAGTTTGGAGGTGGTGAGGTCTCAATGTGAATGGGCCCGTTTGAGGCCCGAAGAGCCCAAAAGGTTGAATACAGCTCCCTGAGCCACACCAAGGGTCCAGGACCTGAGGGGCAGCACTTGGGGGCCAGGAACTCACTTCAGATGGGTGCAGGGTCTGGTGCATGATGTTGGGGAGCCTTTTTCATCCATGAGGCTCAGATCAGGAGGCCAACAGATTAGCCCTTGGAGTCACTCTGGTGTCCTGGTTTCAAGGGTGAAGTTGCAGGTCCATTTGTCTTCTCACCCAGGCAAGAGGGCAGCAGGTCAGCACAGCAAGGCAGTAGTTCCTTCAGAGCAGCAGAATGGCAATCCATTCAGCAGCACAGCAGTCCTTCTTCCTGGCAGAGTGTCCACAGGTCCAGAAGTGTACTGCAGAGGTTGTGTCTGAGGTCAAGTATTTATACCAGGTTGTGCCTTTGAAGTGGTGAGAAGCTTCTTGAGTCATGCCTTTTGAAGTGCACAGGGGCCTTCCTGGCCCTGGCACCAAACTAACTACAGGGGGCATGCAGCCCATTGTGTGGGCACAGCCTATTTGAGGGTAAGTGGGGCTGGGCTCAGCTTCTCCCTCTCATCCTGCCAGTGATGGCTCATCCAGTCACACCTAAGCTCCCCATTGTGTTTGGCTGTCTGGGAGATATACACAAAGCCCAACTGTCAACTACCCTCAGTGATGTGACCCAGAGACAGGCTTTAGGCACCAAATGGCTAGAGTAAGAAAATGCCAACTTTCTAAAAGTGGCCTTTTCAGAATTATAATTTAAAATCTGACAGCACCATAAGTTAGGATTTTTCATTATGATTCCAGGGACACCATACATGAACTGCTTACCTGTTCCCATTTGGAAATTACACTTATAAAATATAATACGGTAACTCCAATGTTATCATATGGGAGAGGTAGTTCTTACGGTAGTGAAAAACGAATTTAAGAGTTTTTCACTTCTATGACATGTAAAAATTAAAAACAAATGTCGTACCTTTTAAAAACATTGCACCCAATATATGTGTGTAATAAATATTCACAAATGTAAAATGTTCAACATGTGATAAAACAATGCATTAAAAATGAAGAAAAAGCTCTTCTGGGGAAATACCTGCTCATCGCAATACCTATTTAGTTTATACTCCCAGGGCCCTTACACAGCACCCCTACAGGGCCTGGTGCACCCGGGGACCCCCTATTCAGTCTAAGGCCTATGAATATCTCTGAGATATCTATATATTATAATAGCAACAACATCCTGTTTTCATTTTCCCTAATCACAGTAAGTAAGGAATGTAATGCTATTACTGATCTTAGACTAATAAAAAAAAACTCTTTGTAGATGAAATTAACGTGAAGCTGTTTTTCTAGTGCTACACTGCCAGTTTCAGATGGATAAAGCAGTTCAGATTGAATACCCGTTTATGTAGTGCTTAGAAGCGTATGGAGATGGGTCCAGATTTAATAATAACTCAGCACCAAGATTAATGTGAGCTGTAAGTGTGCTGTCAGTTATTCAGTCAAGGTATGTTGTCTTTCAGTGTATGCTATGTTTGCTATGTTTCCGGGCATAGACCTTTCATTAGCCTTCAAGGACCAAAGTCTCTGACACTGCACAGTTGTGACATCCCAGCCATTTTCTTCTTCTTTGTCCCTGATGTTACCCTATTTGCTTGTTTGTAGGTAACCATTTGAGGGGACCTTGATCTTGAGAGACCAACCCAAACTGCAAAATGGTGCTCCCCCATGTCCACCCCTTTTGGTGCACCCTGAGAGGGGAAACACTCCATTGGTCTTCATGCCCACAGTCCTAATGAGGGTAACCCCTTATGGGCCCCATTTGCTGAATCCTTGAATAGTGGTAGCTGATTATCCTTTTGGAGTGCCTAGATGCACCCCAAAATATTGCCATCTGACTTCCACATTAAACTGAAATCCTGAGGATTGAGGCAGATGATGACCCTTTTTGTTTATTTTTTCTAAATGAGTGTAATTTTTGCAAACATTCTGCATGCCGGCCCATTATATACATAGTAACTAATGTGTATGGTAAATGTTTCTTAAACATTACTGGTGCACCTGTTATTAGTGTTGCCTGATTATGAACATTTATTTCATAGTAAAAATGAAGCTTGCAAGTTGAAGGTGAGTGCTGCCCACAAGAAAACAATCAAATCCCACAGTTATTCTTCACCAATTATTCTTTGTCTTAGTGCGTGTGTGGAGGAAATTCACATATTTTCCTGCTAGAGCAGAAGCCAGGGTCCCTGCATTTAAGCGGGGCCCATGCAATGCATTCTTGGAAGACAACTTGTCCAGACATCTCATTCAGAAGGGAAAGACTGACCTGCCTGGTTGGAATATCTGCAAGGATGGACTGGGCATGGATTGGAATTGGACATCTGCCCAATTGCCTGACTTTGGAAATATAAGATGGAGCTGCCCTCCAGATTGCAGATACTCTTTTGGATTTGGGCCTATTGGACCCTGTTGTGTGTTTTATCCAGGTGCACATCTGCAGGCTTCCCTCTTTCCCATAGCTAGGACTAAGCTTGAGGCCCCTTTGAAGCTCTGATGGTTTGCCCTATGACTCTTCCTACCATTCCTGCATGGAGGCCTCTAGCCAGCCGAAAGAAACCAGATCCAAATCCTGGAAGCCTGCTCTGACCGCTCCATAAGTTCAGAGGGAGGCTGCTTAAAATGACCTCAATGACAGCTGGTGTTTGTAAACATCTGCTGATGTCCTCACACCCCTCATCAGAGATAGAAGTTGCTCTCTTGACTTGCATAGTCCAAGTATCCAGCATCCAGTTGGCTCACCAACTAACCAGTTGAAGCTTGTGGCTTTGCGCCCTTCATTGTGGGTCATGAAAAGCTGCCCCTTTTGTGCAGTAAATGAATAGAAGTACTCTGAGACACTGTGCTATTCCTTTGCAGCTGTCTGGTATACTCTGGTGTTCATTGCTGTTGCTTTTGAGTCTTCTTTGTGCCGTTTACATGTTCATGAGCCTCTACGCCAAATAGATCTCCCTCTACTGCAGCACCCTGTGGTGTAACTGAGCCTACTTCGCATGCAGTAGCCACTTGCCTTACAAACCCCGTGTGACTGCATTGCCCTTTCTATCCTGCATTGTATTGCTTCTGTATTTACTCTTTCCAGATGTATTCCAAGTTTGGCAAACTTTAGAGTTTCATGAACATTTCTTAGAAAATATACGTGGACCCATAGGCCGTGGGTTCATTCCTGGATAGTGCTCTTCCATCTGCCTTATCGGATTCCCATTATAACATGAGACACAAAGATCACTGGTTTCAGTGCGTCATAACCGATTTACATTTACGTTATCATTCTTTTGAGTACTTTTCATTTTTCATTGTTTATAGTGTAAATATTTTAATATATAATCAACTAGTCTTGAAAGTGATGTGTATTTGCAAACTTGGCTGGACGCTCAGACAGCTCCAGTGGTTGAATAGTGGTTGCATTGTATTGTATTGATCCAGCGCGATATTAGCAAACTGCATTCATACACCATATTCTCACTAGGGCCCATACATTCACACTACACTAATACTTACGCTGGGTGTCAGATATACTCTTATATCAAAATTCCTGCTACCAATTACCTTCTGATTGAAGAGTAATAACTTACCGATGGATCCTTTGCTTAATTGGGAAATTTAAAATGAGTGACATTCACTATAATACATAATTCTGAAATAATCACAGAGTCAGGAAGTTTTAAAATGTTTATCTAAAGTTTTAGCAGAGTAAAATACAGAAAAAGACACGGTATTTGATCAGAATACCCGTAGGAAAGCATAGAATGATTTTTGCTAATCAATGACGGTGTTTAAGGAAAAGAGGAGATAGGAACAGCAGCGCAACTAAAGGTTGCATATATTTACCTAAATGCGAGAACCAAACCCTTAGCCAAGGAGTTTGAAAAGATAGGACCCTGGAAGGATGAAGAGCAAGGACCTCCTTCAGGATCAGGATAGGACTGGTGACCTCTCTACAACGACGCTGCGCCGTTCCCCTCTCTGGCACTCGACTTCTCCTCGATTCTTCCCTCTAATGGACTCCGCCGCCCCCTCCTCAGGACCTCTTCGGGATAGGGATTCAGTCAGCAACCGAACAGCTGGGCAGCCTGGAGCTCTTCTGTATGTTCTCTCTTCTCTGGAATCTAGCTCTGACTAATTTACTAATGCTATATTCTATTATACCCTTCTACGCCCTTGTACCTCCCCTAAATGTTGCTAAAATATGGGACCACTACTTCTGATTGGACAGGGACCGGAGGTGGATTCTCGCACTATGACAAATTTGGCTTAAATTGTGTAGCCTATTGTATTTGCGTTCCCACCCTTCAAATTTATACATTCGCTTTATTTCCCACCCGTCTCATGACAAATGTACACCAATTTTCATAGACAATGTATCTATAAACAACAGGAAATGCAGTAGTTATAACATCTTTGGTTATCAGGTCACGGCCTTGTGAGACGTCCAAGTTGACTTCATTTGGCAGTCGTTCAGGACGCATGCGCAGAACCTTCTGCTTCTCGAGTTTCAAGTCACCAACCCAGGCCCAAGATTACGAATTACTAAAAGTGCAAGAAGGAAATATTAATATCAAAAATAAAACGTTTCACTGTATTCCCACTTATCTTATTTCTAATCCCATTTAATTATAAAATCCTATCCTGCATTAATTGCGTTAAGAAATGACAATTTAATAATGACACGAGAGCAAGCTTAAGCATGTGAGAACATTGAACAGCCATTTTAATGCACACTGCGCAGAAGCAGAAATTCCCACCAAGCAAAGAAAGACGTCACACCATGTGATCAGGTTGTGACATGCGCAGTTAAAATCCCGCGCTTAAGCGGCCATTTTAGACTAGGAACAAGCGTTATTTGTTAGAAAAACACATAGGCAAGCGTCCTAACTATTCATGTAGTGTGTGCAAATATTAATACAGACAATACAAGTTTTAATATTAATACAATGAGAAAGATTGCATCCGAGCAAGTTTCATTTGCGAAACCTTGCTCCATCAATCCCCTCTCTGATGGCGTTTCTGAGCCATCAAAAAGTACCCTCAATCAGATGCCAACTTCTAGCAAATCACTTCATTCTCATTTTCATTTTTAGCTTTTCTACTTTTACAATCTCCCTTCATCTTTTTGTATAATTCACTTTTCCATTCTTCTAGTTCAATCTCGTCCCTTTTTCTCTTCTTCCCTTTTTCTGTCACTTTATACGTTCCATTCTTTCTACAGCATTTACACCAAAATATTATTGTCAGAACTATTATTGCTATCCCTGCTAAGGGAATTAGTATTTGACCTATAAGTCCTCTACCTATATTAGAAAACCAGGTTCCGATTGACGATATACTATTTGTCAATCTTTCCCATACACTATCAACTTCCAGTGGTTTAAGTTCTTGCTCAAGTTTAGTTATATTCTTAATATACGTCCCAATTTCTGCACTCTTATCAGGAATATAAGTGCAACAGTGTTTTGTTTTCAATACTTTACAGACTCCGCCCTCTTTTGCCAATATTATGTCAAGAGCAAGTCGATTTTGCATCACCATGGATCTAATCGCAACCATTTCCGCATTAATCATTAGAAACCCTCCAGCAGTATTAGTTGATAAACGATCAACTACTGTAGACAATTTACATATCTTCCTTGAGTTCAGAATTATTCCCACTGAAGGTATCAATGCACCAAATATATCACCTATTATTTCTGAAAAACTAGCTCTTTTATTACGTGTTAATTCACCATTGTTTTCATTGCTTCCAGTGTTTCTTTTTACGTGGTATATTTTCGGAAAAACTATTCCAAAGTAACAACTTCCATACCACCGTGCAGGAAGCCTAAAGTAAGCCTTATTCCCGCAGACATAATAGATTCCAGGAAAAACTGAATCTGTTCCTCCTTTAAGTCCCCAACCTCCCAATATTAAAAAATTGTGTTCACAATCACTGGTACCGATGAAAACATTGTTATAGTCAGTTTTTAACCTATGAAGACAAATTTTCCCCTTCTTTTCGAAATCCAGAGCCATAGCAGCTTGATCTTTGCCAGGTGTGTAACTTCCTTCTTTCTCCGCCCAAGGTGGTAAATGAGCCTTATGCTCTGTAGCTTTCTTTTGAAAATCTTGTCTTCTATCTTCTACTAAATTCAAAAATATTTTCTCTTCTTCTAATAAAGAACATGTTAGATTGTGTCTACGTGCATGTGTTAAGTCTATTGATTTCATTGTTAAGAAAAATTCTCCCATAAACTGTGCATCTAAGGCGCTAAGCACTGGGTTCATGCTCTTGCGAATAGGAATTTCAGAAAATACAACATCTATATTGGAATAGTAATATTGTAATCTACCTGTACTATAAAATAAACTTGTTAATACGCTACATGAAATGCCATATGTCAATGGTAAATGATGGTATGTTAATCCTTCTGCTACTGATTCAGGTAATTTCATACAGACATAACAATTACTAACTTCCATGGTGTCTACATACTGAAATAATAACTTCGTGAAAACATTTAAACTAGTGTCGTTATCAGCTATCACATGATGAATTCCTTCATCGTCTTCTGCCATTAGTTCTACCCTATTTCCCTTCATGTTTGCTGTCCTCCCTATAGTTTCATTATTGTTCTTTTTATCTATTATCATCAGGTAAGGAACTGCTACAATCAGGACTAACCATACTATAAGCACCAATACTAGACTACATATGCAAATTGCACAGCATCTTCTACAACATTTTCTCTTTGGTCTCCCAGTATCTCTCTCATCAGGCATTTTCCGACAAGGAAGATTGCTCTTCTTATCTCTATTCCTTTTCTTCAGTGGATTCTTTTGTTTAGTCAGGGTGGTCTTGTTTCTTCTTCGTAAGTTAGTTCTGCACTTGTTCCTTCACCACCACTGTCACTTGATTCTGAGCTTTCAAAGTCTTCAAGAACTATATACGTCCAATCAGGACCCTTGAATTTGTTGTTCACAAGTCTTAATCTTTTACTTCTTCTCTTCCCAGACTTTTTCTCTTGATCTGTTTGACTTGTTACTTCAGGTACTTGATCTGGACCTTCACTTCTTGTTTTTATGTGGCACTTTACTCTTTTAATGAAACTTGGCCAATGATCTCCTTTTCTTTGTTTTTCTACTTGTACTGTTTCTTTATTTTCGTCTTTAGATATCTTTTTATTTTCACTGTTTGGCACTGTCTTGTTTTCTGTATTCTTTGATTTATCTGATTGTTCTTTTTCTGGTCTTATTGGTTTCTCATTTGCAGCTCCCCTGTGAGTTTCCAATAATTCACTTTGTTCTGTATTTACTTCTTTATGTCCAATTTTCTCAGTCTCTATTTCTTCTGTATTTTCTTCTTGACCTAACTGCTTCTGATCAGGGCTTATTGCACTGTGTACTTCTGCAGCCTGACCTGCTTCTTCTAAACCTGTCTCTCCCTGTTCAAATTCTATTAATTCTTCACCGCTTTCAATCCAGTTTTCTTTCCCTACCTGATTTGGTTCAGGGTCGTTTACTAGCTTGTCTTCTTGATCCTGAACCCCTTCTTCTTCACCTATCAGATCTTCTTCAATTGCTTTTAATTTTCTTTGACTTCTTGTTCGGTGGAAAACCTCAGGAATTTCGACCACTGGTATCCAATCCTGACTTGTGCTCGGTTGTTCTCCGTCAGCCTCTCTTGAACCTCGAGCCTGAGATTCTTCAGCTTGGCAACCTTCAGCTTCTTCAGTGATTGGTGTCGTCTGAGTGTTTTCTTCTTCTGGGTCTGGTACTCTCTTGGTGTGACTTACGTGAATCCAGTTCGGAAATCCGGCACACTTCACTGCTGTGTTTGTGGTCAATATGATTTGACAAGGTCTGCTCCACCTGGGTGATAGACACGTTTCTCTGGTGTGATTCTTCACTACCACCCAATCACCAGGATTCAGATCATGCTCTAGTTCAGGCTGTCTGGAAACTGCGTCTTCTCCAACCTGGTGAGAGACAGAACGCACTAGGTCAGCCAATCCTTTACAGTAGTCCAACACCATATCATCAGAAATATTCACCAGTCTATTTGTGGGAACATGTGTTTGTCTCATCGCTCTTCCCATCATAATTTCATGGGGGCTCAAACCTGTTGTTCGATCAGGTATACTTCTGAGTCCCATCAGAACGAGTGGCAATGCATCAGGCCACTCCAAGGATGTTGATGCACACATTTTTCCCAATCTTGACTTTATGGTGCCATTCAATTGTTCAACCACTCCAGAAGCCTCTGGACGATATGCACAATGCAGTTTCTGTTTTATTTGAAATGCTTCACAGATTATCAGGATCACTTCGTTGTTAAAATGTTTTCCTCTATCTGATTCCAAAGATACTGGGAAACCAAACCTAGGTATGAGTTCTCTTAGTAACAGCTTGGCAACTGTAATGCTGTCATTTCTCCTAGTTGGATATGCCTCCACCCACTTTGAAAACAGACACACTATGACTAGTACGTATTTCAACCCTCTGCATAGTGGTAACTGTATGAAATCAAACTGTAATCTTATGAATGGACCCTCTGCCTTCCCAATCTTCCCAAATCCTATTATTGTTTTCCTGCCTGTGTTGTGCATTTGGCAAATTAGACATCTCTGGCAAAGACTTTCTGTAACAGCTCTGAATTTGGGATTGTACCAATTTTGTCTGAATAGTCTAATCATTGCATCTCTCCCTATGTGTGTGTCTCCATGATACATTCTGGCCATTTGAGAGAGTAAACAATCTGGCATGACTGGTCTGCCATCTGTACTGACCCATACTTCATCCTCTCTTCTTTGAGAACAACCCGTTTTAATCCATAATTTTCTTTCAACCTCATCCACTTCATCTTGTAATCTTTTCACTTCGTTCCATGTTTCAGGTGGCATAAATAGCATAAGTTGGCAGCTGATTCCCATTCTTTCCACCCTCTTATTCACTGATGTTCTGGTTTTGGCACAATATTGAGCCACCAGATCTGCATATCTGTTGCCAACTACCACCCAGTCATCTCCTGACTGATGTGCGGCACATTTCACCACAGCCAATTCTTTTGGTGATTGTATTGCTTCTAGCAATTCTTTTACAAATTGTCCATTTTTAATGGGGGATCCTGAAGAAGTCATGAAATCCCTCTGCATCCACAATTGGCCAAAATCGTGCACAACCCCATAACCATATTGACTATCCGTGAATATGGTTATTTTCTGATTTCTCCCAATTTTGCATGCTTTTATCAGTGCAATCAATTCAGCTACTTGTGCAGATTTTACCCCTGGTAAATAGGATGCTTCGACTATTCCAGTTAATTCACATACTGCATAGGCAGCTGTTAGCTTACCATCTTCATGTCTCTGGCAAGAGCCATCAACAAACAGTTCTTTATCTGCCTTTTTAAGAGGCTGTTCCTCTATATCTGGGCGAGGTTTTGTGCATAGTTCTGTAATCTGTACACAATCATGTTCATCTTCTTCATCATCTTTATTTGTCTCGTGGTATGGATCTGGTAGTAAGCTTGCTGGATTTATTATTGTACATCTTACCATGGTCACATTTTCAGCACCCATTATTATTCTCTCATACTTAGTCAGCCGACTAGGAGTGAGATGCTGGGTTCGTGTTCTGGTCAACAGAATCACAACTGCATGTGGAACATATACTTTTACAGGATGTCCCATCACAATTGATTCACTTTGTTCGATGCTCAAACATGTTGCTGCTACTGCTTTCAAACATCCTGGCAACGCAGATGCTACAGGGTCTAGCGTAGCAGAAAAATATGCTATAGGACGTCTGTCCAGACCATGTCTTTGAGTTAAAACTGAAAGTGCACAATTTTCTCTTTCATGACAGAATAATGCAAATTCTCTTTTATAATCTGGCATGCCTAAGGCAGGTGCTGAACAAAGGGAGTTTCTCAATTTTACAAAGGCTTCTACACTTTCATCTCCCCACTCAACAGGATCTTTTTCTTTCTTTTTGGTCATGTTAATCAAGGGCTTAGCCAACATAGAAAATCCTGGTATCCATTGTCGACAGTAACCTACTATTCCTAAGAACATTCTTACTTGTCTTTGCGTTACTGGCATTTGCATTCTTTTTATTAATGCTACTCTTTCAGAGGTTACTCTTCTTTTTCCCCTCTCAATTTGATGTCCCAGGTATTTAACAGTTGTTGTACAAAACTGTAATTTCTCAGGTGAAACTTTATGTCCTTCTTCTGCCAAAAGATTCAAGAGTGCTATAGTATCAACAACACAGTCCTCTCTGGTGTTCGATGCCACCAATAAGTCGTCGATATATTGGACTAAGACTGAACTTCCTGGCATCACTAGTTTTTCAAGGCACTTTTTCAATATCTGATTAAAAATGGAAGGACTTTCTGTGTACCCCTGAGGAACACGATTCCATACATAGACTTTGTTTTCGAATTTAAATGAGAAAAGATACTGACTGTCTGGGTGTAACGGAATTGAAAAGAAGGCTTGACACAGGTCTATAACTGTAAACCATCCAGCATTCCAAGGAATCTGGTATAAGATTACTGCAGGATTTGGCACTATAGGACAACATGGTTCTACAATTTTGTTGATTTTCCTCAGATCTTGCACGATCCTATATTTTCCACTAGGTTTCTTTAGTCCCATGATTGGTGAGTTACATGGGCTACTCATCACTTCTCTCAGTATGTTTTGTTTGACCATCCTATTGATTTCTTCAATGACACCTGCTTTTACTTCTGCACTCATTTTATACTGTTTAGTATTCGGAAAAATCGCCCCTTCTTTTACAGTTACTTGGACTGGATCTATTTTAGCCATGAGTCCTACTTCTTTTCCAGTGAAATCCCATACTATGGGGTTTACTGTATCTTTTAATTCTTCCGGCAATTCATCTTTTGTTATCAATGAAAACATTTCATCTACTTCTGTTCCTTGTTTTGCAACCATAATTTTATATACATGATCTTCATCTGGTGTCTGTACTGCCACACCATCCGGCGTGCAGAAAATGGTGCAATTCATTTTGCACAACAAGTCCCTACCTAGCAAGTTTACTGGACTGGAATCGCATACTACAAATTGATGCATTTCTTTGAAATTTCCAATTTTAACCTCCATTGGTTCGGTAAGTGGTGTTCTAATTCTTTGGTTAGCAACTCCTACAACTTGAATATCTTCACCAGAGAGAGGAAGGTTTGGGACATCTACTGTTCTCACAGTAGACCTGGTAGCACCAGTATCCAAAAGAAAAGTAATATCATTACCTCTCACTTTTCCTTCAACATATGGACCTGATTGATCTACCTGCAGGGATGCGCCAAGTACGCATTCCTTCTCCCCCTCTCCTAGGCACCGTCATGCGTCGAACCCGCAAAAATCATCCTGCAAAAGAAATTGTGAGGTCATATAATCATTCTTACCACTTCCCCCTGAGTATCCGATGTCTGTACCGTGCTTTGCTCTGCTTACATTACCCTGAACAGGTGGAGATGGTAACTGACTCTGAGGATTTACCCCCTGCTGTGAGTCATTCTGCGTCTGTGAATTTAAATTTTGATTTGGGCCATTATTATTTCGAATCTTTTTACACTCGTCCTTCCAATGCCCCAATTTTCCGCATCCATGACAAGGAAATTTCTTTTTAGCTTCTTCTCTGCTCATTCGTCCTTTCATTCTTCCACCATTTCCAGAATCACCATTCGTTCCAGTGTCTTTTCCCTGAGTCTCATTAGGATTATCTAAATTAATTCCCTGTTTTTCAGCCATCTTCACCTGTGCCCACATTACCTTTTCCTGTAATTTCTTATGCCTATCCTCAATATCATCCCCACAATATTTTGCATATTTCAGAATTTCATCGATTGGTTTCCCTTGCCAACAAAGCATATGCTGCTTAATCATTTGGCAAATCTCGGGCTTTAAACCATACACAAACCGGTATACAAACTGACTCATGTTTTTGTCTCCAATGTCCTCAAATCCACTGTACTGTTTGAACACCTGCAAGAGGCGCTCATAATACGAATGAACTGTTTCACTGGCTTCTTGGGTAGTTCGATCTATTTTTACCCAATCTGTTTCTTTCGGTGGTATTTTCCCTTTCAGGTATGTTATCACCTGCTGGTACTTTTTCATCACGTCATTTGACGGGGCACCTGTCTTTGGATCTCTGGGAAACTCATCACTCGGCCAATCGACTGTGATCTTACAATCTGTCCATAAATCTGCAGGTACCACTATGTCAAACAGACCATCCAAATCCTTCAACAATACTTTTGACACTTTTACAAACCTTTCAACCTGTTTGTACCATTCAATTGGTTTTTCTCTTAATTTTGGGAAATCATTTGTAAATGATAAAATATCCTGTCTACTCCATGGGACATGTACATACCCTCCTCCTGCAACTTCTCGCATCGGGTACATTTTGTCAGCTTTTTCTGTTTCTTTCATCACATATTCAGAAGCCGTTCGACTTGAGCGAGCTTCTTCCTTTTTCTTTGCCCACCTAGTTCTCCACTTATCTAGGTCTCCCCATTTTTGCAAAACTAACATTAATTCTCGTATTTGCAATCTTCTTCCAGAAGCATTCATATTTTCTAAATCTTTGTCTGAAAATTCTGCTCTATAAGGTTTCTGTAGTACTTTTGATCTCCCTATTTCGATTCCCATTTGTAGGGCTAGATTGGACAATTTTTCATGAAATAACCTTACATTTCTGGTGATACTCCTGCATAGGAACAGCAATTCTTCTTCATCATAAGTGTTTAAGCGCTCTACTCCTATATTTCCTGCTATCATTTCTTCTAACTCTGCCTTTAATTTCTGAATGTCTAGTAATTTTGGAGGTGTGCACAATTTATCTGATCCTTGTACCCACCTTTCTAAATCTTCAGGTGTTACTATGGTGGCACTCTTTGCCCCTGATGAAGTTATTAAACTTACATCTTTTGAACGCTCAGGTATTTCTTTTCTTGGAGTACCCTTTACTGGACCTCTGACAGGTAAATCCATGAGAGATATTGTGGAATCACAATCACTAAAATGATCTTCAATTATAACTGGAGCTTCAAGTTTTTGAAAATTTTCGGGAGTATTCATAGGAGAAGATACGGGTATCAGAGGAGGACAATTTCCTTGTGTACCATATAATGGCACTACTGGACCAATTGTTACAGGAATAGTCAATGAATCAGGATGTGTTTTTATCTGGGATATCTTCCGTACTAATTCTGCTCTGGTCTTTTCTAATGCTTCCTTTTCTTTCTCATGAAGTATTCTATTCGGGGTGAATTCATGTAGTACCTGAGGTACCATTGGTGTTTGTGGTGGGGCACTAGGAGGAATTCCACTTGACCCTTCCTGATACGGTGGAGGA
Source organism: Calotriton arnoldi (assembly GCA_963921515.1). NCBI lineage: Eukaryota > Metazoa > Chordata > Amphibia > Caudata > Salamandridae > Calotriton > Calotriton arnoldi. The sequence goes on along the minus strand of CAWUFW010002812.1, from coordinate 1,870,766 downwards.
TTCCTCAATATTTCTTCCATAAACTCATCTTCTGAGTCTTCATGTCTCATTAAATGTTTAGTCTTTTCTGTACACTTGCCTCCTGATTTTTCTCCTTCTGTGAATAGTGGATATAATCCCTCAACAAGCATTGCCCTTCTCCATTGCTTCATCTGACCTTCCCTATTTTCCCGTAAATATCTGGGGAAAAATCCTGGATACCTCCCATTACTTCGAGATCGATCACGCTCAAATGCTTCAGTTTCCCACTCCTCTAAAGCTTCGTATTGAGTTAATCTTGGTCTAGGTTCTAAATCATTCATCCTTTGTCTCAAATTTTGAAGAATTCGCCCATTGAATGTGCCATTTTCAGGAAATTCTAATATTCCGTCATTTTTGGTATATTCTCTCCAATTTTCTATCCATACACAAGTATGATAACCTCTCTCCATCATCATATATGATGCGGGCGTTTTGGCTGGGGGAATAATAATTCCCTCCCTAGTCTTGATTGGTTTGTCCTTTTTGAAATAATTCTTGATCTTTTGTAAAACTGACATCTTTTTCTTTTCTCCGTACATCTTAGGCAAGTACCGATGTATAAAATTATATTCTGCAAACCCTAGAAATCTCCTATCTGGACGATTCCCTGTTAAAGTCGGATCGCGTTTTAACATGCAATCCTTATCCACTTAGAATTTTGCTTCTAAACTCTCAACCAATCAAACCTTTGCTAACTTCTAATTTTAAGCCAATCCTTGCGCGGCCTTTTTGGTGACGTTTCTCTGTCAACCCCTCCTTTACAATCGGCTCTTTTCTGTTTCCCACGCTGGTTCAACCAATCCCAGTGCGGCACCTATGACATCAGTACTATTCCTGACTACTGACCCCTCCTTTACAAGGGTTTTCCCACGCCCGCGGATCCAACCAATCCCAGCGCGGCGTTGTGTGACGTCAGCTCCCTCTCCGGCAACCGACCCTTCCTTTACAAAATTCTTACGCAAAGCTTATTTTCTCTATATTTCTTAATTTAGATTCAGTAACAACATAAAACATTCGCTATCGTGCCAGTTTCTCTAATTCAGAAAGATAGTTTCTCTTACACCCTTAGTAAAACCTTTCCGTTTACTAAAACATACACTACGAGTAAAACCCTTCCGTTTACTCTTCACACAAGCTTCTGAAATACCTGTTACTTCTTCAATGTTACCCTTTCTAGGTGATATAACATCAAATTTTCACCAGTATATTTCTTCCACTATTTCTTATACGCATAGAATCCCTAACAAGTGCTGATAGTCCTGCTTAACTATTCAGTACTATTTCTGCCTGACAGATAACCTCACTGCAGTATGGCTTCTACCTGCCACCCACTATTCTTTTCCCCGGGGTATTCTGGACAACATAAAACAATACTCAAAAATAACGGGTATTAGTTCATAAAAATGCTAAATAAAATTCTCATTACCCAATTAACAAAGAGTAACACAAACCGTCCTCTGCTTACCAGAAAACTGGTTCCAGCGCGATATTAGCAAACTGCATTCATACACCATATTCTCACTAGGGCCCATACATTCACACTACACTAATACTTACGCTGGGTGTCAGATATACTCTTATATCAAAATTCCTGCTACCAATTACCTTCTGATTGAAGAGTAATAACTTACCGATGGATCCTTTGCTTAATTGGGAAATTTAAAATGAGTGACATTCACTATAATACATAATTCTGAAATAATCACAGAGTCAGGAAGTTTTAAAATGTTTATCTAAAGTTTTAGCAGAGTAAAATACAGAAAAAGACACGGTATTTGATCAGAATACCCGTAGGAAAGCATAGAATGATTTTTGCTAATCAATGACGGTGTTTAAGGAAAAGAGGAGATAGGAACAGCAGCGCAACTAAAGGTTGCATATATTTACCTAAATGCGAGAACCAAACCCTTAGCCAAGGAGTTTGAAAAGATAGGACCCTGGAAGGATGAAGAGCAAGGACCTCCTTCAGGATCAGGATAGGACTGGTGACCTCTCTACAACGACGCCTGCGCCGTTCCCCTCTCTGGCACTCGACTTCTCCTCGATTCTTCCCTCTAATGGACTCCGCCGCCCCTCCTCAGGACCTCTTCGGGATAGGGATTCAGTCAGCAACCGATCAGCTGGGCAGCCTGGAGCTCTTCTGTATGTTCTCTCTTCTCTGGAATCTAGCTCTGACTAATTTACTAATGCTATATTCTATTATACCCTTCTACGCCCTGTACCTCCCCTAAATGTTGCTAAAATATGGGACCACTACTTCTGATTGGACAGGGACCGGAGGTGGATTCTCGCACTATGACAAATTTGGCTTAAATTGTGTAGCCTATTGTAATTGCGTTCCCACCCTTCAAATTTATACATTCGCTTTATTTCCCACCCGTCTCATGACAAATGTACACCAATTTTCATAGACAATGTATCTATAAACAACAGGAAATGCAGTAGTTATAACATCTTTGGTTATCAGGTCACGGCCTTGTGAGACGTCCAAGTTGACTTCATTTGGCAGTCGTTCAGGACGCATGCGCAGAACCTTCTGCTTCTCGAGTTTCAAGTCACCAACCCAGGCCCAAGATTACGAATTACTAAAAGTGCAAGAAGGAAATATTAATATCAAAAATAAAACGTTTCACTGTATTCCCACTTATCTTATTTCTAATCCCATTTAATTATAAAATCCTATCCTGCATTAATTGCGTTAAGAAATGACAATTTAATAATGACACGAGAGCAAGCTTAAGCATGTGAGAACATTGAACAGCCATTTTAATGCACACTGCGCAGAAGCAGAAATTCCCACCAAGCAAAGAAAGACGTCACACCATGTGATCAGGTTGTGACATGCGCAGTTAAAATCCCGCGCTTAAGCGGCCATTTTAGACTAGGAACAAGCGTTATTTGTTAGAAAAACACATAGGCAAGCGTCCTAACTATTCATGTAGTGTGTGCAAATATTAATACAGACAATACAAGTTTTAATATTAATACAATGAGAAAGATTGCATCCGAGCAAGTTTCATTTGCGAAACCTTGCTCCATCAGTATCTAGACCTGCCCCGCATACCTTCATTCTGTTTGTCCTTAATTGTCCACATCTATCCGGAGAGACAATATTTTAGTAAGGTGCACTTTCGGCTGCATAGCTTGGGTTCAGGGCTTGGGCCCTCATTCTTGGTGCGCAGAAGACTCCGCACCCGGAAGTCACAGAGGGCCTGATTGCAAATTGAGGCGTTATTTATCGTCCCTGATAAATAACAATACTACTGGGTACGTTATTTATCGGGTGCGATAAATAACATCTATTATGAGTTTATGAGGAATAACATGCAGATTTTAGTGTTTAACGCACCAAAATCCGCATGATACAGTAAATACGGTGGGGCATATTGACAAAAGAATGGCGGAGAGGGGCATTAAGCCAAAATATCTAACGCCGCGCTCCACAATCCTGAAAACACAGGGATGCACCGTATTTCCCTAGCGCTGGTGCTGAACTCAGCTGCCTAGCACCAATGCAGGCACCTTGCACCATAGATCAAGGGTGCCTGCGTTGAGGGAATGATTGTTTATGTGCACTAAGGTGTACCTTCCTGCACATAAACAATCCAGAATGGCGATTTGTAACTTCTATGTGTGCTGCATTGTGCAGAACACATAGAAGTTGCAAATCATCATGTTTTAAATGATTGTTTATGGGCAGGAAGGAACACCTTCCTGCACATAAACAATCTTCATGGCGCTTTGCTGTTGCAGCACACATAGAAACAGCAAAAACGAGGAGAAATAAAGCATTTCTCCTCGTTTCGCCATGTTAAGACCAGGTTTTCCCTGGTCTTAATTTTGGTGATGCCTCCTATTTACGCCACCTTTGTAAATAGGGGGCAGCGTCAAAATCAATGGGTGTAGCAGTGGAACACCCACCACAACACCCATTTCCCACCCCTTTCGCACTAAGTATAGCGAGAAAGGGTGCATTATTTACAAGGCGGCGTTAAGCCACTTAACCCCGCCTTGTAAATAAGGCGAAGCCCCTATCGCCACAGGAACGTCGATAAAAGTGACGTTCCTGTGGTGATAGGTGCTTGTAAATATGCCCCCATAAGTTTTCCCCTGTTAAATTCCAGCAGTTTTGACCTGCCTAAATGTAACAAATGTTACGTTATTTAACACAGCCTATTACTGTCAGATGTGTTAAATAAAGCAAACTCGTAATTCCGTCCCATGCATAACCAGGCGTTTATGCACTAGACAGAATTAACTGCCGACCTGTAATCAGGCCGACTGTATTATTTTTATAAGCAGCAGCTGGCCACTCTCTATCTTTAAGACCATACCTATCTCAAACATTAATGCCATTTTCTACCTAGTGAAAGGCACACGTAGACCAAAAGGCTTGTTTCTGCCCCATTTTAGTTGGCTGTTTGCTGTTTATAATGACCCCTCGTCCTCAGCTACTCCCACAGATGGCTTTCGTAAGAAGGATAAAGGTAAACGGCGTTAACAAAGTATATCTAGCCAGGGGTGCACTTATAAGGAGGCATGCGAACATAACAAGAGATACACTTAGCAGAAAGAGAAGAATGAACATGAATGTGACCAAAAGGACACTTAGTAGGACTGCAAACATAAGCAGAAATAGATTTAGGAGTAGGAATTTCGACATGAATCAAGGTACATTAAGTAGGAGGAATCTGGAGATTAACAGATCTGTGCTAGACGGGAGAAACATGAGCAGAGAGACACTTAACTGGAGGAATGTAAAGTTGAGCATTGTAAACTTGAGCAGAGGTGTACTTTTCAGGAGGAAGGTGGATATGAGCAGATGTGCACTAAGGTCATCATTACAAGTAGACCAGTAAATTATCGCCCCTGTGCAAACACCTGTTTGCGTCCCACAATTATAAGTTTTCAGGTGATAAAGTCTAATAAGTGGAATGGGATTACATTTCAGCGGGTTAAAACTGCCAAAAGCTAACAAATAGAAAATGCCCAGTAAACTACCGAAAATGTGTAGTTTGGGGCAGAAAGCGCTGATGTCCACATTAAGTGCCTGATAATGATGACGGTGGAACCGCCACCGACAGCCTGTCAGTAGCGGTCCCACCGCCATCGTAATGATGATTCCCGCACGCCACATTAGGATGGTGGGTGGATGGGTGGCAGTCGGAGAGACCGACCGCTCCGGATCCGACGGGCTTCGTCAGAAGGATCTTGAATCCCTACAATGGTGGCGGTGCTGTAGGGATTATGATGTCCCTCCCTGCCGGCCGTTTCATGACGGTTTACCCACCTTGAAAAGGCTGGTGGAAAGGGACATTGGGGGCCCGTAGCGGGTCCCCCTTCTTCCCTGGCCCTCAGTTCTGGGCATGTGGCAGGCACTGCATGGTGCCTGCCACATAGTGCAGGGATACGTACAGGGTGCATTTTTTGTACTGCGACGTGTGCTGCAGCCACCAGCACCCACCGCAATACAAAGAATACACGGTGCAACCGCCTTGCAGGCGGTCACATCGTAATCCCTACGGCGGGACACTGACGGCTAGTCGGTCGGTCCCGTTCCTGAAGGGATGGTGGTCAGACGGAAGTCCGACTGCCATCCTAATCAGCCCTTAAGTTCCCCATTAGGATGGGGAAAACATGTGATAGGAGTTGTTTATTGGTCTTGATAAATACTGATTCCCAGCTAAGAGCATTTATCAGGAATGATAAATTTGTATACTCCTCTAAGCCCCTCACGATGAGGGTTGTAGTATTAGAAATGTGTACATAAGCAGAGGTACACTCAGCAGCAAGAATGTGCACTTGAGTACAGAATGAGAACATCAGGAATATGAACATAGGTAGTAATACACTCATAATAAAATAAGGAATTTATTTGTAGGTGGATAAACTCAAGTTAAACATGTGGACAGTGGTTTTCCATGCATTTAACATGTTTTTTTTTTTATCTAGAGAAAAGTGGTATTACTGTATGAAAAAGCAATAACAACATTTGTAAGTATGGGAAATACATGGCTATTAGAGTCAGCAAGGAGGTGTTTGCAAACTCTGTGCTTTTAAATTTAGAAAAACAGGTGAAAAGATAGGGGCCTAGTCCAGTGGTGACTGGCATCAACAGGAAGAGCGGGGCTGGGTGGACAGGCGGGCGCTCAAATAAAATAAAAACATTTTTTAAAAAGGGGGCGCGTGCGCAAATATAGACTTCACTTCAAATATTTTTTTTTTAACACATACCTGACAACGGAAGCTCCTGCTCTGGACCTCTTCCTTCTGCAGCCCGACCACCAAGAAACTCCCTTGACCAATCAGGGTGCTTCTCTCACTAGCATGAGAGCACCCTGATTTGAGGGAGAGGCCTGTCTCGGCACTCCACAGTGCTATGGAGGCCTGTAGTTGCTCTAACCCAGCTGTTTTAAGACAGCTGGGTTAGAGGTTTCAAAGTACGCATGTCTGGATGGCCGTCGTAAGACAGCTGGCCAAAAAGACATGCACACTTTGAAAAGTGCAGACACAGCCCACCCTCCTCCCAGTCCCTGCTGCTCTCATTCAGCAGCAGCCCCGCCCCCATTCTGATGCTCATTCAGGATGGGAGGATGTCAGGATGAAAAATAAAATGATAATGATGAAGTGCCATTTTATTTCATATTTTTGGGCTTGGGGGCATCTAAGTGGAGCGACGTTCCTCCGCTCCAACTGAGGAGCCGCCCCTGGCCTAGTCACAAAAAGTTACTTTACATGATCCAAAATGCAATTTACAAACCATAGGTTTAAATCTTATTTTGAATAAACCTAACATTTTAATAAAATGCATTATAATTTATTTTTTTTAAATTAAACTACAGATAAAATAATATATAACTTGCAGCCCAGATTGTGACACTTTCAACACACATTGTACTGTAATCGTATTTTTAATTTAAAATAGATTTTCTTAAAATTCCTGTTGGACTTGGCCCTTTTTGGCAGGTTCACCCCTAAACTTTTTGCCTTGTATGTTAGTAGTTTTAAGTCTCTGGGCACTTTAGCACTGTGGTCCTGTGTAAAGTGCGTGCGCGCTGTGTGCGTGTGTGATGAGACTGGCCTGCCCTCCCATAGGAATGCATTGAGGATGAGTGTGTCAGTGGTAATTCCTGTTATGAGAGGTGCAGCATGGTCAAGTCTAGTATGTGTGAACTCGTGAGAATAAATGCTGCACAATGGTGTGCGCAGATTTATGGTGACTGGTAGAGAAATGCCACTTCTAGAAGTTGGCATTTCTGTGTGCTCTGTGTCTGCCTGCCTGATGTGAATTGCATGTCTGGCTTGTGAGTGACAGGGGCTGGGAGGTGTGTGTGGCTCCAGGAGGGGCAGGGTGAGTCAGCGCAGGGCTGAATGGAGAGATCTCCATGTAGATGGGTGGGAGGAGTTGCACCTGGGACCTGAATAGGGTTGTGCCTTCCCTCTACAATGCTGGCTCCACCTCCTGTGGTGCGTCTGATGTCCCTAGCCTACACTCTGAAAGGAGAGAGGAGCTGAGCAAAACAAAGTGCTCCAAATCCCCCTGATACCAGTTCTGACTGGTATCTCCAAGCCCTGTGCTGTGACACAAAGGGGATTTTGTGTATAAAAGAAGGGGCTGTGACCCCAGAAAAATGTTCAGTTCCTGTGCTGTATTTGTTGCTGATCCTGCAGGCGTGCTGCTGCTGAGGGCCCAGGGGGGGCTGCCTCCCTGGGCCCTGCATGCCCCTTCATTTTTACAGGACCTGTTCTCCCTGAAAGGACTCCCCTGGACTGTTGCCTCTAGCGCCCTGTGAGCGCTGTATTTTTGTTCCTTAAAGAGCGCTTTGCTCTGGGCAGCAGAGAAGGAGCGCGTGGGCTCTGCAGCACTGAAGCTGCGGCTGATTCCGAGGAATCCCGACGTGAGGATTCCCTCGCATTGCGTGGAGAGCGGGTGCCCACCCCGCTTTATATTTTAAATCCAGAGGGAGCCTACCCCTCATTGCTGCGTCTTGAAAAGCACCGCTGCAGCCCTTGGAGAGGAATCCCGACCCGAGGATTCCCCCGTGCTCGCGATCGAGCGGAGCCCACCCCGCTGATTTGTGCTTATAATTAAGAGCGGGTGCCCACCCCGCTCTTTATTGTCTCTTAAGAGGGAGCCTACCCCTCATTGCCGCCGAAAGAAGGGAGGAAAGACCTCCGCCACGATCCGCGTCCCGCCTGGTTGTGGGCGGAGCCTAACGGACGGAAGCAGGAGAGGAAGGAAAATGGCGGCGCCGACTCGAGCAGGGCTCCCGTGTGCCGGGGGAGCCCTGCCTGTGCCCAGAGAAGTCCCGGGTCCCACGAGGGGGCCCGGGTGAAGTGAGAGGCGTCCCCAGAGGTCGGCGCATGCCTGCGCGGGGCTCCCGTGAGTGAGGGAGAGCCCCGCATGTCTGGAAGTAGAAGTCCCGGGTCCCAGGAGGGGGCCCGGGTGAAGTGAGGAGAGCCCTGGGCAGAGAGGCCTGACCGGAGCCGACAGAAAAGGAGAAGTCCCGCTGCGCAGGAGCCCGGTGGGTGAGGGCTGGGCGGGGGACATGGCCGCATTTTTGCTACCGCTCCTACGAGGGGGCATGTTGTGCTTCAAGAGCCAGTGCGCTCCTACGAGGGGGCATGTTGTGCTTCAAGAGCCAGTGCGCTCCAACGAGGGGGCTAATTTGATTTAAAAATCCCCGTGTGGTGCCAGTGTCCAACGTTGGGGCACATTCATTTAAGGCACCCCAGTGAGGCCTCTAGGGCACAGTTGTGCCAGGGCCTATTTATGTATTCACAGCTGCCCCACCAGACAGAGGGCAGCTGCAACGTTTTGCGTACACTTGCATTAGAGAGCACAGTGGTGCCAGGCCTCATTTTGATATTCACAGCTGCCCAGCAAGTAGTGGGCAGCTGCTACGTTTAGGCCGCAGTTCGTTGGGGGCATGCTTAGAGTTAGGAGTGGAACGCACTCCTTGGCCCCCTATCTTTCCCAGCTGCCCAGCAAGTAGTGGGCAGCTGCTACGTTAGGTTTGCGCAGTTGCGCTCCCTTGACTTTCCGCTGCCTTGGCAGCGCGCCCTGACTCTTGGGACATAGGGCATTTGAGCCCCTTTTGAGATGGCCAGTTGGCCAGGGGACTGTTAGGATTATAGGTCGCCAGGCCCTAAATGTGATTTATGCCTCTAATATGGTTTTTACTGCGAGGTTATGTGCTAATGTGACATTGTGGTGCTAGGAAATGTGCTTCCTATATTGTGATTTACGCACCCTGTTTTATACCTCTAATGTACTTTCATGATTATGAGGTTTTGCATAATGTGTTTATGCTTGTGATTTTATTATTACCTAATGCGTTTAGGTTGTGAGTTATTCCCTAATGTGAGTTATGCTTAGGAGGTTCTGGTCTAATGTGTTTAGGCTTAGGAGGTTCTGGTCTAATGTGTTTAGGCTTAGGAGGTTGGCGTATAAGGTATTTTGCGCCTAATGTGATACTGTGCATAATGTGGTTTATGTTACAGGCTGATGCTGAGTACAGTGGTTACCAGTGATTACTGGTTGTACGTTCATGATATGTTCTGCATTTATTATCTTTAATAAGTGATGGTTCTGACAGTGGCCCACGTGGCCCTGTCATGTGTAAATAATCCCTTGTAGATATTGCCCAGTGCCAGTTGGCACCATGTATATTATGTGATTACTATTCTAATGTGTTATGAGAATACAAAGGCTATTTTTGATATACCCTTGTGTGGAGTTCCTTTTGTGGTGTGCCTGGGATGTTGTTGCTGTGCGCGTGCGCAAACGCTTTACACATTGCCTCCGGGATAAGCCTGACTGCTCTTGCCAAGCTACCAAGGGGGTGAGCAGGGGTTATCTTTGGCGTGTAACTCCCTTATCCTGACTAGAGTGGTGGTCTCTGCCTGGCTTTGGCGCAAGCCTTAGCCAACCAGAGATCCCATTTCTAACATTGGTTGTCAGCGGTGGGGATTAGGACTTGCGTTTGCGCAGTACCACAGCGACAACTGGCTGCATTACAAAACTCTGCATTTTAGATAGTCACATGGAAAGGGATTATTGTTTCTGAGTTTGTTTTAAGAGTCATTTCTTTGAAATGTGTTTTATTGCACTATGAGTTGAGTGTCCTGCCAAGGACAGAAACCAGAGAATCTGGAGGAGTGACTGCCCTTGCGCAGACTGCTATTGGGTTGGCCTAAAGCTGGAGGAGGGACTGCCCTTGAGCCATTGTGCTGGTTCTTGAGTTGACCTGCAGCTGAGGGAGGGACTGCCCCTGTACTGTCTGCTGGTTCTAGGGTTGGCCTGCAGTGGGGACTTAATTGGCATGGAGTCACTAGCTCGGGAGGGTAGATTATCCCCTAAGTGCAGTGTGAGTTTTCTGGATTCCCCAGTAAGGGTGGGATCCAGTGGTGGCAGCAATATGAAGTCCAGTGCAGAAAGTCCCCGTCCCCAGACGGTGGTACCTGGTTACCGGTTAAGAAGGGGGCAGGTTGAGATTCAGGGGCAGTAAGATATTGTCTCACCAGTCCGGGGGGGCGCCTGTGGATGAGTGGTGTGTTGCACTGGACGGTTGGGTGTGAGTTCTCTGAAATAAGGAGCTGGCATGGGGGAGTGAGTCCAATAAGAGTGGCTCGGGTATCTTCCGGTCCTGTGTGGTGGAAGAGGTTCAGTGTAGCCCAGCTAGGTCCCAGTGTAGCGGGAGGGGTGTATGGGCTCACGTGCCTTCTCAGAGGAGAAGGAGTGAGTGTGCCCGAAACCCAGTCCCAGGGCCTGGATGGTTTCTTCAGGGAACACCAGGTTGGGGGCCTAGGCTGTACTTGTAGGCCATTTGAGGAGGATCTCCCAGTGTCTAGAGGACATGGAGTGTCTGTAATCAGAGCTCCAGCGATCCTAGTGTTGGGCAGCGCCGCTCCTAAGTGGAGGGTGCAGAAGTCCTGATTGAGGGGTGAGAGGGGGAGAGGTTCCCCAGTGGAAAAACCAGTGGGTCCAGAAGGGGCCATGGGGACACCACTTCTGCCCTGGGTTTGTGCCCGGCAGACTGTCACACAACACATTAGATGTGTTACCCTCTGGGGGTGGTACAGGCCTGGCCGGGATCTTTGGGGTCCCTGGCTGAGTATGGTAGTACTACCTTGAGGGCGGGTGGGGCCTATCTTAAGTGAAGGGACCCTGCTCTTCAGGATGGGGGGGCATGCGTGCTCCCCCGGAAGTCCTGGTTCGCCAGGCATCTGACCAAAGGGTACGTCTCTGGGTTGGGGAGCCAGTAGCAGGTGTTTCCTGATCTGGACGGCAGGGCGGCTGTAATCAGTGTCCTGGCCGGTTTGCCTTCTAGGGGGTACCACTCCAGTTGGGAGGGTATCGGACTCTGGAAGGGGGTGGAGAGGGAGGGAGTCCTCGCCTCTGACCCCGGTGCAGCCGGTGAATTTATGTCCCAGGTGGTAGACCAGTGATGGAGAGAGGTCCTGAACTGGTGGGAGAGTTGTGTTCTGGTAGGTGCTTCTCCTGGGAGAGCGCGAAACGTCAGAAGTAGAGGTAGGGTGAGGAGACGCTTCACCCGTGACCTCTGGTCAGCCTGAGGGTGCGGACCCTAGGTTGAAGGATCAGTGGTAGTTTGGAACTACACTGAGAGGGAGAGTGGAGAATGGCTATTGTATGCCAGGGGTTACTGCCCCCCACTCTGTGGATTGGCAAGGACCAGTGGCATCTGGGTGGCCTAGGGCCTGGTCCTGGCCGTGGACATCTAAGGAGTACCGGTGGGGTAGCCTAGTTGGTCCTGAGTTATTTTTTTCTTAGATGGATTCCATGGGTTCCAAGTGGCGTAGAACCGGAGGGTGTCCCTGCAGTGCGGGCCCGCGTCCGTGTTCTATCGCCCCAAGCAGGGAAGCCCATCACAGTGGTGATTGGTCTGCCCTGCGTTTTGGCTGGAAGGGGGTTGTGTTGGACTTGGCCCTTTTTGGCAGGTTCACCCCTAAACTTTTTGCCTTGTATGTTAGTAGTTTTAAGTTTCTGGGCACTTTAGCACTGTGGTTCAGTGTAAAGTGCGTGCGCGCTGTGTGCGTGTGTGATGAGACTGGCCTGCCCTCCCATAGGATTGCATTGAGGATGAGTGTGTCAGTGGTAATTCCTGTTATGAGAGGTGCAGCATGGTCAAGTCTAGTATGTGCGAACTCGTGAGAATAAATGCTGCGCAATGGTGTGCGCAGATTTATGGTGACTGGTAGAGAAATGCCACTTCTAGAAGTTGGCATTTCTGTGTGCTCTGTGTCTGCCTGCCTGATGTGAATTGCATGTCTGGCTTGTGAGTGACAGGGGCTGGGAGGTGTGTGTGGCTCCAGGAGGGGCAGGGTGAGTCAGCGCAGGGCTGAATGGAGAGATCTCCATGTAGATGGGTGGGAGGAGTTGCACCTGGGACCTGAATAGGGCTGTGCCTTCTCTCTACAATGCTGGCTCCATCTCCTGTGGTGCGTCTGATGTCCCTAGCCTACACTCTGAAAGGAGAGAGGAGCTGAGCGAAAACAAAGTGCTCCAAATCCCCCTGATACCAGTTCTGACTGGTATCTCCAAGCCCTGTGCTGTGACACATAGGGAATTTTGTGTATAAAAGAAGGGGCTGTGACCCCAGAAAAATGTTCAGTTCCTGTGCTGTGTTTGTTGCTGATCCTGCAGGCGTGCTGCTGCTGAGGGCCCAGGGGGGGCTGCCTCCCAGGGCCCTGCATGCCCCTTCATTTTTACAGGACCTGTTCTCCCTGAAAGGACTCCCCTGGACTGTTGCCTCTAGCGCCCTGTGAGCGCTGTATTTTTGTTCCTTAAAGAGCGCTTTGCTCTGGGCAGCAGAGAAGGAGCGCGTGGGCTCTGCAGCACTGAAGCTGCGGCTGATTCCGAGGGAATCCCGATGTAGTGATTCCCCCGCATTGCGTGGAGAGCAGGTGCCCACCCCGCTTTATATTTTAAATCCAGAGGGAGCCTACCCCTCATTGCTGCGTCTTGAAAAGCACCGCTGCAGCCCTTGGAGAGGGAATCCCGACCCGAGGGATTCCCCCGTGCTTCGCGATCGAGCGGGAGCCCACCCCGCTGATTTGTGCTTATATTTAAGAGCGGGAGCCCACCCCGCTCTTTATTGTCTCTTAAGTGGGAGCCTACCCCTCATTGCCGCCGAGAGATGGGAGGAAAGACCTCCGCCACGATCCGCGGCCCGCCTGGTTGTGGGCGGAGCCTAACGGACGGAAGCAGGAGAGGAAGGAAAATGGCGGCGCCGACTCGAGCAGGGCTCCTGTGTGCCGGGGGAGCCCTGCCTGTGCCCAGAGAAGTCCCAGGTCCCACGAGGGTGCCCGGGTGAAGTGAGAGGCGTCCCCAGAGGTCGGCGCATGCCTGCGCGGGGCTCCCGTGAGTGAGGGAGAGCCCCGCATGTCTGGAAGTAGAAGTCCCGGGTCCCAGGAGGGGGCCCGGGTGAAGTGAGGAGAGCCCTGGGCAGAGAGGCCTGACCGGAGCCGACAGAAAAGGAGAAGTCCCCCTGCGCAGGAGCCCGGTGAGTGAGGGCTGGGCGGGGGACATGGCCCCATTTTTGCTACCGCTCCTACGAGGGGGCATGTTGTGCTTCAAGAGCCAGTGCGCTCCTACGAGGGGGCATGTTGTGCTTCAAGAGCCAGTGCGCTCCTACGAGGGGGCATGTTGTGCTTCAAGAGCCAGTGCGCTCCAACGAGGGGGCTAATTTGATTTAAAAATTCCCGTGTGGTGCCAGTGTCCAACGTTGGGGCACATTCATTTAAGGCACCCCAGTGAGGCCTCTAGGGCACAGTTGTGCCAGGGCCTATTTATGTATTCACAGCTGCCCCACCAGACAGAGGGCAGCTTCAACGTTTTGCGCACACTTGCATTAGAGGGCACAGTGGTGCCAGGCCTCATTTTGATATTCACAGCTGCCCAGCAAGTAGTGGGCAGCTGCTACGTTTAGGCCGCAGTTCGTTGGGGGCATGCTTAGAGTTAGGAGTGGAACGCACTCCTTGGCCCCCTATCTTTCCCAGCTGCCCAGCAAGTAGTGGGCAGCTGCTACGTTTAGGTTTGCGCAGTTGCGCACCCTTGACTTTCCGCTGCCTTGGCAGCGCGCCCTGACTCTTGGGACATAGGGCATTTGAGCCCCTTTTTGAGATGGCCAGTTGGCCAGGGGGACTGTTAGGATTATAGGGCGCCAGGCCCTAAATGTGATTTATGCCTCTAATATGGTTTTTACTGCGAGGTTATGTGCTAATGTGACATTGTGGTGCTAGGAAATGTGCTTCCTATATTGTGATTTACGCACCCTGTTTTATACCTCTAATGTACTTTCATGATTATGAGGTTTTGCATAATGTGTTTATGCTTGTGATTTTATTATTACCTAATGCGTTTAGGTTGTGAGTTATTCCCTAATGTGAGTTATGCTTAGGAGGTTCTGGTCTAATGTGTTTAGGCTTAGGAGGTTCTGGTCTTATGTGTTTAGGCTTAGGAGGTTGGCGTATAAGGTATTTTGCGCCTAATGTGATACTGTGCATAATGTGGTTTATGTTACAGGCTGATGATGAGTACAGTGGTTACCAGTGATTACTGGTTGTACGTTCATGATATGTTCTGCATTTATTATCTTTAATAAGTGATGGTTCTGACAGTGGCCCACGTGGCCCTGTCATGTGTAAATAATCCCTTGTAGATATTGCCCAGTGCCAGTTGGCACCATGTATATTATGTGATTACTATTCTAATGTGTTATGAGAATACAAAGGCTATTTTTGATATACCCTTGTGTGGAGTTCCTTTTGTGGTGTGCCTGGGATGTTGTTGCTGTGCGCGTGCGCAAACGCTTTACACATTGCCTCCGGGATAAGCCTGACTGCTCGTGCCAAGCTACCAAGGGGGTGAGCAGGGGTTATCTTTGGCGTGACTAGAATGGTGGTCTCTGCCTGGCTTTGGCGCAAGCCTTAGCCAACCAGAGATCCCATTTCTAACAATTCCTATTACTTTCTATATTGTATAGTATTGTATTTGCATTTATATAGCGTTTACTACCCCTGACGAGGCGCCAAAGAACGTTTTGGCGAGCAGCACGCTACTTCGAAACCCAGAAAGGATTAGTGGTGGAATAGTATAGTGAAATTTGAGTTAATTTTAGCGGTGGACATGGGAGTCTGTTAGCTGGATTGAAAAGGATAAAGGTGGGATAGAAGAGGGAAGAGACTAGAAAGTGTTTATTGGGAGATCATAGTAGTAAGATGAGGTTTGGGATGAGTATAAGGAGAAATGGAGGCGGAAAGAATCTCTAGAAATGGATTAGGGAGATCATAGTAGTAAAATGAGTTTTGGGATGAGGGATAAGTGAGGGAAGAATTTAAATGAGTTTAAATGAGGGAAGAATTTAGATGAGTTGTTTGGGAGATCATAGTATTAAAATAAGCTTTGAGGTGATCCGAGGAGCGATAGAGAAGGAAAGAGTCTAGAAAGGGATATTTTGGAGATCATAGTAGTAGAATGAGGTTTAGGATGAGTCAGAGAGTGGAGGTAGAGGATATATTGAGAGAGGTATTAGGTGAAATATAGAGTAGAGACAACATGGCTAAAACACATTCGCAAAGACAATATCTCTTGCATAGTCGAGACCTATTGGCTTTGCAAATGCTTGTTTTAATTTAACTTTTTATATACCATTGAATTATGCGAGGCGACTGGCCATCTCAGCTTCTCTAATTTTCTTAAGAACAGCCAGCAGTGGGTTATTCACTGCTTACTCGTCTACTTTCATTAGTAGAAGGGTCTTTCAAATGAGGTAGAAAAGAAGACTGATAAACAGTAATGCGTTTATGAAGGAGTTGACACCTCTGCATAGGACTTCAGGGGACAAGGCAGAGGCTTTAAATCATCACCCTCTGTTGACAGAACAGCATCTCCTGGAGTGAAGGTGGTATGATACTCCTCAGTGAGAGAAGATGGGGACCCAGCACCTGTCGAAGGATGAAACACTCTAAAAGATAGCCTTGTAAAGTAACTTTTTCTTCTGATTGATATTTCTACTTGTTGACTTCTCACCTTTTGAATAGATTCTCCAAGCAGTACCCGACCACATGGCTGGCTATACCAAAAAATACTGAAGGGCTGAGCAAGCAAAGTGGCCTTTGCGCCTGAAATTTAATTCAAAACAGTAATGCTTTGCAAAACTATGAAGGGAAGTCCAGGTCACCACTTTGCAGCACCCCTCTAGCCAGGTCAGAAATAGAAGATTTATCTCTAGTGGATTGAGCCCTTATATCTTCCGGTGGGTCATTGCGTTCTACAGCATAGCCAGGGCCAATGGAACTATGAGTTTGTGCGGCAGCTGCGATTTTCGCATAATTATCGATTTGCCGCATTTGCCACATACAATCTGCAGATTATGCAGCAGATAATGGAGTAACAATTTTTTTTTTTATGCCATATGATTCTGAGGAAATCATTTAGGGCCTGATTATGAGTCTGGCAGTCCACATACCGCTAGACTCACGGTGGCGCATCGGTGACAGTCCAGTTGCGCCGTACCAGCGGTCCGACCGCCCCATTATGAGTTAGGTGGTTGGACCGCCATTGCAATGCCGCCAACAGGGAACCGTCGTTCCCTGGTGTTGCCACAGATGTCAGGACCTGAGTAATATGCTGGTCCAGCCGCTGATGCCCTGCCAAGCATATTACGAGTTTCAGGACCGCCTGCGGTGTCATGGAGGTCTTTCCTCCATGAAAAGGCTGAAACAAAGGGGGCCCTTCAAGGCCCCCTGTTGCCCATTTGCATAGGGATACATGCAGGGGGGCACAACATGTGTCCCCCTGGGTGCATGCTCCCCAGTTCCTTCATGGCATGGACTTGATAGTCCATGCCATGCAGGAACTGTTTTTGGCATTCCCATTGCCCATTTTAAGAGGCACTGCCGTGGGAACGCCAAAAACAGCCCGCCAGACATGAGGTAACTCGTAATCTTGGTGGCGGCCTGACCACGGGTTTGGCAGTGAGGAAGCGGGCTCCTGCACCATCAAACTCGTAATCGGGCCTTTAATCTCCCTGTGCCTAATTGTGTGTAAAATGTGTAATACCCACCTAATGTACACAATCTACTATAGTCTGCACCCCTCATCTAATGTAAAACGGTCCATTGCTTTGCAGCTAGATTTGTGCTGTATAAATTCGAATACGTACATTTGAGAGGGTGGAGACTTGTCAGTCTACATCTAGGTGTAATTCTGCACATGGAATGGTAACTGCTATCCATAAGGAGATTTACACTAGGTGTAAGTGTGGATCTACCTGTGAGGAGAACTACACATGCAAACTTACCTTTGTGAATAAGGCCCATGTGTTTATATGTCATTGATTACTTATTTAAAAATTCATGGCACTTTCGCTATCACTGGCTGTGGCAAAACAATTAACAACAGGTGTTACCATGAAATGCTGAACAACCTTTGATTGAGGGTCCTAGTGGAAGAAGAGTAAACCTTGGTTAAATTAAGCACAGTTGAATATTCCCTGACAATTAACAGCCTTTTGTGGTTCTCTACTTTTTGTGAGGACAATCCAAATATAACACAGGTGTATTCATAGCTCTTTTTCGTAGAGTGGCCTCTTGGCACAGACAGCAGATATTTATTGTTACAAATCTAAATGGCACTCATTTTATCACCTTATGGATTCTAACCCGTGAACGATGAGTCGGTAATAGATTCCTGCAGGGGGTCTATCAGTCCCCTGAACTGTCATATCTCTGTAAAACTGGAAATCATTAATGCGCTTTTGAAACAAAATACTTCTAAAAATATACCTCAAAGTATTGTCAGAATATGAACCAATGCCATGGATTCCCTAAATCTCTTACTGAGAGTGAGCAAACGCACTGGATATTGGATTTTGCACAAAATATCCTGAATTATATGTTTACTCAAGCATGCGGCCATTGGCTTGCTTGTTTTCATGTCATTTTTCCATTCATTTTGTCCACATGGGTTTTGTGTTACATAGATAAGAAAGAAAAAATGTTATATTTAGTTATAATGATCCTCAACTACATTTTAAACTTCATAAACTGTGTTTGTGCCTCCCCGGATAGGCACTTTTACACATTAGTTAGCACCATGAGGTAAATAAAAAACCCGTTCAGTTTTTGAAGCACAAAACTAACAATACATAGAATTGAGACTTGCCTGGAAACATTTTGAAAACCAGCTTTGCACCCTAGGTAATGGCGGTTCCTTGGTAATCTCACCAGTGTGTTTGAGCACTTACGAATCTACAGTATGCGCTACCTCCCGCTAATACAGCCATTAAAAGAGAATACATCACTGAAACAAGGTCACTAGCAACAAAGGCCGGAGCGGGTTCAAAGTTCATAGGCCTCGCATTTATCAGGTAGAAGTATGCTACATTTCACTGGTTCATCAAATTTCCCTTAGTAAAAAAGCACTCTGTCAGCCCGTGAGATAGAGAAGTTATGATTGCCCCAGTCAAAGACCTGAATGATGATGTTACATTAAAATTAAAAAAAAGAATCCTTTATGAGCTTATATTTTGTGGGACCACCATGGCTCTAACATACGGTTTCAATTCCTGCACGGATGTGATTATCAAGGGGGTGCCGGGGTGTTGCTCTTTCCTGACTGCTCTGAAAGTTCTATCACAAATGCCTACACTTCTTTTGGACGGACCAGGCTTAAACTATAGGAGACACTTTGCTGATATATGATTGTATTAGTCATGACAGGCCGCATATTTCGAGTAATGAATTGATAGCGCTAACCTTCTCTTGCTTTACACATTTTATCCATCCTATAATTCGCACAGGATACCAGAGCTTCGTTTTACAAAGTTTCCTTTATATTCAGTGAAAGTGTTTAAAAAGTTTGGGGCAGATTTACAAGCCCCTGGCAACACTTTTGCGCCGCCATTGCGTCACTTTTTGTGACGCAGCGGCGGCGTAAACCATGCGCCTCATTGCGGCCAATTAAAATGTGACGCATCTAGGGAGATGCGTCACCTTGTAAAGCCCTGCGCTACATTATACCTGTGTCAGGTATAATGTATGCAGGGTGGGCATTCCCACCCAAAAAGCAATGTAGAACTGACGCAGTGGAATTTTCATTTCACTGCGTCACTCTATGCCTTCACTGCGTCAAAATCCCTACGCCTGCTCAGACCAGGCGTAAGGAATGATGCAGGGCTTTTTGAATGGGACTCACCTTTCTGTTGTGGTACATTGCTGGAGTTGCGTCACTTTCATGAGCATCTCCTGCAATGCGTCACTTTTGGGCCAACAGATGCGTCAGAATTTCTGACGCATCTGTCAATCCTTGTGCCATGGTGCGCCGTATTGTAAATACCGCTTGTATCATCAACGGTACGCGTTTGGAGCCACAACAGTATTGCGTAGCTCAGACTAAATGTGAAGCAGCGCCATAAATATTTCCGCAAGGATGGCGTCTGCCTTTTGATATCGACTAGAGTGAGCGGCGCCATTAATTTTTCCTCCAGGAGTGCGTCTGCTTTTGTCAACATTGTGTGGAATCTACTTTAGCCTATTCACAAGGCCCTTCCGTTGTCAGTGACCTGGAATTGTTTCAAAAGTCATGATTCTTCTGGTACAAACTATGTGCCTGACCAGAACTAAGGGACCATTATAACATTCTACTCTACGTCCTGAAGATGGTCTAACGGACCAATTGGCCAACAAAGACCGAAACGTCGACAAGTTCATCTATTTCCCTAGCATCTTTTTGCGTTTAGGAATTGTTTTCTGCTGTTTTAGATTCATTTCCTATTTCCTGGAATAGATGTTTACACCTATGATTTGAAGGTTTTACTTTCTGTATAACATTGAATAACCTCTTTCATGGTGTTTTGTTATAACCCTTTGTATCCCCTCCCGATTTGTTCACATTAAAACTGTTTATATTTTGAAAAGTACATACCCGTGTTGCGAAATTGTTCATCATAGATTATTCATATTTTTAAATGAAAGTATTGATGTTTAGATTGCTCAATAGTTAGCCACCGATTGGGGCTTGACCAATAAGTAATAGATTGGAATAACCTAAGTGAGTGTTTTGAACAAAATTCCTTGTAGGCACAGTTACCTATTATTAGTTGTTCTGCCCAAGCCTCCAAGGGTATATTGGGTTTCCCACTGTTTTCTACTGTATTGTAAATACGGCGCATCCACGGTGGTGCAAGGGTTTCGTATGAAGGCGCAGGGAAACTGATGCATCTGAACAGATGCGTCAGTTTCTTGTCCCTGCCCCTTTGTTTTCAAAATATTTGAGATAGAATTGCACCCCGGAAGAGTCAGTGACTAGTCAGGGGAAATTGTCTGTGGTCAGTTAACAAGCTACAAGAAGCTCTCTGAGGTCTTAAAGCCCCAGACTATTTCAGCTTCTAAGGCCTTCGCCATAATTCTAGCTTTAACAAATGGCAAAAAAATTAATAAGCACTGGCAAAGCAAATATGTCTTGGCAGTGCAACCTGTTGGCTTTGTCAATTTTATGAAGGAATAAATACACCCTGTGGATGTGCACACATCTGCAACGTCCATCATGGAATATAATTTATTAAAATATTACAAATGCATTAAATATGGCTGCCGTTGATATGTGTGCACCCAAGGCAGCCATCTTTGAATGCATTTGTAATGTGTTAACAAATATTGCTCAAAGATGTAGTGAATGTGTCTGCATCCACAGCAGCCCTCTTTGATTCAGTTTGTTAAAATAATAAAAACTCATTCCAGGGTGCAGCCGAGCATACATATGCACAGTTGTGGACGGCCGTCTTGAAACGTTCAGATAACATTTTAAGATGGATGACTGGTGAAAACGTGGCAGGCGTCAAAAAAAAAAAAAAAAGGAGAAAGTGAGAGTAAAACTACAGTGGAATGGGTGAGGTATAGGAATCAACGGACGAGCTGGGAGGTGTGGGGGAACCAACACGGAAAGTGAGAGAGAGGGGTAAATGAAGGGAGAAGCATCACAATGAAGACAGAGCAAGAAAACCCATGCACTCCATGAAGTGCGTAAAGTAAAAGAAAAAGCTAGCTCCAGGAAAGTAAGCAGCATCAGCAGTGGAGGGGTACAAGTCAACCAATCAGAGCACTGTGAGACCGAAATGCTTCAGGGCAGCACAAACACATGAATAGGGAGGAAAATCATCAAATCAAGAGGAGATACCTGAGGTAACCAAAAAGTCATGCAATCATGAGTAAGAATTTGATCCAAGGCCTACTCTAAGTGTGTTGGAAACAAAAGGTCTGGCCAACAGACAGCTAAAGCTGTCTGTAGCACAGACCTAATGAGGACTTCTGAGTTGGGTGCAAGTTTAACAAGTATGTTGTCAAAGCCAATCAATTTGGTTTTATTGTGCTAATGATGCAGTGTGATGAGCAATAAAGTATGGAAGGTGAAGAGCGTATGAATACGACTGCATTACAAAGGAACCAATGTTAGTGTGTTTCCCACATTGAGAAATAGCGAGGGCTTACAGGTATAACTGTGCAGCATACCGGAGCCCATGTAAAAACCTCTGTTATAAGCACTGGCCAATGGGTGTGAGGTCACACATGAGCAGTAAAGATAGAAAAACAAAAGACCACGAATCTTGTCCAATGCCAGATATGAGCAAAGGACATCAGTAACCGATCGGCGCCCTCCCCTTCACAGGTAAAAGGTCAATGGGATAGCTTGCGCACTTGTTGCCAAGTTTGTTACCAACGACTGACGAATAAATAGGGTGTTGTGGAAGGTGACGAATGATGTATCTGAACCAGAAACGACCTGACAAAAGAAACAAGCATTTGCAATGCAATCGGTCTCGCATTTACGCGAGTTTAAGCTATTGGTATTGTAAATGACAATGCCTTTTATTTATGTTTTAAAAACGAAAACATTAAAAGGCATTGTTATATGCAATGTCAATAGCTCAAACTCGCGTAAATGCGAGACCTATTGCATTGGAAATGCTTGTTTTTTTTATAACTCCGGAGGAGGCGTAGCTCTCAAGGCGCGAGGGGTTGTTTATACGGTTTACGCGTTGTCCCTGGGGAGGCAAGCGAGGAATGTGGAAAGCCAGGGAGATGAGCTAACGGAACATTGGGGAAGTAAGGAGAGGGGGGACTGGAAGAAAGTGACTATTCAAGGGGGCCGGCAGGTACCACAAGCAAACGTTTGGAATACTAAACTAGGATCACAAGGGCACATGCCATTTTGAACAGATATTTGGGGTTTGTTGTCAAAGGTTGGGAGGGGGGGGCGTGAGAGGCCAGGGTGGAGTGTTTTAATGGAAGGAGGATGGCATAGCGCTTAAGTGTTAGCAAGCTGTCGGGGCTAACAGTATGTACGGCTCAGTCAAAGAAGTTATGGGGTCCCAGCTTGCTCCCAAAAAAGCAGCCATTTGCACTCTAAGCAAAACACAGTCGTAGATTTGTTCCTCCCAACTGGAAACGTCATTGACTTTACCATTCCAATAAATACCCTGACAGGAATATTTGCTTAAGGCAAAATGCTGCACTAAGAGCTCACCGAAAATGAAGCTGTACCAACAACTAGATGTATAGGAACCCCACATATGAACACCTCATTATTTAGCAAGACACACAGGCCGCATTACAAATCCTTTCACCAAGAATACAAATATATAAGATGAAGCCAGTTACATAACACGAGGTCTCCGCCCTGCCCCACACGGACACGCTGGCCGGAGACCAAAGGCAGCTGGAGTGTGTGTGACCCTCGACACGCCCGAGTCCTGCAGCGGAAGCAACTCCCAGCGCCTCTGAAAGCAGATACTTCAGCTTTTTTTTTTTTTTTTTAACGTGAAGCCTTTGTTTATGCTGGCGCATGTTATCACGCTAGGGATTGAAAAGAACGGCTGTGTGCACGTACAAATCAGCAGGGAATGGTCTACAAAACAATGCTACTTCGGCCTGTTTGTGATCTGTAAGTGATATGAAGAGCACTATTTGCATTGTACATCCACCCAAGACAATCTCACACAGACTTCATTGGTACACAGGCAAATCAGAAATTATAAAAAATTGTACCCTTGGATCAAATGTCAAAGTAAAAGAAGCACTTATTTGTGAACAAAAAAGCACAAAAAAACGTAATGGAGATTGCAGGGATAGGATGACGTGTGGCTCTGGCAGAGGCGTGGTGCAGAATACCAACACCAGCCCGAGGAAGTCGGCAGTAACTCTTTCGTGCCCTTTGCGCAACTCACGTTTATTTTGCTGTGGCCCGGAGCACCTCAGAATGTGCACAATCCTACACCACGGACTTGCAAACTGCGATGATCAAAGAGCAAATACTGCTTACTCATAAAAGCAATTTTCTCAGGCCATTTACAGAGGCTCGAAAGTAAAACAGAAGGCAGGAGATAAGCAAGGTCAGGCAGGAGGGGTGCAGCAGGGCCGGATCTGGAGCAGCACTAATACTGCTACCTCCAGGAAATCAACCCCACCTTCACTGCTAGAGTGCACACTTAGAAATAAAAAGGCGTCATACAGGGAAACTGTTCAAAACAATAGGATCTATGTGTAATTTACATTATGAAATCCAAAACAAAAGCAAATGGCATAGGCAGATGAAGAAATTTAACCAGGATCCACAAAATGTTAATGGGGATAGGGAGGAAGGGGCTGAAGGAAGATTCTGCATTAAACTATGTACCCCAACGTTGATTAGTCATCATAGTAACCAGTAGATCAAATGTCGTCCACCACAACCACTAGCGCGCCCGCAGTGCAGGAGACAAAAAATAAATAAATAAACAGAGCGCGGTGTCCCTAAAGGGGGCGCCACGCTCCGAAGTAAAAACAAGCCCGTTACCATATGAAGAGCGTTCTCACAGCGCCCAATCGGAGAGCCGGACTGGCACGTGCAAGGCAGCGTGACGCAGCTTCTGATAAGAAACTTCGTCACGACAGCCGTAATGCAGGCGAGCCAGTGCGGATGGGCCGGATAAAAAAGCGAAAAGGAGGCACCCCAGAAACCTTATTTCCAATGGCAGCCCACCGTTTAACATAAACGGTGACGCAAGCCAATGGGATTAAGGGGCGGGGCTTCAAGCCCTTTTCTCAAAGTCCTCATCTGCAATAAATCTCGCCGAGCGAGCTGCGCATGTGCGCAGCAACGCTAGGCGAGACCTAAAAAGGGCAGTGAACACACATGGGATGCTGTTAGAAGAACAGGAATCATACTTTCTTCTAGAAATACTACATCCACTTCAAAGAAAGACTCGGTTCCTACTATTAGTAGCAAGTAACACTGCACCAAAAAGGATGGTATTTAATGCTCCATCTATAGCTAAGGCAATCATCCTTGTAGGAGACAAAAACGTTCAGACAGTCACCTAAAAAGCCAAATATTAAGGAACGTCAAGGCAGAGTCCTTAATTTTGACTGCTGCAAGGACACATAGGTCATCTGCAAGTGCACCCCATGAAACAATACAGTAAGAGTATTGATGCAGTAGGGGTAAAATAGTGGGAACAGCAGCACACGATGGGTATTAGTACTGGCAGCAGAAAGATATGGAGGACATTATTCAACACCTACCAGAGGAGAACAAGAAATGGGCTTATTCTATAGCACATCAGGGGAAAACAATATCCTCTAGGGTTTAAGGATGCCCTAGATGGTGGGTGATACTGCCAGCAGACAATTATGTACAAGTAAACTACTAAAATACGCTCTGGGTTAATAATACCAGAGGGTAAATTTACAATCTGAAACTATTATAGATGATTCTCTCTAAAAAATGAAAAAAGGCAAGTGAAACTTCAAAGTCCATGGGAGCATTGCATATCATATGACAATTATGGAGAGGATCACCAAACCTCAGAAGAAGTCCAAGTAAACTGCCCTTCCACTTGCTCAGTACCATGACCAATCAGAGACTCCCGTGACCCAAGCTCTAACACCATGCCAAGTAACTTCTACTACATAGAGAAAGAGGCAAACTCCAATGCTTAAGAGGAAGTGCTAAAAGTAAATGACTGCATCAAGATGCCCCATGGCATGAAAAACTAGTAGGGGACAGACACAAGGATTTCGTTCAGGAATGGTAAAGAATAACCTCAGACCTCATTCAGCAGAGATATTGTTGGGGGATAGAGAACATATCTCCATCAGTGTGACCAAGGAGTCAAAAATATATATGGAAACATTTGAAGTTACTTCTAGAGGATGAACAGGAGCTTTGAATAGGATTTTTTTAAGGAAAGGAGCAATAGAAACAGTACTTCTAAGGGAGCACAGTAAGAGAGTGTACTCAAACCTTTTTTCAATACCAAAGAAAGACCTAAATTTAGGAACTATACTGGACTTGTGCTTCCTAAACAAATTTATGAAGACAAAGCAATTTCGGGTGACAACCCCACAAGAACTTATAGCCTTGATGGAGAGCGGGTACTGTCTGGCTATGTTAGACTTTAAAGACACCTTCACGCTCTTGTGTACAAAGATCATTGAAAGTACCTCCGGTTTGTACTTGGGAACAATCAATACAGGTATAAGGTTTTACAGTATGGGATAAAATCTGCCCCAAAAGTTTTTATAAAGTGCGTAGGAGTAGGTGCAGCTCTTCCTAGATGATAGTGCATTTATGCTGATAAGTATTTGGATGATAGGTTAATCAATGGAAATTCATTCCTGGATTGTAAGACCAGTACAAACAGTGCTATTCACCCTCTTCATCAATTGGGCTTTACAGTAAATGTAAAGTCATTGCCCTTCAGATAGTCTTTGATACGGATTTGGATGCAAACACTACAATTGTAGTAACCACACAGACCAGAAGAGTGGCTCCAAAAGCTTTTATCAGGCTTTACATTGAGAACTGTAATGAAAATTTTGTCAATTAAATTTTTATGAATCCTCTTCATGTGCAGGCTTACATATGAGGCCGATTCAAGAATGGTTCATGAATAAGTGGCCACAGATAAAGTTGGGTTTGGGAGGATCTAGTAGTTGTGACAAGTAAGCTGCAAAAAGAGAATCCATGGTGGAAAGAGGAGAATTAGACATAGGACAAATAATTTAGAAGCCTGTTCCTCACTGTGACAATAACAACAGATTCAACACACACAGGATGTCGGCGCATACCTAATCATCTTTCAGGTCGGGGGTAATGCACACAGGAAACAACAGTAAAACATTTAAATGTATTAATACCAAATACAGTTTTTCTGGCATTAAAAGCATTATAGATTCAAGTGCAAGGCAAATGTATACAAAGCAATATAGTCAAAACAACAGCAATGTTTTACAAAAGCAAAAAGGAACAAAGACATACTCACTGTCAAGGCTTGCACAAGCAGTTTTGACATGGGCTATGCATAATCAAGTCACATTCGTTATGCATCATCTGCCAAGTCTACAAAATGTATTGCATACACTCGTCAAAACTCAAAACGGTAACTTACTCACCTATTTAGTAGCTTAAGTTTCATTGAGATTACCTGGTCAATTTTTCTGCAGTGGAAATTTACTACTGTGACGGCAGTCAGCGTGTCACAACGTCCTCTGATTTTGCCTGAGACTGTTGAACCTGTTCTGCACTGGAAGAGATGGAAGACACTATTTTACTCATAGTTGATTGTAATTAGTCGTGAGAAGTTTTCTCCCCCCTAGGAAACAAGAAGTACTGTAACAAAATTTGGGTGTTGGGAACAAAAAAAATGTATGACATTTTAGAAGTACTACCCATGGGGAAAAGAGAAGGGAACTTTGGGGTGTTTTTTAAATGCCCATTACAGTGTTGGAGGACCATTTTGGTTCTAAAATCAATGTAGTGCAGGAGAGACTTATTCTTCACCAGGACCATGGATAAACCAAAAGTGTGGGGAACTTCCCAAGTCTGAGAAGTACTGCTCACAGATCCGAGTTTGGAGATCCTAGGAAGTGAGTAATAAGGTGCCAATTGGAGAGATGCACCAACAACTTAAAATTGCAGAGAAACCTTTGGCAAAAAATCCAGACTTGAAGAAAGTCATTGCCATAGTTAAGGGAATGGAACTTACCACAGGGTGGGTGAAAGAAATTCAGTTCAGGACAATAGGAGTGAAGGAAGACTGGTTAATGATGTGTCTATTGCATGGGGTGAAAACATTTAAGGAAAGGTGTGAGTGAGCAGAGGGACACCATTTGGTGAAAAAGGAGTTTCTGGGAGGGATACCAAGAGTAAATGCTACAGTTAGGGCAACCAGAGCCACAGGTCCAACAGCAGTAATTATTTTGTTAGAAGTGTGGGCACAATGCACTCGTGTGAGAATGAAAAGATACACTGCGTAGAAGAAGTAAAGGATGGTGTAAAGAAAATAATTCTCCAAGTGAGAAGCATGGAAGATGATGTGTACAGTGAAAAAGTGACAGTGTGTTAATGTAAGGTGAACATTAATGGCAAAAAAATATACTGGTGTTAGCTGACTCAGGCTTACTATATAGCCTGATTGGAGACAAAAACAGAGAGGTGATCTTTGGCAAAGAAAATATTGAGTTCTTACCTCCTGAAATCAGTCTTGGGGGGAATGATGGCACTAGAATGAACCGGGTAGGGTATACCATAATGTAGATTACATTTAAGGACCAAGAAACCATAGGGAAGGTGTTAGTCACTAGACAAGATGATAATTTGCTGGGGTGGAGACACAAGAGGGACATTGGCTTAAAATGAAACCCAATCAAAATGTATTCATACCTTTGCTTGTGTGGTTCAACGTATAAAGCAGTTGTTGAATAAAGGACCCAAATACGAATGGACTTCGGAGTGTGAAATGGTGGTCAATAAGGTGCTGCCAGTCGGGAACTGCTGGGTCATACAGGGCGTGTGGCCGTTGGCCGGGCCCCCGCGTCCCATCATAATTGCGCTGCAGACAAGGAGCTGAAAAAGAAGACCCCAGAAGCTGGCCTGTGTTGTGGGGAATCGGCAACGGGGAGATTGCACTCCCCTACTACCGCGAGTAGAGTGCGGCCTAAGTGGGGAACAGGGAGTCTGAACAGCGAGCACAGCGGCTGCCGCGAGGGAGCAGACAGATCCTTGTGCCCAACGGATCACACCCGACAACATCCCCAGTGGCACCGCATAGCATACAGAATAGGCTGCGGCGGTCAGCTGCAGGAGCAGCCTCACGGACATTCACTTGCAATATACAAAGCCTATAAAAGAAGCGGGCAGGGCGCCCTGCTGGCACAATTGCTGGGGCGCACCTGCGAACCTGAGAATTGGCCTTGGCTATTCAATGCAGCCTCACCGCGGCGAATAACATATGCACAGGGTGTGTGGTGGGCGATTGCGGTGCTAGCTGTGATCGTATTACCTACTTGGCTCGTGGAGATGGCTCACCCCCCCCCACCCCCGCTCGGACATCGGCGCCACCAGGAACCAACCCACCCGTTGCAGCACCACGCAAGTAACTGGGGTAGCGGTGCCGGTTGCGGCCATATCGACCTACTGGGTGTGCGGGGGCGCCCACCCCCCTTTTTGGATAACAGTGCCCTCGGGCAGTCAGCCATCCTGCAAGAACAGTGCTGCAATACGTAACCAATCACTCGACAGTAGCTACAAAACACACACTGTGCAGGGCGGCTGCACAAACCCCCATACAAACAAAAACTAATAGACAACGCTGCCTAGAGTAGCCGGCTGCGCCCCCTCTCCCAACTGATAGACTCTACTGGGAACGCAAAATGGGAAAAAACGACACAAAGCAATCTAAATTAACATTTGAAAACAAACGGCAAACCCGACAGCTGGAAACAGACCCGACCCTGAAAATGAGCAATCAGCATCAGAAGCAGCAGCGGGGGGCAATGATGATCTGCGCAGCCTATTGCTGGAAATTAGATCCAGCCTCAAAACTATTGACTCTAAACTGGACGTTCTCACCGCCCAATTAGACCAGGTTAAAAACAGGTGGATACGCATGAACTGCGGTTGGATCAACTTGAGAACCGGCACACAAAGGTACATGAATTCGAAATTGAAACAAAAGAACAAATGCTCAATATGGAGAAAGTGCTAACGGTCATTAGGGAAAAAAACGACGATTTGGAAGCACGCTCACGTAAGAACAACTTGCGTATCACAGGCATCCCCGAGTCGACAGCCACAGGCAAGATGGAAATCTTTGTGGAAGGCTTACTAAAAGAAATTTTTGGCTCAGAACTGTCAAGTGTTCATTGTTGAGCGTGCTCATCGCTTACTGGGGCCTATGCCCCTAGTGGGCGCTACCCCTCGACCAATTCTGGCCAAAATTTTGAACTATAGAGACAGAGACGCTATACTCAAAGGGGCCAGGGAACTTGGCCAAATCTCCTACAAAGGGAATAATATATCCTTTTACCCGGACTTCACTCCTAGCGTCCAGGCAGCGCGCAGTGAATTCATCCAGGCCAAGAGGCTGCTGCAACAGGCTGGTATCACGTATGCTTTACTATACCCTGCCAAGCTAAAAGTCACCCACGAAAATAACACGCACTTCTTCACAGATGCCAAATCAGCTCTGTAATATGCTAAACACATTGGTGGAACCAAGAAGCAAGCAACAGGAACCAACAGAAAGCAAGCTACAGACCAAGGCTTAAGCGACAATGACTGACACATGGCATAATACGCAACCCTACGCACGATGCGTAACCAAGAGCAACAAATTCATTTCCATAATATTTCAACGACCATGGCTCACTCCCATACGCGTGGTGCATCACCACGGCTCACAGAAACTGCACGTATATCATCAACTAGCTACAGCACTCGGCCACCCAGTCTCCCAACTGGGTTGTACGCCGGTGCCTCCACGCCCCTGGGGAGAGCTCCCACGTCCTCAACTATTTTGACTTAATGTTTAAATTTAATTTTGTTTGTTCTGCTAAGTTAGACTTTGGGAGGGTCTTACAGTCTCAACCTATTTGGGGGGTTGGAGTGGGTGGGGGAGGGTCCATGGGGGAGGGAGTTAACAGTTTGAGAAAAAAAGGCAGCAACGGGAACGGGCAGTACAATCGTATCACACCAAAGGTGACACATGCGGCAACGCGATACATGAAAACGGCAGACCGATGTTGGTAAGTGGGAGAGGGAGGAGGAGGGGCACGGGACGCAGCATCACTACTAAACCTCACATCCACACACATCAACATGACCACATATAATTGTCTCACATGGAACATACGTGGGCTCAACGATAATAAGAAGGTCAGACTAGTGCAAGCATACCTAGTCAGGCACAAAGTAGACATATGCTTTCTGCAGGAAACGCACCTTCAGAACACAGCGAGCACCAAGCTACAACACAGACACTGGGGACATGTATACTCGGCGACCTACTCAAATTATGCTAGAGGTACGGCGATCCTTCTCCGTAGGGGGATAGGCTGGAGTCAGATTAACACACTATCTGACCCAGAGGGTAGATATGTCTTGACGGAGGGCGTTCTTGGTGCGGTGCGGGTGGTGCTTGTTGCGGTATACGGCCCCAACTTGGACACACCTGAATTTTTCAACGAGCTATGGGGTAAGATAGTACAAACAGGATGCACTACAATACTCTGGGAGGGGGGTGACTTTAACACAATCCTGGATGACTCTTTAGATCGTAGAGATGCGCCCCGTAGACTACATCCCAATGCTAGCACTGCACTAAATACAATCATAAGTGATGGTGGGCTGATAGACATTTGGCGACAATGGCACTCAGACACAACAGAGGGTACATGTGTCACAGCGCAACACTCAGCCTGGTCATGCATTGACTACTGGCTCCTGTCTAGGGACGCAGCTTCATGGACCACAGAAATTAAACACCTCCCCAGAACACTTTCAGACCATGCACCCTGCCTGCTTCGTTTACTTATTACATCCACACCTAACAGGGCATTCTAATGGAAACTCCCACCCAGAGCACTACTGGACGCAGCCTGTAGAGAGGAAATAAGAAGCGATATCATTGAATACTTCTCACATAACGCGGGTTCCGTATCTTCTCCATCATCCCTATGGGAGGCATTCAAAGTGGTCATCCGTGGTCGGTGCATAGCTAGACAAGCTGGTGTACTCAAGGCCCTAAGACAAACACTTACGAACCTAGAATCACAGATACTGCACTCGAACTTGACTACTTTCACTCTAGTAACCCTGAGCTTTTGCCCCAAATCAGAAGTAAGTTAGCTGAATATGCAGAGGAGGCGCAGAGAGAGGTCCACTACCTGGGCAAACACGCACATGCTAGGCGATATGGAGAGGGCGACAGGCCTGGGAAAATACTAGCGACACTTCTCAAACCCCCCGCACCATAGCCTATATAACAGAGCTGGAAGACGGGGCGCAACAGGTAATTAGAGGCCCACAGGAGATAATGAATCACCTCTCCAAGTTCTATTCTGATCTCTACACCTCACAACACACTGGCTTGCCGGAACACATACATTCCTACTTCGAGTCAATCGAGCTGCTGTGGCTGGGTAGAGCGCACAGGGCATATTTGGACAAACCTTTCACTGAGGAGGATATAATCCAGGTCATTAATAGTCTGCCACCTGACAAGGCCCCTGGGCTAGATGGGCTACCAGCCTCTTTCTATAAATGCTACGCATCGATCCTTTCCCACCTCATGGCGGTTTATCAAGAATCTCTCAACAATGGTATACTACCTCCCATGCTTCGGGAAGCAAGCATACTGCTTTTACTCAAATCGGACAAGGATCCAAAATCTAGCGATTCATATCGTCCGCTTTCCCTAATTAACACGGACAATAAAATATATGCTAAACTGCTGGCCAATAGAATACAGCCGCTGTTGCCACTCATTGCCACTCATTGCCAGACCAGATCAATCAGGATTTATTCCGGGGAGATCGACTGCGCATAACCTACGCACTTTCTTCACCATCCTACATTATTTAGACCCTCAAATTCCTGCGGTGGCGGCACTACTTGACGCCACCAAGGCATTCTATTCTTTAGAATGGCCATTTCTATTTGCAGTATTAGCCTGACTGGGTATCAGCCCGCTATTCTTACAACAAATTAAATTGCTGTATACTGACCCCACCGCGCGTCTGTCTGTAAACAGTCAAATATCCGACGCGTTCACCATTACCTGCGGAACCAGGCAGGGATGCCCCTTATCCCCCCTTACTCTTCGCGATCGCGATGGAACCACTTGCAGCGCGGCTGAGGCAACATCACGCAGCCAGGGGCCTGGGATTGTCTACTCGAGGGATAGTAATATCACAATACGCGGACGACATAAACCTGTACATTAACAACCCCCAGATAAACTTGCTCCCGACATTACGTGAAATTACACACTTTGGCGGTTTATCAGGCATTCAGATCAACTGGAAGAAGTCTATACTATTTCCACTGACAGACAGCGCCAACCCATTTGAACTTGAATATCCGCTTCGGTGGGCAGAGGGCCCCATCAAATACCTGGGGATATGGTTGAGCAGGGACACCCAGGAACTATGGAATTTGAACATTGGTCGCACCATAACTTGGCCTGACGGCAAGATCCGTATATGGTCCACTCTGCCATTGTCCTTAGCGGGAAGAATAGCAATTGCCAAAATGATAGTCCTCCCCAGGCTCTTGTATATCTTTGCGAATGTCCCTCTCATACTCACCCAAGCATTTTTCAACAGTATGCGCTCGCTGATGATCTCACTAGTGTGGGCTGGAGGACAGGCCAGAATCGCTTGGGAAACGCTTACACTTCCACAAAGCCAGGGAGGACTGGGAGCACCGGATTTTCCTCTCTACGCTTACTGCGCACAAGTGCAATTTTTACACTACTGGGTGCACCCGATCCCCTTTCAGCCCCATGTGGCGGTTGAGCTGGACATAGTGGCACCTCCACCTTTGGAGGTGGCACTGTACCGACTGTACAAAAGCCCCTGTCACACAATTGACACCACCGAGACGCTGAGATGGGCCTGGAACGGCCTGCTGGGGAGAGCCTGTGCCGAAACATTGTACGCCCCCTCAATACCCTTGGCTAGGAACCCACAAATGCCCCCGTTAAACGATAAAGGCGCCATAGAGAGAGCACAGAGGCTGGGTGTTGCTAACTACGCAGATCTATACAAGGAGAAAGGGTTTCTTGAGCCGCCATCCCCCCTGATACGCCACCCCCCAACTTTTTCGGATATGTTACTGTACCACCGGATACGCGCCACCTGCCGCCAGATGCACAGCACATTTCCCAATCCCCCCCCCAGTCTTCCAAGTTCTAGAACACATACTCACCACTCCCTCGGCGCGCAAGCTCATTACAAAGCTCTCCACGTCTATGCAAACACACTGCCCAGTGCATACACCAAAACGCAGAGAACAGTGGAATGCCGAGATACATCCGCCGATTACAGAAGAACAATGGCAATTCTGCTGTGCGCAGCTCGAGCAATTGTCCCCAAACTATAAACTCAGATTAATTCATTTCAGATTTTTAAATCAATACTACAGAACACCTCTACAGCTGTTTTGCATGGGCATTCGGCCCAATGCGGAGTGCTGGAGATGCCATACAGACCAGGCAACCTTTTTACATCTTGCCTGGCAATGCCCTCAGATAGCCTCATACTGGAAAGAGATCTTTCAAAAAACCAGCGAAATACTCATGACACGTATAGAGCCCAGGGCTATAGTTGGGCTTCTGGGGTATGTTAGGGATGCCCCGGTGGAGGTCCGTAAACTCTTAGCTCTGCTGCTGCTGCTGGCCAAGCGTAGAATCGCTATGCTGTGGGGCAGGCCGAATCCCCCCCTGATTAAAGACTGGATTCTTGATGTCACATTCTGTCAGGAACATCTCACTGCCTTCTGGAAAATAATGCCCATCGCATCCAGGCCCAAAGACATATGGGATCCTTTCCTTACATGGTTGAGGGCATCTGGTCAGGACACTCTAGATCCTTCTGCATCACTCACCACTACATTGCCACCTCCATGGGTCGTAATGCTGCCTTTCTGCACCCGTACCGATGATACCCACTGCGATTGTACATCAAGGTCAATGTCGATGTCACTAGTATATGGAACATGTGATGCTGTGATTATTGTGCCTACCAACTTCTAAATGTATACTTTGGTACCGCATGCTATATGAAAGCCCTTTAACATGTATTCATGTCAAATGTACGCTGATTGAAATGCCAATAATAAATAAAAAAAAAGTGCTGCCAGAAGCAATGAGCTAGATGCCAATGTTGAAGTATTTTGATTTAAAATTGAAAACCATAGTAGCGATAGATGCCAGTTTGAATGACTTGGAGGGCTGTACTTTCCCAGTTGTTAGAATGGGAAGAGAGGGTAGTAGCTCTTCCTTCTGTTCACTGAATGGGACGGAGGCATGCAATTCAGTTGTTGAGCTGGAGGCGCTAGCCTTCTCATGGTCGATTCAACACTTCAGATTTTTATTATGGGGGTTTTCTTTTGTGTTAAAGACCAGCCTTAGGCCTTTGGTTCACATCTTTACTTGGAAGGGGCAGAGAGGGCTAACCCTAGAATCGGTGGATAGATGGGTTGCAATGGTTCAGTTTTACTGTGGAATACTTACCAAGGTTATAGAACAGTGCTGTAGATTGCCTCTTGAGGGTACCAGAGGGCTTCTGAGATGGTGATGTGATCAGTGTCCGATTTTGTCAGTAAGGGAGAAATTTCTAGATGCCGGTGAATTATTGAGTGCTGTATGCAATCAATTAGTAAAATGATGGTAGAGGTTCTGTAACTTGTAAGCACAAGGAAATTACTTTTGGAATGTAAGGCAAGAATTGCATTATCTGGATGGTGAGTTGAGGAGAGGTGATAGGTGGCTTCGCCATGGAGGCCATTTGGTCGTAAGTCTGTGTTATTGGAGAACACTATACAAAGGCCATGCACTGTTCCCAGTGAGCACTGAGGGTACCTGCACTAATTCCTGGACATGGCCTGTGCCCAACATCCAGTGCCCTTGCTCAGTAGGTACCTAAGGCATGGATTTGATAAGCAAAGAACATGACAGTAGACCACCCCGCTGCCCGCTACGCACGGCTGCAGGCATTGCCCATTGGATGCTGTGAGATAGAGGAACAGCACTCTTTCTATTTGTTCCTTACTGGTTTCAACTGTGCTTTACTAGTTTCAAATGTGTCTTACTGATCCACAGGCAGAAGTATTGGAACACCAGAGCACTTCCTTAATATCCAAAATTGCACTCTGATGCCCGCATTGTGCCTCATAGGCCAAATACTAGATACTCCCCAAGTTGCCTCTATGGCTTCAATCTACAGCAGAATACTCAAAAAACCTGCATTTTTTTCGTTTGGGTACTTCCTGAGCCTATATCCTCTGCCTTCACCGGGCACTGATGGCATATGCATCGATGAATGCCAAAGCCCCTTTCACACAACATCAGGGCCTACAGATAAGATGGTGCCAAGGCATGAGCAAGCTAAGAAGCCTCAAATGCCATCCCTCCTGGAAGTGCATCTGGTAGGTAACCAGTGCCAGTCCCGCTGAGAATAGGCGTGGGAGAAGGACGATAGACACACCGGCTGTTACAGCAGGCTGTTGTTACGACTTTTGATCCTGACTTGAACTCAGATCATTGTTTAAGCATTTCATAAGCGACTCTAATGCAATACAACAACTTAAGAATCCTCCCTTCTCAGGGTGTGCTTTGCCCCGCACTGACCGGTGCCATGGAATATCTGGAGTAAGCTCTTGAAAAGTGCCCAAAAAAGGTCGAGGAAGAAGTAGCTGTACGTATTGCCATCTAAAGGGAAAAAAACACCACACAAAGCATTTTCTGTTTTCTGCTAATTCTTACGATGCGCTGCAAACTGAAGTAATATTTCCTCTGTGCTACGTTTGAAACGGAGTGTGATTAATCAAATGTATTGTTTTGAGGCCTTGTTGATCATCATAATATTAATATTTTAATCTACCCCAGCTGTCCCAGTCCACTAAGTGACTTTCTTTTGTTATCAAAGAATGAAGGACAAACTTGTTTACCCACCTAATACGATATCCTTCTGCAGCACCAGTTAACCCAGGAAACTCAATTTAGTGCCCAGTGCAGGCTGTTTAAGCAATATCTTGTGTCTCCAAACTTGCATAAACGGATTCTCGTAGTATCTTGGATCTGCAGGGTAGCCAAAAGACCAGTCAACTGAGAAGGCTCTTCAGTAGCTGAAGAATGACAAATTAGGCACTACCGTTTCAGTGGTCCGTTGTCGTCTCACACCAATATTAAGTAAACCTCTCAATTCGATTAAGACTAATATTAGTTTATAGGTCACAAGCTCAGATAAGGCATATTTATAATTTCTTTATCTATTTGGATAACTCTTTTATATTTGATGTCGAAGTTCGCTCATTGGCCCACATCTATATGTTCTCTGTAAGATCTTTATATACTGAAGATGCATGAAAAAGGCAGTAACATCCTCTCTTTTGAGTTCTTTTTTTGATTACGAATGTTGAATAATGTATTTGTGTGTGTTTAATATAGGTGGTCGTGGGAACAAGATTTCTGGCAGTGGTTTTGCAATTTACTATGCTGCATTCTTCCTCAACAACTATAAATATTGGAATAGTTTACTAGAATAAATGTGTTTATCTTTTCACCAGAAAATGTAATCAACGTTATTGACGAAGAAGGCTTTACTCCTCTGATGTGGGCTGCTGCTCATGGGCAGATTGCAGTTGTGGAATTTTTGCTGCAGAATGTAAGAACTACTCATGCATTTGTTACATTTTTGATCCATGTTTTATTTAATTATATTTTGATTTGGTTTATTGCAAGACATACAAAGTGTTGTACAACAAAAATTAAAGCAACCATGATTACCTACATTTGGGACAGAGTAAATGACCATGTACAAATTTGAAGTACTTATGTACATCCTGTATTTTGCTGGACCGCATGTTTTAAAAATAATTACAGGTTAGATTTCATTTTCAGGTCCAGTGTGTTAACCAGCTTGTGCTTTTTCCTAATTGCGAGTCTAATGTTACTTAAACACAGTTGTGGATCAGAACACCTTTAGTCATCACCCAGACTACTACAGAAGAACAGAATGTGATAGTTTATTTCAAATCACAAATTTGACAGTACTTTTTCTGGTGCTATTGGGTAAGGGACTCCAAAGCCCATACCCCTTTGATATTGGAGGTGGGGACTCTGTCACCTGAGTTGAACGCTTAAATCCATGTTAGGAGCCTGAAGCGTCCAGCCATGTGCCCAGACAAAGACTGGGCCAAGAGCGTGTAACTACTACAATTTACGTGACACACTTTTTAAGGTGCTGTTACAGAAGTTTGTTTATTTAACCAATGAGTTGCTTCAACAATTGAGGGCTGTGGAAAGTTTTTTTGTGTGGGCAGTGAAGGTTATAGATAAAGAAATACAACTGGCAGAAAGACGGCTCTGTTACTGCCAAAACCCTGGACTTCCCTAAGTCGTCTGCTAGTCAATCCAACTGCTCTATGGCCGCTCAGTCCAGTGGCTCTGTGTCCAATGGGGCCAATGACGCTAATCCTGGATCAGATACCGCCCTTGCCACCCCACCCAAACTAGATACTGCTCCTGAGGTAACACAAAACAAGCATTTGCAATGCAATAGGTCTCGCACTTGCGGGAGTTTAAGCTATTGGCAGTGTAAATGACAATGCCTTTTATTTAGGCTTTAAAAACCAACACATAAATAAAAGGCATTGTCATTTACAATGTCAATAGCTCAAACTCTTGCAAATGCGAGACCTATTGCATTGCACATGCTTGTTTTAATTGTAAATGTGTTAGATGTAGAATGCAGTGGTGCACTAACCTCCCAAGACAGGCGATACTTTTTCCCCCACACACGCATAAAATAAATCAATCTATGATGTTTGGGCAACTAGGTTGCTGTCATCCGGTGTACGGAGGAATGAAGGGGCAGAGAGCAAAGGGGGGTGAAGGCTGTGTGAGGAGGAGAGCGGGGACAGGTATGTGGGGTGCCCTTGTAAAAGAAGAGAGCGAAAAGGCCGTATAGCGGGGTGTGGGAGATTGCTCTGTAGGGGTGAAGTGAGGGGGCGTTTATTGTGTGTAGACAGAAAAATGTGGGTGCCTGGGGGTGAAGGGGCTGGCAGCGTGTGGGGGTGGGGGGAGAACGGAGAAGAGTGTTTGGAGGAGTAAAGGGGCCGGCTGACGGCATGGAAAGGAGGAAGGCGAGGGGTGATGGTTGTGTGTGGATGAGAGGGGGTACATGCTTGGGTCAAGGGGGAGGGTACAGGCTGTATGTGGGTGCAAAGACGGAACGTGTATAGGAGGGAGAAACTGTGTGGGGAGGCAGCGATGTGTGTGGGAGAGAGGGCCCTGGTTGTGAGCAGGAGAAAAGGTGCGTGCTCGCCGTCCAGAGGGATGGGCGTGTACATGGGTGTAAGAGCAAGGCTCAGTGGCGTAAATGGAAACTGATAGCCGCCGCAGCCTGGGTGCGCACGGACTCCTGCAGGCTTTCACCCAGAGTTTCGCACGAAAAATGAACAGGTATAATTCAATAGGCCCGGTAAATCCTGTTAACAGCCTCTTCGGAATGGAGTGCCGCTCGTTATATATATATATTCGAGTTCGAGATCAAAAGAAGAGTATGGGAGACTGGAGAGAGGAAAAGTGAGTGATGAGAAGAGAAGAGAGGAAGATCGGAGGAGTACGAAAGAAAGCTGGAGTGAGTACGAGCGAAATGCCGGTTGTCGGCCCGTTGACCACTAGGCGCATTACCACTGAGAAAACCTGGCAGAGCCCTGGAGGACAGAAGTCTTTGCTTAGGTCAAGCAGAAGGCCGTAAAATGTGTGCTCCTGGGCAGATGGAATGTGGTAACCTCCACCAGGGCCCCTGTTAACCATCTCGGCTCCACTTTTAAGTTTAAAACTGAGCGCTGGACACCAACCTGAACATACCTCCCCAAATTCACAGTGGTGATCTCCTGTTAGCTTTACCAACCACAACTAATGAGAACAAGCGCGCGCGCCTCGCACGGCAGCAGGGGGAGGAGGGAGAGGAGGGTGCCTGCGCGATTCCCTTGCGGGAGCGAGCAGCAAGGCGCGATAATTGCGACCATATGGCGCCAGCTGCTCGCTCCCGCAAGTGAATCAGCCAAACGTGCACGCGTTGCCATTGAAGGCAATGGAACGTGTGCACGTTTTTGGCTGAAAAGCCGCGGCGATTCCAAAAGGTCTTTTTGCCTATGCAGCGCATGCGCGCTGCGTAGGCGAGACCTAAAAAAGAAAGAAAAATAGGCAAGCAGTGCAGTATTAGCAGTCCACGGAGGAGAGACCTACAAGCCGTGGACTGGCTACTGCCAGCGCTGGCCTGCAGGCGGGCTCGATTCACCAGCTGGGACACATCTGACCAGATCATGAATCGAGCAGGAAACTCTGCCGCCTGCTTCTCTCTCCCTGGTTCTTCACCTTTTCCTTTGCATTTTTCCTTCGGTGCTCATTAACTGAAAAGTGCACTAGGCTCTGTAATGGATCAGATTTCTGTAATTTTCAGATATGGCCACTATCCGTTTTTCCTTATCACCTAAAACCAGCGTGAGGTGATTCTCACACTCTCTCCTGCTCTCACAGGACCCTGTGAGCTGTTTGCTCCAGGAATGATGTAACTCGGAATCCAAAGCTGACCCATGGC
Source organism: Calotriton arnoldi (assembly GCA_963921515.1). NCBI lineage: Eukaryota > Metazoa > Chordata > Amphibia > Caudata > Salamandridae > Calotriton > Calotriton arnoldi. The sequence continues at coordinate 1,831,070 of CAWUFW010002812.1, read as the reverse complement.
CGTGCCTTCGGTACTTGTCATGGGTAATTGCCCAACCCATAATTTCATTGTTTTAAAAGGTTTTCCACTTGTGTCTATAATGCAATGTTATCTTGTTTTTATTGTTTGTGTTCGGCATGACCATAACCTGCAGGCTGCCACTAGCCGCCTTTAGACTGTCTTCTGTTCTCGGATTAAAAGCGATGGAAGCTCGGCCACAGCATTGGAACTCAAGGCTGCGCTCGTAGTTTGGTGAAGGAATAATCTTCTTCACCAGGTTTTAAATGTTTTTCATTGCGAGAGAGGGTTTGGTGAGGAAATAAGGAAGTTATAAGGAAACACATTGCGAGGCATTTTCCCGTGGCTGATAGTTTACTTGGAGGGAGCCCTTGCGACTACACCCCCGACAAAGAGTTAAACGCTTAGAGAAGTAAAACCGCATTATCGGTACATACTCCAAACAGCAAATACAAATGGAAAGCATTTTTACAGGGCTTCTACATCTGCGTCAATTATACCTGATTAATAGTTAGAGGACACAAAGAGCAGGAAGTCATTCTAAAAATAAAGCAATACAAATTTGTTTACAGGTACTATTTAGTATCATGAAGAAGTTATAATGTGCGAGGTGGCCTTTAGCGCAGTGTGTGTTTTCAGGCATATGCCTTCCTGTACTGCTTGGTCTCATCTTGCCCCCGTATAGTTACGGTTCACATGCAGTCCTTAATTTGTAAACAATTCGGTGCCAGGGCTCTTGCCAGAAGGCTACTGCAACTTAAACTATCCATTGTTGCTGCCAATGCCAGTACCAAGACAGCTACTAACCCCCACACTTTTGCAGGTGTAGCAATTCATTCTATTCCCGACCCCCAAAGCTCTAAGAATGGCCTGTGTGGCAGTTATTAATCATTGTTAATGTATATTGAATTAATGGCCGGCTGCTGTCGTGGTCATCCCTATTTCAGCCTCCTGCTCTGCCATGGGGCAGGCTGTCATACGTGCAGGGGCTGATAATTTAGTTCTCATTATCACTTGCTTATATTTATTCAGTAGGGATAATTTAGAAACACATAGAATACCCTTTGAGTACACCAATGGTAATGGGGTCACAGCTCTGGCTGATGAGAAATCACTAAGCCAGTGATTCGATTAATTAGATTATCTGGGTAGGATTAATGTTCCCATTTGACCCTTCCCCATCTGCTACACAGCATGGGAGGGGCATTTAGACAGACGAGGCACAGGTTGCTTTTCTGCTGACCACTATACCCAATGTTACCTAGAAAAATGGCGGCAGTATTTAACCAAACCTTAGGACTGAACTTAACAAGAATTTATGTGGCCTGCACATATTGAAACCAGAGTTTCTTTCAATAGGTATGGGTCATTGCCTTAAAACAAACCACTCTGCCAGCTGTAGGTAATTTTTTAAGTAGACAATAGGGTCAAAGTTTCTGAGTGTGTGGTTAATAAGCACTCTATTGTGGACAGATATGTTTCTTAGCACATTTACTCTCTGAAGTTCCAATTCAAACCCCTGATTAAGTGTCATCATTTCATATTGCCAGAAAAATTAATCTGTCGTTGCCTGGGCCATTATAAACGCAAAAATAGACTACGGAAAAGCCCTGCCTTTAAGGACCTTGTTAAGGAATGTCAGCAGGCTTCATGTGCAGCAGGATTCTGCAGTTGGAGCATTCGTTCCTAAAAATGGCACACCTTTCCATAGCTAAACGAAACCTACATCAACTCCGGGTAGCAGCCTGAATACATTTAATGTGCTCATGTTAACACACAAAATGTTTGGCACAGCTTCACACTACCGAAACCACAGCCTTACACCATACTGCCGTAAAAGAATGGTGGGATCCGCAGGTAAATATCCCTTGATGCTCCCCAAGAAGGTTAACAAAAGGAAAGAGGAAGATTTTCCTGGTGGCACCAGTACATTATGGACCTCCTTGTAGAGGTCTGGGAGAGTATCCAACATGTCATGTCTTTGAAAAGGCTCTCAAGAATATTTATTTATGTGACGCCCCTTGGCTCAGATTGAGTGAGCGCATAGTCACTCTGGGATGGAGTATCCAGCGCCTTATGAAATGGGCTATTACACATATTACATGCTTACGTATAACAGGCACTCTTTAGAAGAAGGTATCTAGTAATGAAGGATCGCGTCACCGTTCAAGTTGCACAGGCTTGCTTAACTTCCTGTTCCATTGGGACTCTTAAAGTATCAGCCAGAATGTTGCAACACAGCAAGTGTAATTTGGTACTTGCGATGTCAAACTCATCCCATTGGACAGACATCTTCTTCTACAAATTGTAAGGTCAGGGTTGACGGTGAGCCCAAAGGGACCAAATTGATCCAGTGGGCTATTTTCTCCCGGTCGCCTTTGTACTGTTCTTGTACCCATGTTACCCACCATCTGGCAAAATTAAGGAGGGTAATTTCATCCTCACAAGTGCCTGTAAGCGTTGCATACCCAAATAGCGCTATTACTGACCACCTTCTCAATACCAAAAACTCTGCCTAGGTGTTCATTTTCCTTGGGCCATGTCGTTGATTAACACGCTAATGCAGCGGTTCTAAGCTTAGGAGCTATCAACACCTGGAGTAGGCAACACTTTCCCAGGGGGATCCACAGCTAGTTTAGAAAATTAAACAATTTCAGCAGATTCATAAAATATACATGCATAAAATCAGCAAACAGAAGCTTAAACACTCGGGAAACATAGAGAGATTTGATATGGGGGGTGAGAAGGGGTTTTCTTTGGTCGCAGCAACATCTGCAGTGAGAGGAGGCCTTAACACAGAAGCAGTTAAGAAGATTGGCAGGAGGAAGTCGTAATGCTACAAACGCTATGTGCGGCTCAATATTTTATAGGCACAGGAGCTTCTCTCTGGCCCACTGAAGTAATGTAAATTTTTACTTCCTGTTTATTTGCATTAGGGTTTGTTGAAAAGGAGGGACAGGGAGCTGGGTTAGGAGGTCCTGCACACAAGCTCCCGGGTATAGCTAAGTGTCTAAAGAGGGTGTGCAGTTCCTATCTGGACGAATGGGAAAGACAGGTCTTTCTTCTTGTTGCCCTCACACACCCCAGGAGGTGTCATGCTTCATCATCGGGCGTTTGCCCCTCGTCAGGCCGGCGCTGCAATGCCTGACGGGCTCCCGAAACCGGGGCTCTTTGCCGGGGATCTTTTAAAGAAGAAGCCGTAGGGTGCGTGCGGGTATGAAGGATAGGTAGTGCACAAAGTGATAAAATAATTAAAATAGGTGTGGAGCAGTCCTATTAAATCAAATTTTAATAAACTAGGTAGCTCTAGCCTAATTAAAAACTATGTGTGTACCCAGGTGGAAATAGTGTTCCTCAAGGGCAAACTAAGTACGAGTGGTCAACATGTTTCGTGCCCGATTCGCCCCTAATGGGTCAATTGGCACTTCGTCAGGACCGATAAGCAAAAGAAAGATAATAAGGTGCACTACCGTCTGGTATTCGGTATATTAACATAAATTACCAAGACCGGTAGAAATGTCCTTAAAGACGTGTACTGAAGAGTACTGTAGACCCCTAGTCACAACGTCTAGAGTTGACGGGAGTAGCCAGAGCACGTCGTTGCTCCGGTAATAGGCGTAAACAAGCAACTAGCCTTCGTCCTACCCTTACTCCGGGTCCCGTATTTGCATTAGGGCACATGGCTACCGCCAATGTGTGGGTCATTGGTCTTACCTTCGTGCGGCACGCATGGTCAACATTCAGCCGGAGTCGTTTGTCCAAGCGGACAGCAGATGCAGGTCTTCAATTTCACTGGGCCGGTAGGGGCGGTCTTCTTCTGGCAGGTTTACGTGGGGTCGTCAAGGAGGTTGCAACCCGGAGGCTACCTCTCCCGGCACCCATCATTCTGCAAATCGGCGTTAATGATTTGGTGACAGGGGGCAGAAGCACCCTGTTCAAGGATCTGCTGGCGGGAATCGCCTGGGTTGGCTAAGAGATTCCCATATGCAACTACAGCATGTTTTCACAGGAACGGGGTCCATTTGTCTGCCCGGGGTAACAAGCTCTTTATGAAAAGTTGGTTGCTTTCTTTTGTGATGCAGCATTTCTCACATTGCTAGGTGGTCATATTTGGGGGAGTCATGGTTGGTCGGGGAACCAACCATTCCTTTGTGTTTGACCACAAAACGGGTTGCCAACGTGGGACATCACAGATCTAAGCGCAGGCGGATTCAAAATGTTGTTGGTTTTTGAATAAGCCTGGGCAGGGGTGACACGGTCATTGTTGAAGGACTGGGGGCATCCGCTACCGCAATTGTCCCTGGCCCTAGGGGGTACCCTGTGATGTGCCCCGTGGGAGTGGGGGGGGGGATGGTGGCTGCGCCAGGGGACCAAGGTGGTCAATCATGACTCCTAATGGAGTGTGAGAATATGCGAGCAGGAGATCAGTTGTATTAAGTAAAAGGTTTGCTGTATTAAACTGTATGAATTTTTGTAAATATATGGAAATGTTATGCAATATGAAGACGACTGTTGAATTTTAATGTCGTGTTTATGGAGTGTAATAAATACGGCCAGAGAATGGGTACATTCTCGAAACGCAAATCTGGTTGTCTGTTGTAGTTTCATTTGATGGGTGCAGCTGTAATGTTGTTCTGGTATGGGGAGGGCAATTTTGGTCTTCCTTCTTCAGCACACCGGTCTCGTGATGGTCCCTCACCTGGATGCTTTTTGTGAGGTGTGTTTTGTCTCCACAGGAAGTTAGGCTATGCTTTCTACTTGGCCTGTCTGCCGAAAATACAACCTGCTGGTCATTGAGACTCAGGGGTTCATACATGTTGGGAACTGAGGGATGACTCTGTCTACTCAATAACACACTTCATAGCGATGCCCCTTTTTCTTAGCTTTTGCGACTTTGCTGGCTCAGGCGTGCAATTGATAAAAGAAGTAGCAGGATGATTTTTATTGGTCCACGATGCAGGACATAGTGATACTTTGGTAAATGTACATGTCCCGGCATGGCACAGGATAGATTACTCATTGACACTTTGGACTCCCTTTCCCACCTTCTTGAAGACAAAGTTATGCTGAAAAATGATTTTAACCTGCTATGTATTTGTTGACCGTAATTGGTCATGTCCACATGGTCCTACTACAAGGGGGGCAAGCAAGCAACTGAGATTACTGTTCACTGAGTCTCACTGATATATTCTGACACATTCATTCTCACCAGTTGGGAGTGTACCTATTTTTGGGTGCATCATTCCTACCCCTGCATAGATTACATCGTAGTCACTAAGCAATTAATAAATCAGGTGCAACAGGCAGCAATTAGGAGAGTCATCTTGGCAGATCATATCCAAGATCTACCTCACTTGGGGCATCCCCCATTGGAAAAACATACCCATAGGTGGTGAAATAAAGATTACTTATTAAGAGACCCACTACATGCCCAGAAGATAAGGCAGCAGAGTCAGGATTTCTAGCTAGGCAAAGAGCGGGTCACATGTCCACCAATAAGGATGACCTTGTAAAAACCATTAGTGGTGTGTTAACAGCTTTGTGTAAGGAGACTAGAAACCAAGAAAAAGCCGGAGAAGCTGATGGAACAGAAAAGGGATAATAAGCACACAACAGTGGGACAGGCTGGCAAAATTAATAGTCTGAAAGGACAAGTAACTATTGCAGAGTCTCCTAACAAAGGAGACTGAATTTTGCTGAGACTTTGAGGAAAAATGTACAGTAAGGGCAACAAGTCTGACAAATTATTAACAGCTTTTTTAAAGGTTTAATAGAATTAGGCACGTATACTCGAAATAGTGGATGAACAAGGCCAGCTGATCAGTGTTGAAAAGGGGAAAGTTGAGGCGCTTAGATTTTTCTAGCGAAAGCTTTATGAAGAGAGTGATGAGCTTGTCAAAAGTGCGGTTTGTACCGAAACTCTAACCTCCTCCTGTGTTTAATCAAGCTTCACAGATGAGATCTAGAATTCCTGATCACAGCAATAGAGGTGAAGTCAGCCGTGGATACCTTTGAAATGAGAAATCTCCAGACCCAGGTGGATACTCTGAAGAGGTTTACAGGCTCTTTAGAAACTTTCTTGAGTGCCTGCTAACTGAGCTTTTTACCCCTATAACTTAGACTGTGAATTCACCTGAATACAGTGGATACTGACATTTCTGTGATTCCAAAGCGGGGCGAAGACCCTAGAGAATGTAAATCTTACAGACTCATTGGCCCTTTTAATTTCATTGTGACGTTATTTAACAAAGTTTTTGTCGAGCAGCTTCAACAAATATTTACTGGAACTCATCGATTCAAATCAAATTAGCATTCTTCCCTTTAGATCCGAAAATCATAAAATTAGACATTTGCGTGTGATGTTCTAATGGTGGTGACTAACCTGAGCATTTTTTGCGAGGGATTAGAAATTCATAAAGAAGAATCAGAAATCTTAAACCTAACCCTGTGAAATTTCGAGTTTGTTTGCTCCAGTTGCTGGATGTCAGTACCCATCTAATTTGTTCTGCTGTTTTCTCCCTAACTATTTATCTGCTTGGTTAAATGCGAAATGGATGCTCCTAAACTCTGGGGTACTGGTTGATCTGGATAAATGACATGTTCTCCCACTGTTGTGACTCGGTAGAGTAGTGGTCATGATGATGAGAATACTTCCAAGGTTATGATTCCTTCTTCCAACCGTCTTTCCCAAAGATAAGATGTAACCCTTACAGAGAAAGTTAGGAGTTATCTGGGATGGGCTGAGGGCAAGAGTGTCTAGTGATGATGTCCTCTAGAAGTAGGCGTGTGTTGGTTTGTCCAGATCTCTGGTGACATTATCAAGCCTTTCACTAGTGCTGTTACCACAATCGGCAGTGAGGACAACAGGTAAAAACTGTCTTGTGGATCGGGCTTTGGTGGGGAGAGCTCTGTAGGCATAATTGTCGATCGCCAAATTCCTTTAAGCACTAAATGGATATGTTAGCTCTTTCTCATTGTAAGAAATTGAGCATTGATTAAGAGGGTGCTGACCCACCTTAAGCAATAACCATAATCAGGGTGTCAGGGTTCACCACTAAAGTAACTAACTTAACATGAGTTCAACCCCCTGTTAGCTATGGCACCAGGCAGACTGGCTGAACTAAGAGGCAATGTGTAAAGTATGTATGCAGTACAAAAACATTAATAAAGTCAAAACACAACACAAGAAAAATCACAAACCAATTTAGAGAAATAGAGACTATTTTAATAAATGAAATGACACCAAAACAACACAAAACCAATAAGGTGAACTGGAAGCATGCACTTTTTAAGTTTTTCATACAAATACCACCAAAAAGGTCTTAAGAGCCAACTGCAGTCAACTGGTCATGGTAGACAGGGCACAATGGAGCACGATGCAGCATGGGCCGGATACAGATTCGTCCGGGTAAGAAGTTTTGAAAAGTGAATGGGACTTTTAATAAATATTACAAAGAGTCCTCCAAGAATGAATTCTCTAGCTAACTCCTAGACAGTGACAGTATTACTACATTTTAATATTGCATCCCAGTAATATATATCTCTATAGAAAAATCAAGAATATGTGATGTTACAACGCGATCAAAGTGATCGCGGTATGTAACATCGCAGTTTTTACAACGCAAGTCGTTACAACGACTTGCGCTGGAGGGCGCTGGACTTAGGAGTTGTAAGATTTACTATTCCAACACCAGTCTACGTACAGTAGGGAAGGTGTTGGAATAGTAAATCTTACTATTCCTTAGGTTATAGCGCCCTCCAGTGCCAGTCGATGTAACGCTTGCGTTGTAATGGCAGCGTTCTAAATGCATCACGGTGTAATCACCGCGATGTAAAGGATGTTTCCCAAAAATCAACCTTGCTACAGGAAAATTGCTTTTAGGTGCTAGTCACTGTAAAGACATGTTTAACATTACATTTCTACCTGTCCTATTTTTAAATACCATACACCCTGCCTTATGGGCTACAAGGCCTACATAGGCGTGACTTAATATTTAAAATAAAGGTTTAGATCTGTCAAAGGGGTTTATTTTGACAAGTCGAATAGCAGTTTAAAAACTGCTGTAGTCAGGCTACAATGGTAGGCCTGAAGCCATGTTTCCACTGCCACTGCAGTGGATGGCACAATATGTGCTGCAGGCCACTGATGGCAATAAATTTACAGGCCCTGGGTACACCATGTAGCATACACTAGGGACTTATATGTAAGCTAAAAATGCTAATTAGGATTATGCCAATTTGACCAGGTTGAAAAGGGAAGGGTATGCAGTTCCTAATGTTAAAAGCAGGAGAAAGTGTTTTTTCAAGAGCTCCACATGGAGGTGTGGAGTTGTAAAAACTGGGGAGAAGAATCCTCTCCTCTTGGAAAAAGACCCTCACACACCCAGCCAGCTAGGTGTCATGCTTCATCATCGGGTCTGCTCCTTATCGGGTCGGCGCTGCAATCCCCGATCGGCACCTGTGATGGGGCCTTCTTGGCGGAGATCTTTATTCCATATGCCGGTGGGTGAAGTGCGTGTGAGGGCCCTAAAACAGTGTAGGTGATGTTGATGTGTAGGAAAGTGAAAATAAAAAAGGGGAGGTGGTCCACTCAAGATAATTTTATTGAACGTGGCCCCTGCCCTGGTTAAAAAGAAAACAAGACGCGTATCTCCACTCTAAGGATGTCGAGATTATGCGCTTGTAAAAAGGTCAACATGTTTCTTGCCCAACAATATATTAAATGGCAATTCATCAGGACCAAAGAGGATCTACCTACACTTTTTGGTAGTGGTCAACAATAAAGTGAAATAAAAAAGTGACCACCGTTACAGCACCCTAAAAGTGGTACCTGTAGATCAAAAAACACAACCCCATTAGGGTCAAGGATGCGCGGCATCAGTACCGGCTGGTGTAGACACTAATGTGTAGTGTCGGTTTATCTGGAACAAAGGCGGCGGACGTCCTACCCTCACGCAGTCGGTCCCCACTTTTTACAACTCCACACCTCCATGTGGAGCTCTTGAAAAAACACTTTCTCCTGCTTTTAACATTAGGAACTGCATACCATTTGTGTAGAGGTTCATTCACGGACATGTATGCTGGACCTGGATAAAGATTAGTCCGTTTCTCCCCCTTTTGTTGATTCACTGAAAAGGGAAGGGCACAGGTGCTTTAATACTGGTTAGCAGCGGCAAAGTGCACAGAGTTCTAAAGTCAGCAAAAACAGATAGGACAAATATTTGGCAGCACACCACGCAAAAAAAAGTCATTTTCTTAATTCATCTACATTTATGCTTACCTGCGACCTCACAGCAAATAGCCTGGGATTGTCTACAGTCCTCTTGCCTTTTACAATGAGTTACTATAACTCTGAAATCACTAGGCCTGGGCAGAGTTTGCGGAGTTGCACTACACAGAGCTCTGCAATGTGCTGAGAAAACTATGCCGCGCTACACAGAGTTTCACGAGCGACGGTACGTTACGCTGTTCACACTGATTTTTAGCACCTTCCGCGTGGTAAAATCAGCATGAACTGCATCATGAGGAGCGCTAGAGGGCGCTGCTTCTTTCTGCCCCTTGGGTAGATTTTCTACTTGAGTGGCAGCTTCCTCAATGTGAGCGTTAGCTTTCTCAACACGAGAGGTAGTGACCTCCGGGGATCGCCCGCGTTCAGAAATCTCACCGGGAGGTGGTTTAGTACACAATTTCTTTCACTCGCGTTGGCCAACTTGACGTTGGCAAGCCGTGCGAAAGAAAAAACTTTGCTCCGCTTCATGGAGTTTTTCAGATACCGCACTCTGCGTGGAGTGGGCAAAACTCTGCGAACTCCGCTGGCAAAGCGGAATTCTTCTCCCCCCCCCATAGAAATTACACCAGTGTTACGAGGAGTATTCTGAATGTGGAGGGAGAGTGCTGGATAAAAAGGGAAATGTTTGACAAAGAAATGTCAAGTCTTTTGAATTCACCCATGAATTCAGCCATCAGAGGCTGACCAATTTTTATTATACCCGGATAAGGCATTAGGTTATGCAGCCTAGATTAAATGAGGCGGTGAACAGAAACCTTACCAAATCACAATCCTTTGTAATAACACGCTTGGAATCTGGACGCAAGGCGTATCATCCCCAATATGCATACATTTGTGAAGGAGGGAAAGGTAGTGCATAAGCACCCTTACCAGAAGTCATGAGGCGGGCCATGGGAAGAGAATTTACAGATTGGACTGGGAACACCTGTGGACAGACATATCCAGCACTTTTAAAAATGTCATACACAGAGACCAGTGCTACAAAATGATGTATAATTAGAATTTGACACAGCTGAAATTGAAATATATTTATTGGGGGATTTCAGATGTGTGTTGGAGGTGTGGAGTGTCAACGGGCACTAATATTTAAATATGGCAGGTGAGTCTCTGACTGAGAAATTTCTATGTGGAAGTTTTAAGTAGAAATAAACAAGAACTGTTTTCCCTCTTTTGGAAGTGTCCAAGGTGATATTGGTTGGATTTTGTATTACTAGTGCTATAACCATTTCAGGAGCTGATAGGATGTTGGCAGGCAGAATGCTACTGGGAGCGAAAGAATTAATAGAGACAGCCCGTAATCAACCAGACTCATACTGTCTCATGAAATGGTAATATAAAACGTGGAATGCTATCGCCATGGAAAATCTTTTGTCTGATGTAATTGCCCAACATAGGCACGTTCTTTCTATTGTCAACCATTATAGATTAACTCACCTGGGTAGACACTGTACATATGAGTCCCATCCGGGTACGAGTCCGAGACATGCAATATTATGGAGGTGAGTGGAAAGAGAAGGGAGTCCAGGGAAAAACCTTTGGCTACTTGGGAATATGCAGATCTCGCCTAATATTCCATACCCTTCTCGTACTTATTATTTGTTAATATGCACTGGTGAAGTAAGCGGTGGATTTGGTCATTGTTGATGTTTTAGCATATGACTTGAATTTTGAGGAGGTCTAAATGAGGCAGAGATGGCATTCTCTTCGACTTATGTACTTTGAATTTGGGTGTTTCTCCATTGTCAGGTCATTCAATCACGTAAGCTCTTTTAAAAAATGTTTTCAATGAAATGTTTTTCTTTAAAGATCAAAACGCCTGCTACGGTAAAAGATAATTCAAAAAGCGTTGCTTTCTGTTTTGAAATGTTGCTTGAACATGAAATAACATGAAAAAACAAGAGACAAGAGGTGTTTGGCAAAACAGGAACAGTTCATTTAATTAAACAATGCGGCTAGGAAAACAGTTACAGCCATAGGGTCTGAGGACTGTTTCAATTTACAAATGATCTGAGATAGATTTATATACAATTCACTGAATGCCATAAACATTCTGGCGACCCTTGTATGGTAAGGCATGTGAACTGCTGCCTTTGGACTCGTAAATTAATTGATTTGATGGGGAATCCAGATGGGCCTCTACCTTGCATGGACACAAATCGGCCAGTGCGTAATGTGTCCGGATGTACGGCATGGGGAGTGCGTGATCACTGCATGTACTGTGTGTGCTGTGTCCTGATTGGCTATATGTTCCTAACTTATGTTGCATTTGACTTTATGGTGTTTTTGGGAGCGTACGTACCCTTCTGGCCATGTGAGCTTTATTGGGACCAGTCTCCCTGGGCCATTGTGATGTTGCTCCGCCTATCTGTGGGATTGATCTGTGATTTCCTGTTTGTTCGTATATCTGCTGGCTATGTGTTGCCCCACCTGTGACATATCAAGCAATGAACCTCAGGCCTAGGTCTTAGAGCCTGTCTAACTACATATTTCTGAGTCGGGGTTGACATGGAGTTCACAACGGGTGAATTCGCTAATAAAGATGCAATCTCATTTTTATACATAAATGTATCGTTCTTCATATTGACATTGACTTTTTCAATATTAACATTCCCCCTCTAGTTGAATTTTCAACTATTCTATCGAACCCATACTTCATCACAATTACTTTATTGGTGACCTGTTGTTCTTTAAGCTCGACAATTACTGCTTTCCTAGTTATTTGCATTCTACCCTGCTAAAGGACTGCATTTTTACAGCAGGGAATCCCCAATTGTACGGGTCCACACAAAAACAAGAACACAATAAAAATCAGCAACAATGATGTGCACAGTTCAGAGATCCACCGGGGGAGCCGGGAGAACCAATTTGAGAACTACTCTTTCCCAGGGGCACTTTCCTCCTCACGCATTCCTCTTTATAACTAGTACAGTGCTGGGATGGCAAGAATCAATGTCTCATTGTCCATGTCATTTCTTGGGATAACGTGCAGCAGGACACGCAGATTTTGGCACACACCTCTCCCTCCATAGGTGTCAGTAAGTCTAACGCATATCAATGCTGCATCACCATTAGGCAGATTGCTCTCAGTTCTTCCTTGATTGAATTAAGGCCGAGCTCAGTGCTGGTCAGCATTTTAAGCCTCTCCCGCCTGATTATTCGTAACCAGTGGTTGTTCGCTTTTGTCCGTAGGGTAAAGAAGGGTATAGACCCTCCTGCCGATACTTATGTGTCTGTAAACAGTCAGAATTTTTCTGGAATGTCCTTGTACTGAGCCCAGCCAAAATAATCTGCAGTTCTTTTTTCACAAGCCTGATGCCGCAAGGTTGTCTTCTTACTTCGAGGGTGCTGGTACAAATATGACAGTTTTTCTCCAGGAATGACCAGGTCGGGGTGTGTATGGTGAACAGGGAACAGAGTCTGCACCATCCAGGGATGAGCTGTGAGTAGGCGAACTCGTTGCACTGGCAGTAAAAATCCATCAGCGTGGAGGTGCCCCATTGCATATCGGAAATGTGCACGATCGTGCCGCATTTCTCATTCGTGCCCAGTAGAAGTGTTCCTTTACCTCTGAAACACAATGAATACAGTTTACGTTTACGTACAATTAGGGGTTGCCCCTTCCCTTCTAGCCAAGCGTATCCACCCACCTCGGTATCCCAGATTTTCTGACATGGGGTGGTCATGCTTTCATTTGACCCTCCCCATGTGACTCGTTCACCCTTTTGCCCTCGAGCTGAACGGCCCTACACAAAACCTCCATGTCGGGAGTCCACTTGTTGTTAAAGAAGTCTGCCCCAGTTATGCTAAGGACCACACTTGGACCACAAATGGAAGCAGGAGCGGATGTGTTTGTGCATTGAGTTGGGGGTTTCTCTACCTCGAAGAATCTCTTTTCTGGGAAGTCTCAATGCCAAACAGTATCCTTCCCTATGGTGCCCTTTCTACGCACCCTGTCCAGCTCAGTATGGATATCGCTAGGCTCAGTGAAATGGTATAGAGCCATTGAGTTGGTTTCGTATTGGGTCAGATTCACTATTACCCTGTGGGGTTCTACTTTCTTGAGTTGGATTTTGGCCCATATTCTGCATTGGTGTAAGTGAAGAAGGCATTTTGATTTTTCAGGGACTACCTCTTGGTATAAGTAAAGTCTGTCTGCACCTACTGCATGCGGTATCAGTGAACAGATGTAACATGCCCTGGGTGATGTCTGGGAGCCCACTGTGGTCATGTGCTGATACCAAGTGTTGTGGAAGAAGGCTTTGTTTAGTACATGTGGGACGCTCGTGTTTGATTTGGTATAATTGTAAGTGACATGGGAGAGATCCCTGCACGAGCGCTGTGACAGTTTTTGAATGAACTCCATATGGTCAGGCAGTTCTTTAGCAATGAATAGGTATGGCAGCATCCAAAACAGACAGAGGGTACATAGAAGTGCAATAATACATAACTTGCTAATGAACATTGCAGGTCTGGTATGGATCCAGGGAGGGTGTCTGTGGTCCTCTGGTGAATGAGGTTTTCCTTTTTAACAGTTCAAACAAAAGTTTGTGGTGTAAGTTCGTAATCTTGATTCGTACACTTTGGATCCGTGCTGGGGTGTTGATGTGGCAGCTGAGAGGTGGTGCACTTGAAGACTTTGTTGTAGACCTGTTGGATAAGAAGTTGGTTCATTTTGTTAAATCTGAAACATTACATGTGTACCATAGCCAATGATTGTTCCGGGGTTCCTGTACTTCCCTTAGGGTTGTGTTCTCCACTAGTCACACTTTTAGTGAGGCATCGGAAGGTGTCCTCAGTCAGGGTATCTTTGTGTTATTTAAAATTTAACGGTGGCTTATCGGTAATCAGACAGATTAATCTCTTTTATGAGCTGCTGACCCCCCCCGTACCTAACTGGGTGGTTGGATTAGTGCAAAATATTTATGGACTGGTCTGGTGATCATCGGGATGGATTATTTCTAGGAAAAAGGGGCCCCCCTGCATACAAGTGACTTGCCAAGAGCAGGGAAAAACAACTAACAAATTAGAAATATTCTTGAACAAGATATTTTTCACATAAGTCTGCGGGCATGTAGATATGAAATGAACATACAACAGGGAATACTAGTCAAATATGAACATTGAGACACTTGTTTTTGTATTCAAAATGACATATGATTTTTTATTTTTATACAATATTAGAAAAAAGACTAAAATAGGTGAGTAGATTATTTAACAGCGGTTTAAAAAATTGTCCTGTACAATTAATTAATACTTCAGAATATCCAATGATAAAGCCATTTTAGTGAGAGTACAACAAAAAGGACAATAACTCCAATTCACAATGATTTTTGTGATGTACAGCTAGAGACAAAATATGTTAACATATCTTCAAGCCTTCCACAATATGATTCATGTTCGTGTGTCAATATGGAATGAGTAAAGATGGCTTCTCGCTTTAGCTGGCTATTCTGAAGTATTAATTCATTGTACAGGACAATTTTTAAAACCGCTGTTAAATAATCTACTCACCTATTTTAGCTCATTTTCTAATATTGTATAAAAAATAAAATATCATATGTTATTTTGAATACAAAAACAAGTGTCTCAATGTACATCTTTGACTAGTATGCATTTGTATGTTCATTTCATATCTTCATGCCCGCAGACTTATGTGAAAAATATCTTGTTCAAGAATATTTCTAAATTGTTAGTTGATCATCAGGATGGATCGCATCAGGTTTTAGTTGAGGTTCTATGGGCGCCATCAGCTTTCCAAGAGCATGTCTCTCCTGGTGTGTGTGCATGGAGACATCGTCGGTGTGGGCTGCATGTTTCAACCTACACGTGCGCGGGACTGTGCGAGGAGGGGGCTTGTCACCGTTCAAGTGTTGGTGGTGGTTGCAACATGCCCTGAGCTCACATGTGTGTATCTTTCAGTTCCCGGCATGTGGTGTACAACGTGACCCTCCCTTGTGGCACCAGATATCTCAACTCTGACCTTTCTCTAGAGGTTTCTCTTGGACTAACTTTGGGCTTCTTTCGTTGGTTTTTGGGTGTTTCCTTAGGTCTTGCGCAATCTGCTACCTCATTCATCATGAGTCGGAGTGGCTCAGAAATTTGTTCCTTGGCCCCCATGTACCACTGGTTCTGCCATCTTGAGGTGACTGAGGTCGGGCCTACTGCTTTTCCTGGATGGTGCATGTGAGGATTGGTGAGTTGGTCAATTGCTAGGCTACTGTACCCCGGTCATGAAAACCTGCGCTGAATGGCAGCGTCAAGGACCACATTGTGGTGCCTTCTTGGTAAGTTTGCACTTGTTCTCCATATCAACTCACCTTGTAGTGTGTGGCTTATTCGTTTACTACCTGCTATCTTCACCAATACGCTGTTGCGCCATTGGCACCATTGTGCATGTCTCCGAGAAATTTCATGCTATCATGTTTTAAAAAAAATTCTGTATACTGGAGTGACATGCATGGCTATACCTGGACACCTCTTGCATGGTTGGGCGCTTCATGTTACTTCTCTTGTTTTATTATATGGCATCTAATGTAGTTTACCCTCTCTTTTTTGTTATCTTTTGTTCCTGCTTCTTTCTTTTCTTCAGGAGGCATTTGGTTACATATGAAGTAACCCCCATTTTTATCGCAGGCATATCTTCTTATGTCCTGATGATGATCCCTATATCTGGTTAAGGGATCGAAACGTCGTTGACTACAGTAGCTTGACTCAAATTGTTGTAACTATTCATTTGTATATATGAGCATGGGTACAGTTTTTGACCTTACTATTGTGTTTTCATTTATGTCACATGTGAAATGCCTGAGTGTGGAAGTTTTTATGACTTTTTTTGTGGTTGTTTCCCCAATGCAATGCTTTTTTGCTTTGACTTAATAAAGGCATAAAATTGTCCATTTGGATATCAGACATTGACCTCATTGTATCTCTATGTATTAAACTTTTTTTCACTTTGCACTCAAGGAACTTTTTGTTCCTTTAGAAATAATCCTTGGCCATTCTTCATCTAGTTGCATTTGGTCACTTGAGGTACTGGTAATTTCCAGCTCAGTGGAGGCTGGTTCGTTTTTTGATGCAGAACTTTCTTTGTCAACTCCACTCTCTGATCTGGAGACACCTGTCTCAGGCAGATTTGTCTCTGCTTTCCACCAGCGATTGCTCTCTCTGTGAATATGTAACCTCTATCTGGACTCTCGAGCATCTCCTGCAACTGAAGAATCTGTATCGCTGGTTTGCTGTGGTGGCTGTTGATGCTCCTCTATGGAAGGCAGGGAAGTCCCAGACTGGCACTCCTCTTCCTCTTGGTATGGTAGGCAGTCCAGTGCACTTTACGGCTATGTTAGTCATCAGAATAACCTGGTAACGGCATCTCCAGCGTACCTCCAGGCATGACTTGCGACTATGTTTCTTCACGTGAATCCGATCACCATGTCTCAAATCTTGGCATGGAACTTCTCATAAGGATGAAGCTGCAATGTCGACCTGGTGAAAATAGCGCACACCACATCAGCCAACCCCTTGCAGTACTCCAGAACCAGGTCATCTGTGATATTCACAAGAGGAGCAGCTGGGACCAAAGGGATTCTCATGTCTCTCCTCATCAACACCTCATGATTAGACAATCATGTCCTTTTGCACTGAGTCCTTCAAATGCTCATCAGTACCAAAATACATGAATCAGATCATTTGAGGGATGTTGAGGCACAGGCTTTGGACAATATTGCTTTGATCGTTCATTTATCCTTTCTATTATACCTGATGTTTCGGGTCTGTTACTGCAGTGAAATCTTTGCTCAATCCCTAATGTCGTGCACAACAACTGTATCACGTAATGTTTTAATTGACTCCCTTGATCTGATTCAAGATGAACTGGCATTCTGAATCGTGGGTCAATTCCCGCAGTAGTAGTTTGACAACTCTCAGACTATCACATCTCCTGGTGGGGTATGCCTCAACACAACAGGAGAATAAACATACAATGACCTCAGGTGATTACATCAGGGCATCACCACAAAATCAATCTGGAGATGGTTAAAGGAGCCATCTAATTTCCCGATGTGACTCATACTGACCACATCCTTCTTGCCTATGTTCTACCTTTGGTAAACTATGCAATGCTGGCACAAATCTTCGGCCATTGTGGGAAGTGTGGTTAAACTAGTGATGTGTAAAGGTCATTACTATGCCATCTCACTCCCCATAGGTTGGACCATGCATGAGTCTCACCATAGCTGGTAACATAGAGTCAGGTAAAACAGATTTCCCGTCCCTAGATACTCGGATGTCGCTGGCACTTTTCACACATACTGCCCTTTCACATTTCACCTTTTAAATATATGGGGCTTCATGTTGCAGTTCCCTCCAATCGTTAAACTTTTGTACAGTGTTCAAAAGCATGGTTGAAATTGTCTCTCCCTCAGCACTGCTTGGCTCATCCATGTGGAATGTGCTGGGCTCAAGAGAGCAGTTACAAGGAATCTCATACGCATTACAGTTTCCTCTCGTGACAAAGTCCTCACCACTCTTGTAGCAGCATACTTCACCACTGCTATTTCCCTCTGCAACTATAGGGCATTCAATAAATTCAGGACGTGCAAACAATTTTTGATAGGGGAACTAGCTGAAGTCAAAAATCCTCTCTGAAACCACAATTAACTGAAGTCATGCACAACGCTGAATCCATATTGGTTGTCAGTGCAAATGGTGACTCGAGAACCCACGGACATACAACAGGCTCTGGTAAGGGCAATTAATTCAGATACTTGTGTGGAGGTTACTTGACACAGGTAAGATGCTTCTAGGATTCCACTGAGGGTACAGACAGCAAACACAGCTCTTAAAATGCCACGTCTGCCCCTCAGGCAAGAGCCATCAATGAACAAGGTACAGTCAGATTCAAGAAATGGCCCGTCCAGTAGGTCATGTCTCAGCTTTGTGCATAGCTCGGAAACATCAATACAATTATGATTCAATTTGCTTTCTTTACCTTCGTCAGGGATAGGTATTAGAGGGGCTGGGTTCAGAGTATTACTCCTCTTTAAAGAGACATTGTCTGCAGCCAAGATAGTTCTTTCATAGCGGGTTAAGTGTTGGTCAATGGTGTTTGCGGGGGAGAGTCATCAGAATTTCAATTGAATGAGGCACCATAATAATGAAAGGATGGCCCATCTATATTCCTTCCATTTGCTGCATTCTCAGACTGACCACTGCAACTGCTATGAGACAACCAGGCAATGCTGCGGCTGCTGGATTAATAGCTGCTGAAAAGAGGGTGACAGGGCATTTGG
The DNA here is from genome assembly GCA_963921515.1 of Calotriton arnoldi. Taxonomy (NCBI): domain Eukaryota; kingdom Metazoa; phylum Chordata; class Amphibia; order Caudata; family Salamandridae; genus Calotriton; species Calotriton arnoldi. The sequence continues at coordinate 1,812,497 of CAWUFW010002812.1, read as the reverse complement.
CTTCTCCATGGGTCTGTGTCGACACAGACCAGGCACACCCATCACACTCATGGCAGAAGAGTACGAACTCTTTGGTGTAGTCTGGCATTCCAAGAGCGGGTGGACCGCAAAGTACGTTTTTGAGCTCCTGGAAGGGTTCCATGCTCTTGTCATCCTTTGGTACTGTCACACAGTTTCTACTTTTCAGTAGGAACTGTTTGTCTGTTGGACAACATAAACGTTGGGACGGTGCCAGACTGATTCAATGCACCCCTCAGGATATGTTGGCCTATAGTCCTGCTAGCTCACAGTGCCACCATAAGTACCCCTAAACCTAGTAAGGTAACAAAAGGTTTGGGCAACCTCTGAATATGACAGCTCTGACCCCCAAGGAATCATGGTAACAGATCTAGAACCCTTTCACTCAGTCACTTGTGCTCTCTCAGAGAGATGTACAAGAAATACACCAAGGGGTGATTTCTATATTTTTTTAACCATCGCGATTCTTGTGTAAAATATATGCGCTGCAATGATTAATAGACAGAAGCAGACAAATTTGATTAGCAATTTAAGGACAGTGAAAAGAATGAATGATTCCACCATTGTGCTAAAACAGTGTATATAAACTGGCATATAAGTACTGTGCATAGTGTACTCCTACTTATGCATTCCCTAACCTAGATGCCTTGGGTGGGTACTCTGCCAAAAATCTCCTACTGGATGATCTAAATCCCCATTATCTGAAGGCAAGGTATGTAGGTCCATTGTACATTGTTTATTGTCTCTGTGATAGCGCCGTCGCCTTATGGACGAATAATAAACAACAATATTTACACAATGTATGTTCAGGCCTTGTACTGAATGTTCAAGGTGTCGTGATGGTGTACTTACAAAGTGGAATTGCAAGCAATGTGGATTCAGAGAAACTTATCCTGCACTGTCACGTAAGCAAATGTGTGTCAAAAGTCAGTGTGTGGAAAAAGAAGGCAACCTTAGAAAAGCGTATATGTAAAATGGTAGTGTTTGTTCCTGGGCCTACCGAGCAACGTGACAGTACCGGGTCACTGACATCTGCATGCGCCAGCTGTAGTAAATGCTTCACCACAAAGGAGACATTTTGGATCCATTGTAGGCAATAGCCAAGCATGCCCAAGAACATTCATACTTCTCTCTTTGTTGTTGTGAATTTAATTTTGAGGACCATCTCAATACACTCTGATGCCTTTCTCAATATGGTGTCCCAAATACTTGACCTCTTTCTGACAGTACTGTAGTTTTTTCGAGGGAAACCTTGTGCCCATTCTCAACGAGATGGTTAAGTAAGGTGATGGTGTCTTACCTATAAGCCTCTTATGTCATCGATGATGTGAGCAGGCCATCGATATACTGCACTAAGGTGGATCTGCATGGTAGTTGTAAGGTCTATAAGTTCCTCTTCAGTATATAATTAAAATATGAGGGGCTGTCTGCATACCCCTGAGGAGTGCAACACCACACAAGTGTTTTCTCTTGGAATCTGAACGTGAAGAGATATTGGCTCTCTTCATCGAGGGGAATGGATAAGAATACCTGATACAAGTCAATGACTGTGAAACACTCTACTTCTGGGGAAATTTGGAATAGAATTACGAGAGGGTTCGGGATAGCCTGGAACAACTATATGGTTGATTTTTCATAGATCCTGCACTTTATATTTGCTTTTTGCAAGGCTATAATCGGCAAATTGCATGGACGTCCGATGACCTCCTTCAAAATTCCCTGTTCTATCATATTCTCAATGATGGGAGTTATTCCTGCAATGGCTTGTGGGGTCAGTTTGTAAGGGCGAGGTTGAGGAAAGACTGCATCACACTTGAGAATTATCCTTGGGGGTTTAGCATCTTTAATGAATCCAATCTTCTTCCCTGTAAAATCCCATACCTCTTCTCTAACTGACTCCTTTAGATCCAGGTGTAAATCCTCCTTTGTAAAGACAGCGTACAATCTGACTAGGGATTCTTGTGCCTGCAATTTAAACTTAATGCAAAAAGAACAATTGATGGACAGAACGCAGAACAATGTCATACATTCACCCCAGTACAGAGATCTGGGCCTAAATCCATCGTTTTTTTGCTCACCATGCCATTCCAGTTTGGACCCAGCCATATGCAAATCAGTCTTGACCCTGCGCCCAATGGGAACAGAGCGATACCAAAGTCCAGCCCGAACTGCCAGGCCAGGCCCTCCCTGGACTGGAAACAAGCATCCTAGGACCGGTTTCAGGCTTTCAGCCCTCATCAGCCAGGATAGCTTGAGTCCAGTGGCATGGAGAGCACAGGACCCACGTCTGGGCATACCCGTCCCACTCGGGGTGCCAAATGCAAAAAGAACAATGATGGACAGAACGCAGAACAATGTCATACATTCACCCCAGTACAGAGATCTGGGCCTTAATCCATCGTTTTTTTGCTCACCATGCCATTCCAGTTTGGACCCAGCCATATGCAAATCAGTCTTGACCCTGCGCCCAATGGGAACAGTCCAGCCCGAACTGCCAGGCCAGGTCCTCCCTGGACTGGAAACAAGCATCCTAGGACCGGTTTTGGGCTTTCAGCCCTCATCAGCCAGGATAGCTTGAGTCCAGTGGCATGGAGAGCACAGGACCCACGTCTGGGCATACCCATCCCACTCAGGGTGACAAATGCAAAAAGAACAATTGATGGACAGAACGCAGAACACTGTCATACATTCACCCCAGTACAGAAATCTGGGCCTAAATCCATAGTTTTTTTGCTCACCATGCCATTCCAGTTTGGACCCAGCCATATGCAAATCAGTCTTGACCCTGCGCCCAATGGGAACAACCATCCCGAACTGCCAGGCCAGGTCCTCCCTGGACTGGAAACAAGCATCCTAGGACCGGTTTCGGGCTTTCAGCCCTCATCAGCCAGGATAGCTTGAGTCCAGTGGCATGGAGAGCACAGGACCCATGTCTGGGCATACCCGTCCCACTCGGGGTGACAAATGCAAAAAGAACAATTGATGGACAGAACGCAGTACAATGTCATACATTCACCCCAGTACAGAGATCTGGGCCTAAATCCATCGTTTTTTTGCTCACCATGCCATTCCAGTTTGGACCCAGCCATATGCAAATCAGTCTTGACCCTGCGCCCAATGGGAACAGTTGGCAGGGTATGCCCAGACGTGGGTCCCTTGCTCACTTTGCCACTGGATTCAAGATAGCCTGGCTGATGACGGCTGTAAGCCAGAAACCGGTCCCAGGATGCTTGTTTCCGGTCCATGGAAGACATGGCTTGGCAGTTCGGGCTGGACTGTTCCCATGAGGCACAGGGTCAGACTGATTTGCATATGGCCATGTCTGAACTGGGGTGGCGGAGTGAGCTAAAGAATGATGATGGATTAAACCCAGATCAGTTGACTGGGGGTGAGTGCTTGCAATGTTCAACCCTCCGTCCATCATCCCCTTTGGTTTTGCTATGTTCGCCCTTAGTTGGCAGGGTATGCCCAGACGTGGGTCCCTTGCTCACTTTGCCACTGGATTCAAGATAGCCTGGCTGATGACGGCTGTAAGCCAGAAACCGGTCCCAGGATGCTTGTTTCCGGTCCAGGGAAGACATGGCTTGGCAGTTCGGGCTGGACTGTTCCCATGAGGCACAGGGTCAGACTGATTTGCATATGGCCATGTCTGAACTGGGGTGGCGGAGTGAGCTAAAGAATGATGATGGATTAAACCCAGATCAGTTGACTGGGGGTGAGTGCTTGCAATGTTCAACACTCCGTCCATCATCCCCTTTGGTTTTGCTATGTTCGCCCTAAGTTGGCAGGGTATGCCCAGACGTGGGTCCCTTGCTCACTTTGCCACTGGATTCAAGATAGCCTGGCTGATGACGGCTGTAAGCCAGAAACCGGTCCCAGGATGCTTGTTTCCGGTCCAGGGAAGACATGGCTTGGCAGTTCGGGCTGGACTGTTCCCATGAGGCACAGGGTCAGACTGATCTGCATATGGCCATGTCTGAACTTGGGTGGCGGAGTGAGCTAAAGAATGATGATGGATTAAACCCAGATCAGTTGACTGGGGGTGAGTGCTTGCAATGTTCAACACTCCGTCCATCATCCCCTTTGGTTTTGCTATGTTCGCCCTAAGTTGGCAGGGTATGCCCAGACGTGGGTCCCTTGCTCACTTTGCCACTGGATTCAAGATAGCCTGGCTGATGACGGCTGTGAGCCAGAAACCAGTCCCAGGATGCTTGTTTCCGGTCCAGGGAAGTCATGGCTTGGCAGTTCGGGCTGGACTGTTCCCATGAGGCACAGGGTCAGACTGATTTGCATATGGCCATGTCTGAACTGGGGTGGCGGAGTGAGCTAAAGAATGATGATGGATTAAACCCAGATCAGTTGACTGGGGGTGAGTGCTTGCAATGTTCAACACTCCGTCCATCATCCCCTTTGGTTTTGCTATGTTCGCCCTAAGTTGGCAGGGTATGCCCAGACGTGGGTCCCTTGCTCACTTTGCCACTGGATTCAAGATAGCCTGGCCGATGACGGCTGTAAGCCAGATACCGGTCCCAGGATGCTTGTTTCCGGTCCAGGGAAGACATGGCTTGGCAGTTCGGGCTGGACTGTTCCCATGAGGCACAGGGTCAGACTGATTTGCATATGGCCATGTCTGAACTGGGGTGGCGAGTGAGCTAAAGAATGATGATAGATTAAACCCAGATCAGTTGACTGGGGGTGAGTGCTTGCAATGTTCAACACTCCGTCCATCATCCCCTTTGGTTTTGCTATGTTCGCCCTAAGTTGGCAGGGTATGCCCAGACGTGGGTCCCTTGCTCACTTTGCCACTGGATTCAAGATAGCCTGGCTGATGACGGCTGTAATCCAGATACCGGTCCCAGGATGCTTGTTTCCGGTCCAGGGAAGACATGGCTTGGCAGTTCGGGTTGGACTGTTCCCATGAGGCACAGGGTCAGACTGATTTGCATATGGCCATGTCTGAACTGGGGTGGTGGAGTGAGCTAAAGAATGATGATGGATTAAACCCAGATCAGTTGACTGGGGGTGAGTGCTTGCAATGTTCAACACTCCGTCCATCATCCCCTTTGGTTTTGCTATGCAATTTAAACTTGGCATATGCCGCTTGAAGCTCCAGCTCTACTCTGCATGGCGTGCAATATTTCAAGCAGTTAAGTTTGCAGTGTAGGTCTCTCCCTAACAAATTCACAGGACTTGAGTCACATATAACGAATCAGTGATTCTCTTTGATGGTCATAGTTTTTACTGGGACTGAGTCTGAACCCCGATTAGTTTGCTGCTGATTCATGATGCCAACATCTTGGACTTCTTTTCCCGAGTGGAGAGGGGGTCCGGGACCTCAACTGTCCTAACGGTCGAACGAGTGGCTCCAATATCTATCAGAAAAGATATGGGTGGCCATAGACCAATCCTTCCACATAAGGACCACTCTGAACCACTTCCAGGACTGTGCCAAGCACACACTCCTCTTCACCCCTCAGACAATGTCATTGAGCGGATTCGGATTCCACTGAGCTTTCAAACATCATTGGAATTGGGGAAGCTTGCTTCACAAATGGATTCTTCTGTGCTCTACCACTAGGTTGAAAGTGAGGGTTCCCTCCTTGCATCTGCACGGGCACCAAGGGATTTTGTAGAAGTCAGAGGCATAGGGGTAAGTTCCCCTTGTGTCATAGAGTTAGGTATTTTAGGATCAATCATTGCTCAGTCGGGATTGTACCTGCACTCCCATTTTCAGTGGCTGACCTTATTGCAAATATGACAGTGGGTAACTGTCTTCAGGGTGCTTATACTTGTTTCAGGCACCTCCACATCCTCTTCCCATGCCTTGAGCATTTCCTCCACTGGGCATAGAGACTTCCTGCAGGTTCATTACCATAGTAGTGTCAAGGTCTAGACCTGAACCAGGTATGTTTATTCCCTTCACGCCTGCAGTCTCTGCTAACTTGTGTGAGCAACTATGAATTTGTCTTTCAGTCCCCTTTACTTAGCGTCTAACATGTTGTTGCAGTATTGTGCATACTGCAGTATTTCATCTACAAGTTTGCATTGCCAGCATAGGACATCCTGTAATATCTGTGTGCTAATTTCTGGTTGTAGCCTATAGCCAAAGGAAGCTAGAAATCCTCCCATGTTTTCTCCAAGGGGAACGTTCACACCACTGTGCTCTCTATACACCTGCATTAGTCTCTCAAAATAAGCGTGTACTGACTCTTTGGGCTCCTGAGACAGTCCAAAAATCTTGGGCTAATTTATTCCCTCTGGGGGACCTTAGTTTTTAGGTGGACAATGCCTGCTTCATGCTTAGAGGCCGATTACGATGTTGTTAGGAATGGCTCCGGATGGGATTCGGCATTGTCGAATCCAATTCGGAACCCTTGTTTCCTACCGAATCAATCACCTTTCCGGACGACTGAGTACGATGCAAGGAAGCCGTCTGGGCTGTCTGAATCGGTCCCGAAAGGGATTCTGGCAGCCCGAGTCATTCGGAGCCGAATTGTACAGCCCAATGGAGACGGTTTCCGAACGAGCGAGTACGATGACCGATTTGGTCAGACGTTCTGAATCGGTTTGATCGAGATGAAACAGCTTTTGGAATCGGTCTTTGGGGGCCCGTTACGGGCCCCCCTTCACCCAGAGGCTAATGTGGCCCGTGTGTGTACCCAAGTGACCGCTTTTCCCAACCATTCACAATGTGGCAGGCACCACGGGGTGCCGCCCCAGGTTGCAAGTTTTCTCCACCCACCCCTTTTTCCAGTTGGAGCCTGTGTTCTCGTCATTGAAGTCAATGAGAGTCCGGAAGCATCCGGACACATCGTAATTGGTCGGTAGGACTCCCTGCATACAAATCGTTCGGAAAGCATTCCTATCCCGATTCGGTGGGAATGCTTTCCTAACGACATCGTAATCGACCCCTTAGTCTCCACTAAGGGTGACGGGGCATTCTTTTTTGCTACTCTAGGGGGTTCTTATGTTGGCCAGTCTACGGCTTTCTTACATTCCACCTACAGATCATTGAGGCTGATACCTCAAAAAGAAAATCTGAGTCCGCCACAAGACCTGTGAGATTGTCACTATCTGATTTACTTGGGTATACCATTTATCAGGGTTTTCCCTCTACTTTGGGAGAGTATTCATGAAGTGGAAGAGGCCTGTTCGAGACCAATGGACATGTTTGTATGCTCCTTCCTGTACTTCCCTTAAAGGGTAATCCTTCACAGCAGCGGCTGGTGCAGGAAAGCATGGTGGGGCGGGGGGGATGTCGACAGACGATGGAATAGGATTTAGTTATTTATTTAATTTTCTCTATTCGGTTGTCTGTCGACATCCCCCTACCCCACCGTGCTTACCTGCACCGGCCGCTGCTGCTCCTTCACCACTTTAATTCTGGCCGCTCTCTCACCTTCCCCTGGGGACTCCTTTTTCTGTTTTACCTTTGAACTTTCCTTCTTAGATCATAGTTCCCTGAATTTCTCTACATCACTTAATTCCCTGATACTCTCAATCAGTCCCCTGACATGCAGTTTCAGTACCTTCTGCTTCAATGACCTCAAATCTCTGTCATTCATCATCATCCTGACATTCTTCCGCAGTTTTTTCCTTTGAGTCAGGCCAAACCCACATTCATCTGCCACTTTTTCCATCGCTGCATACGCTTCTTGCAATACTCTTGCAGCCTCTCTGCTCATGTAAAACAGCTCATTTTCATTGTAAAGTCACGAAAATAAATCCCACATTTCCCTTTAACATCTCCTTGAACTCAATTCTCAAATGGGCTATATTTGGTCTATCCAGTGAGCTATACAGCGGCCTGTGGAGTTTTGGTATCACTGTACCTCCCGTAACAGGGGCTCCTAAAATTTCTCCCAGTGGAGCTCCAGGATTTAATATACTGTATGTATCTCCTATACTTAGGGGAATGCTTAAGGGTTCATACATTTGAGGTGTGCTAGTAATCATCGGGCGGAAGGCGTACTTATGCTACTCAGGGTCTGAGACTTAACTGAAGTAGCAGGAATAAATGTCAGGCAATGGGTGTGACAGTGGTCTCAGTGTAACATGAGGGTGCACTAATCTCAGGGGAAGGTACAGAAGGAGATTCGTTCTCCACTGGTGTCTGAGGTGTGGTACCAGTAGCAGGTGCTACATGATATGATGGTGGTCTTATTCTTAGGAGTTTGTCATCTTTCTCATCGCTCTCAGCCTCTGTCCCTTCTTTGGCTTCTTTTTGGTACTGGCCTTTCCTTCCTCCACATCCTCACTTATCAACTGGTAAGTTCCGACTGTCTCAATCACCTCCTCCCGCCATCTCCTCTGCCTCTCGTTGTCCTGTGCGTTGATCCAGGAGTAAGCTTTATTACAGACTTTAGCACAAATGTATTTCTCTTCTGTTCATTTGAAACCTGATTTTAAAGATTTAATACTTCAAACTGTGTGGGCTGTCAGTCATACATCCTCCTCCTCAAGTTTTTAATTCTAGGTATGTGGATTGTGCCACTCAATGGGAATCGTAATTCCCCATCCTTTGAAGTGTAACTGTGCCACTGGCTGAGCCATATGCACGTGAGTAACCCTTTCTTTGCCTCCATTTCCCTAGCTGATGTAAATTCAGATCGAGATTTATCTATCTTATTTGAATCTTTCTGTGCTTTTGAAAAGGGGTTTCCCATTTGGTCAAATTTAATAGTCACTCTTTACTTTGAATTTACTCTGCCTTCTGTCTCTTTCACGCTAAGCTCACAGTTCATCCTCCAATACCAGTGTGTCCCAATCAAAGGTTAACCAATCACAGCGTGGCTCACAGCGTTTGCCAGCCAATCCCTGTGTGGCACCCTATGACGAAAGCATACGTATACTGCCAGTCTCCCTTAAACTCTCTCCAAGCTTCTTACTATTAACATTGCCTGCTTGTTTCCTCTAAACAGAAAATTCCTGCAATAAACAGAATACTCTCCACTTTCATACAATAGCAGAACCTCGACCTGTGGGAGCTTACCGTGACTGGCGTGCTCAGTCCCATGCACTAAGGAATGTACGAATGTGAAAGGAAGTAGATATGCAGTCTTCTGGTAAGTAGAAAGATACTTTATTTCCACCAAGACAGGACAGAGCAAAGGACCGCTGGACCGAACGGCACAGCAGCACAACGGTAACTCCCTTCCCGAGCCTCTAGTTCTGGAACCTCACGGGTGAGGATTCCTTGAGGTCACGGGAAAATCACAACATGTAAAACCCAACACATCTTCCCCCTATATGAATAAAATAAAATGGAAGAACCAAATAAAAATTAAAAAAAACATAATACAAGAATTCATAACAGAATAACAAAATGGCAACTATAAATAAATGCGAAACATGCCGGTGCATAACATGCTAGTACATAACATAGTCATAAAATTTGTTGGGTAATCTCGTTGTTCTGGAAGAAGGACCACGGTTATTGAGATCCTGACACATCCTACCTTGACTAGAACGACCAGATGTCAAAACATTGGATGACTTGGAAACAGAAATCTTGTTTTTATTCCACCATCTCCCGTCTTCTAATTGTACAGCACTCTTGTTAACTCTTACAACAGACTTGAGATCAGAAAACTTGAATTCGCCCTTTGGCAAAATCCGAGAATATTTGACTCTGACTCGATCACCCACTTTCACATTCAACTCTCTTGAACTATGTTGGACATACTTGTTCTGGGCTATTACCCTATTCTTGCTTACCTCTTTTATCTTATCAGCTGGTAATGCAAACGCACCCATCCACTTACTTAACAACTTTGAAGAAGGAAGCCGGCCCCTAAGTAAAATAAACGGGGAAACCTCTGTGTCCGAGTTGGGGGTGGTGCGTACTGCCCACAGCAAGTTTTTAATTTCATTTTTGCAATTTAAACTACTGGCTTTTGATAATTGTATGTTGTCCTTGATTACCCTGTTAAACCTCTCAACGAGACCATTACTCCTAGGGTGGTAAAGTGAGGTTCTTGTGTGTTTAATTCCCATGAAGTCTTAAAACTTCTCAAATTCTGATGAAGTAAATTGACAACCATTGTCAGAGACTATTTAATCCGGAACACCTTCTCTAGCAAATAGAAATTCAAGGAATTCTACCACACAGACAGTGGTGGGATCTTTAACAAATTTCAACTCTGGCCAACGACTGTAGTAATCCATTATAACTATACCATATTCAGACACATCATTATCGGACAGAGTTAAAGGACCAATGATGTGAACAGCAACTTTTGACCAAGGCTTGGAAGGCACGCTTACAGCTTGAACAGGACTGGGAACTGTCACTTGAGATTTATCACTCACAGGGCAGGAAATACAGTCTCTCACAAAATGCTCTACCTGTTTGTCTAAACCAGGCCACCAAAAGTGCTCTCTAATTCTTCTCTTCATGGCGCGCATGCCAATGTGGCCTTCATGAACCAGGGTTAGAACTTTGTCTCTCATGCTCACTGGAACCACCAGTAAAGAAGAGCGATACAAAAGACCATTCACAACAGAAAGTTCATCAAAAACATGCTTGAATTTACCGAGATCATCATCGTGAGAACATTCTCTTGTCCAACCTGTGTGAACCACATCCATAAGTTTCTTAATGTCTAAATCAGAATCACACGCATCTCTCCACTCACTCTCTAAAATGGCTCCATTGGGGTAAGACACAGCGTAACAAAAAATGTCAGAATCAAAATTCTTATCATCATCATCACTCACTTCATGCGTACTGCTGGGCAACCTGGACAGACAGTCCGCTAAAACGTTTCGTATGCCTGGAATATACTCAACATCATAATTGTGTTCTAAAAGCCTGTATTGCCATTTGGCAATCCGAGGAGTGGCTTTGTCTCCTCCTTTCGTAGTTTAAAGTGAACAATGCCCCACCAACAGGCTAACGCTTCTCGTTCTATTACTGAGTACGTAGCTTCAGCTCCCTTTAGACCTCTAGAAGAAAACACTACTACTTCATCTCTACCATTCCTATGTTGCATTAGCACAGCACCAAGACCCTTCTGACTGGCGTCAGTCATGATTATGGTATGGTCATTGGTATGGTCATTGATGTCGAAGGACTTTAGCGGAATAGCATGAGCAATTTCTTTTTTGATTAGTTGGAACTCCTCAGCACATTCATTACTCCACTTGAAAACAACATTCTTTTTAAGGAGGTTCCTCATATGAAAAGTCTTACTTGAACAATTGGGTACGAATCTTGCATAGAACTCGATGAGTCCCATAAAAGACCTTAACTGATCCTTATCACCAGGTGCACAGAAATCTTCAATAGCTTTAACTAAAGTTGCTTTGGGCTCAACACCATTTGCAGATATTCTGTACCCCAAATAATCTACAGAAGTTACATTTAATTTACACTTTTACTAGACTTAATGTGACACCTTTTTCTTGTCAAATGGAAAAAACATTGTTCAACCTTTCATTATGTTGATCTTGACAGGAGCCGTAGACTAACACGTCATCTTGAAATGCCACCACCCCGGGTATGTTTTTGAACATGCTTTCTACAATCCTTTGGAAGACTGCAGATGCAGAAGCAAGTCCAAAGGGCATGCGTTTGTATTGATACAGAACTTCCGGGGTGATGAACGCAGTGTAATGCCTGGAGTCAGGATGTAAATCAATTTGATGGTAGGCTGAAGTCATGTCAAGAAGGCTGAACCACTTACCATCTTTCAGTGTGCTAGTCATCTCAGTGATGTTGGGCAAGGGGTGTTGATCCACCCAAATGTGACGGTTCAAATCGCGAAGGTCAACACACATGCGCAACGCCCCATTGGCCTTACGGGCCAAAACAATGGGGGAAACCCAATTGGAGGATTCAATGGGTTCTATTACATCACTAGAACACAGCTTGTGTAATTCTTTTTTAAGCGCATCACGTAAGGCTAAAGGAACTCTGCGGACTTTGTGTACCACAGATTTTGCATCATTGAGTAATCTGATTTTATGTTTAAATCCCTTAAATAGACCCAACTTGTCATTAAAGATTTTGGGATATCTGGACTCCCATGTTTCTTCCTTGACAGCCTGTACACAAATTAAATCTTTCTTTAATATGACCTGGTGAGGATCATTGGGATCTAAAATGATACCTAGATTACCCTGGTCATGCCATCCTAGCAAACATGTATCATCTTTGGCTACATAAATGACACCATGTGCATCCCTACCTTTAAAACACAAATTGCCATGAAATTCACCTAACACATCAATGGTTTTCCCACCGTACCCAACAGGACAAACAGTTGAATGGTTTAAATTGAACCCTTTAGGCTGAAAAAAACTCTTCCCATATTTTGTCACTGATAATTGTGAATGGGGACCCAGAGTCAGCCAACATCTTAACATCTGTTCCGTTGACGGAGAAGATACATAAAGGACGTCTTCTTTCTTGCAAAACGGTGGAGACAAGTTCAGTGCTTTGTGATTCAGATAATAAACAAATTTGGTCCTCATCA